>CM064515.1:21398885-21507369 GCA_032716605.1 Paralithodes platypus | reverse complement strand
TTTGGTGATGAATTCTTAACAGCGACCATCGTACGATAACTTTCACTTTAAAGTTTACGTTAGGTAACGAACCAAGATAGTCAGCATGCGAAAAAGTCCCTGAGATTTCAAGAAAGCAAACTTCCATCAACTTAGAAGCTATGTTTAAAGAAACTGACTGGAGCTTTTTAATTAACAATAACGACATAAATACATACTGGCAGTTATTCGAAACCACTTACCTAACAGCAGTGGAAGACTGCGATCCCATCGAAAATCCGTCGTCCAGTCCATAATAATAATCCCAAATGGTGGAATAAAGATATTTCAAACTGCCCTGCTTGCTATAAAAGTTGCTAATGATAGATTAGAAATCCTCACACAATGACGAAGAACGGGTGAAATTTTTATAGCTACGACGCAAAGCCCAAAAATGTTAAGTACGCAAGTTAACAAGACCCTAGAGTTACCTATTGCGAATCAAAGTAAAACAAACCCAAAAGAATTCTATAGTTATATCAGAAAGAAAAAAGTATTTACTTCAACTGTTGGACCGTTAGTCGCTGACAAAGGAGAATACAACCAAAGACGAAGTACAAATGCTACTGCCCTCAATACCTTCCTTTGCATCAGTTTTTACCTAAACAGAAGACCTCAGTGATATCCCTACACCAAATCGCCGATTCAGATTGATAATTCAGAATGTTCTAAGCAATATCACCGTGTACAGCGAGAGAAGTATTGAATTGTTTAGATAAACTCAAGGTAAATAAAACGCCATGACCTGATACAATCGTCGCCTAGAGTTCTTAAAGGAAGCTAAGCCATGAGCTCCTCACACCGACTGGGACATTACTATTCAATAAATCCTTGCAGTCCTGGAACTATGCCTGATCAGTGGAAACTAGCCAAACTTAACACCGATCATTCAAAAAAGGCAGCAAATCCCTATCCCATTACCTATCGTCCAATGGCTTTAACCTCAGTTGTAGGTAAAATGGCTAGAAAACGTCATAGGCATACGATACAGACTCGTAAATCACTTAGAGTAAAATAACCTACTTAAATATAATCCACACGGCTTTCGTAAAAAACGTTCCTGTTTTAACCAACCTCTTATACTTCTTCCACCACGATATCCTCAACCTCTACGATCGATGAGTAAAGCTGTAGATATTATATACCTTTGCTTTTCAAAAGGCCTTTTGACAAAGTTCCCCACAAACGTTACCTGCTAGAACTAAAAGGCGCATGGAATACAAGACGTGGTGTTGAAATGGCTAGAAAAATGGGCTCAGCACCAGAAAGCAAATGGTATTCATAAACGGTAAGGCATCTAAATGGACCAATGTAAGTAGCTGTGTACCCCAGGGATCGGTACTAGGACCAATTCCCTCTTTCTAATTTACATCAACGACATAGATGAGGGTCTCACCTAGCACAATCTCAAAATTTGCTGACGATACAAAAGTTGCAAATAGCGTACTCCTCAAAAGAACAAGTTGACCGATATGCAACACAATGGCTAGATAAATTGTCAAGTTAGGCCCAAATGTTGGCAAATGATTTTCAATGCGGAGAAATGTAAAGTACTACATGTTCGGATACCTAAATGAGAAAGCTAACTATGTCGATGAATGGCCCTCCACTTAAGAATGTAGCACAGAGAAACCTGATCTGGGAGTAACAATCCGAGTAACCGAAAACCGAGTCAAACAATGTCCAGAAGTTGTTAAGAAGGCAAACACAATAATTGGCTTTATAGGCAGGTGCATTTGAGCATAAATCCAAAGAAGTTATCCTAACCCTTTACAATTCCCTTATTCCGCCCTCTTCTGGAATAACGGGCTTTTCAATCCTGGTGCCCTTATTACCAAAAAGGGAGTATAAACAAGCTAGAACGAGTTCAACGTAGAGAGTTACCAAAATGATACCTAGCCTAAAGAACAAACCATACGAAGAGCGTCTTAGAGAATTAAAGCTATTTCCTTTAACCCAGCGCAGATTAAGAGCGAGCTTAATGTCAAGTGTTCAAAATCATCAAAGGGCCTGGACAATATGAACTGGTAGTAAGTACTTCACGATCGACCAATCTAATTACACGCGGGGAAACGGTTGCAAAATTATTGGTAAAATCTTTTAACCGCGCACGAATCTAAGAATTTCTTCTTCCATCGAGTTGTTCCCCTTGTGGAATGGGCTTCCCCGAGACTTTATAGACTGCAGCACCGTTGATTCATTAAAATTCCGCCTAGACAAATATCTCGCATCATCAAACACCGCGACTGACTGCGTTTGTAAATTAATAACTTTATTTTATCCTGCCCCTCCAGTTACTAACCCATATGTCCCCTACTAACTTCCTAGTCCTGCCCACATGTAGTGGCAGGAGCAGTAGTTTCCTTTCCAATTTTCCTTTACCCACTCTAAACCACTGTTTTTTTTGACACTTGATCCTCATTGTGTTGGAGGACAAGCAACCTAGAAGGGTCCCTATTTCTGTTGTTGCATGATTTCTTTTGTACTTCTTCGTACTCTCTCTCCTCTCTCCTCTCTCCTCTCGTCCTCCAATCTCTCTCCTCGATCTCTCTCATCCTCTCTCTCTCTCGTTCCGTGGTTATATTAGCATCCACCTATCATTATGGCTTATAGTCCTAATGGTTTGGGGTATATCACTTTCTAGAAGTCCTCTCAGCTCTCTCCGCCTCCCCCCCCCCCCCGCGCGCTCTCTGTCTAACTATTCTTTCTCTATTTCGCCTTTCTCTCTCTCTCTCGTCTCTCTCGTCCTCTTCTATATATATTCTTATATAGATCTATATATATATAATATAGTATTTATATAATATCTATGTATGTCTTCATTCCGATTAGTACTAATCTAATCGCGCTATACCTCTCACAATCTATCTCTCTCTATCTATCTACTATCTCTATCCTATCTCTAGCTATCTGTCGATCTATCTATCTCTATACCTCCCAATCTCTCTTCACACTCTCTCTCTCCCCACCCAAGAGCCCTCCCCCCCCCCCCATTCCTTCTTACGACAAGGTATTATATATTAGCCCACCCCACCCCGCGCTTTATACCCCCCCCCCCCCCCCCCCCCCCCCCCCCGGATATTCATAATGTATACCCTCAAAGTTATAGGCCTACTACTACTACTACTACCACTACCACTACCACTACTACTACTACCTTGCTGGGCTACTTTTTGGCTACTATGTATACTACTAACACTAGTGAGTACTGTGGGTTACTGAACTAACTTACTACTTACTACCACTACCACTATTCTACTACTACACTACCATTACCACTACTACTACTACTTACTACTACTACCACTACTACTCTACTACTACTACTACTACTACTACTACTACTACCACTACCACTACTACCACTACTACTACTACTACTACTACTACTACTACTACATTTACAAGAGATTTAGGGAGGGGATGCTATAGGCCTACTACTATACCCCCTGCTTTTCTTTCTCTCCTTTTCCCTCTTTCTCTGGCTTGTATCCATTCGACCCCATTCAGCCAACTGTTTTAAGACGTTTATTATCGAACAATTTACAAATTTAGGCTCCTGCCAAAACCTTTTTAAAGTATGCTGGCTCGCTACCACTTGCCAGGAAAAAAAACGACACCTGCATGGGGATAAACGTCTTACAACAGTAGGCTGAATGGGGCTGACCCCCCCTTAAAGGTGCTATAGGCCTACTAAAGATCATTCATTAAAAGTAGGAAATGTTTACAGGTTTTTGTTTGGGCTCTGTCTCGAGTCGGCCACCCCCAGCAATGGGGTATATGCCGGAGTAAATACATACATACATACTGTATATACATACATACATACATGCATACAGTACATACATAGGCCTACATACATACATACATACATACATACATACATACATACATACATAGGCCTACATACATACATACATACATACATACATACATACATGCAGTACATACATAGGCCTACACATACATACATACATACATACATACATACATAGGCCTACATACATACATACATACATACTTCATGAGGCATACATACATACATAGGCATACATACATAGGCATACATACATACATACATACATACATACATACATACATAGGCCTACATACATACATGCATACATACATACTTCATGAGGCATACATACATACATACATACATACTTCATGAGGCATACATACATACATACATACTTCATGAGGCATACATACATACATACTTCATGAGGCATACATACATACATACATACTTCATGAGGCATACATACATACATACATACATACTTCATGAGGCATACATACATACATACTTCATGAGCTACATACATACATACGTCATGAGGCAACATACATACATACATACATACTTCATGAGGCATACATACATACATACATACATACTTCATGAGGCATACATACATACATACATACATACTTCATGAGGCATACATACATACATACTTCATGAGGCATACATACATACATACATACATACTTCATGAGGCATACATACATACATACATACATACTTCATGAGGCATACATACATACATACATACATACTTCATGAGGCATACATACATACATACATACTTCATGAGGCATACATACATACATACATACATACTTCATGAGGCATACATACATACATACATACATACTTCATGAGACATACATACATACTTCATGAGGCATACATACATACATACATACTTCATGAGGCATACATACATACATATATACATACTTCATGAGGCATACATACTGTACATACATACTTCATGAGGCATACATACATACATACATACATACATACTTCATGAGGCATACATACATACATACATACATACTTCATGAGGCATACATACATACATACTTCATGAGGCATACATACATACATACATACATACTTCATGAGGCATACATACATACATACATACATACTTCATGAGGCATACATACATACATACTTCATGAGGCATACATACATACATACATACTTCATGAGGCATACATACATACATACATACTTCATGAGGCATACATACATACATACTTCATGAGGCATACATACATACATACTTCATGAGGCATACATACATACATACATACATACTTCATGAGGCATACATACATACATACATACTTCATGAGGCATACATACATACATACATACATACTTCATGAGGCATACATACATACATACATACATACATACATACATACATACATACTTCATGAGGCATACATACATACATACATACATACTTCATGAGGCATACATACATACATACATACATACTTCATGAGGCATACATACATACATACATACATACTTCATGAAGAACCCTCACCTTAGACTCTACTGTACCGGTGACGTGTTTTTAAACTATATTTTGGCTAATATTAGACGATTTTATTTCGCTTCAAAATGGCCTCCAGCAATTATCAAGCTTCGAACTATCTCGCTTAACCCTTTTTACTACCACAGATCCTTCTAAAACTAAAAATCTGCCCTTAATGGAAGCACGTAAGCATTATTTAATTCAATTTCATGGACAACCTTCTTTGACACAGAATACACATTTACAGGATATATATGTTTCGTGAGAGAGGAATGGCTTTAAGTCACTTTAGAGAGAGATACATAGATACGTGATGAGAGAGAGAGAGAGAGAGAGAGAGAGAGAGAGAGAGAGAGAGAGAGAGAGAGAGAGAGAGAGAGAATTACTGACGGCGGAAAGAGAGGTGTAAGCGTGAGTAAGACTTTAACCCATTTTAGGAAGCCAGCAAGAAGAAGAAAAAAAATCTTCCCTGAGATGAGCGGGGTGAGGAGGAAGGAGGAAGTGCTTATAAAAGATTATATAGATAAAAGTAGCGAAGTGTATGATGAATTATGAAGCGATGGAGCAGAAAATGAGAAAATAACCCTTTCCACCCAAGGAGTAAAGATAATTATGCCTATCTATCTATCTATCTATCTATCTATATCAATATACATATATATATATATATATATATATATATATTATATGTATATACTGTACATATACTGTATATATATACTGTACATATACTGTATATATAATGTATATATACAGGTACCTGTATATATATATAATATATATACAGTATATATATATATATATATATATATATATATATATATATATATATATAAATATAAATAATATTTGTTTTGACAGCAAGCTAAATTTGTACATTTTTCGATAGAAAAATGTCTCCGGCGAAGCCTGATTTCTCCATACAATACTGCTGGCTCGCTTTCGCTCGCCAGAAAGAAATCGACACCTGGATGGGGATAAACGTCTTAAAACAGTTGGCTGAATGGGGCCTTATGGATACAAGCCAGAGAAAGAGAGAAAAGGAGAGAAAGATACACAAAAAGCAGGTGACCCCCCCCTTAAGTGACTAAATGATGACATAAAACGTTCTCATTACTGCTGAACGTGTAATAACGTTCTCATTACTGCTGAACGTGTAATAAATGAATATGAACGACTAGATAAGAACGACATTAGCATAAATCCGAGTGAGAAATCTGGAGGAGAGAATAATCAGGGTAGGAGTAAAGCCGGAGTCACACGAGCCCTTTTTCGAGCAATTTTTACGGGCAATTTTGGTCTGGAAGCTTCAAAAATGACACTTGATCAGAATTCAGCCGCCTCACATAATCCACCTTCAGTCTAGTTGCCGATACCAGTGCGAAAAAGTCCCGAAAAAATACGAGAAAAAAGTTGCTCATGGAAAATTGACGGAAAAAGCGCTCGTGTGACAGCGGCTTAAGGGGAGATATTCACTTGAGGGAGTTTTTACTTGACTCCTTTCTCCCTCATGTTTAGCCCCATTGCTTTTCTAATTTTAAGACGTTCGCCCCATTATTTTGACGATTTTAAGAACTTTCGACCCATTTCTGTCAATTTTAAGACCTTTCGTGCCATTTAGGTGTCGAGTTTATCCTGGCGAGCGATAGCGAGCCTGTTATTTAAGAGGAACCGGCTTTCAGCCGGGACATTTTTCTACCGAAAAATGTACACATTTATCTTGAAAAGGGCTCAAGGGGGTGTAATCTTAAGCTTGAAGGATATCTAGAGACCAAACTAAAAACCTCCCCTTAAGTTTGTCACTAAAACTATTATATAAACTGTTTACCTCTTCTGTACCGCGACGTCTGTTGTATTATTTTCTAGCTACATTTCGACGTTTTTGTTCAGCCTAAGAAGGATCTGTGGTATAGGTAGCGCCAGCGAACTTGACAGTGATCTCCATCCCGGACCTCTTCGCAACTCAAAAGGACCTTAAGCAAACTGGCTGTTCATTTCCACACCTATTTCCTGGTGGACTCTTCCCAAATGGTAGAAATGTCAGCCCGATTGCTTTCATTCATTTTGAGTTATAAGAAGTTAAGGGATCAAGATTATTGTCCAGTTCGTTGGCGCTACCTATAGTAAAAGGGGTTAACCCTTTCACGCACATATGCCGCAGAGGTTGTCAGATTAGCAATAAGAAATAGAGTTCTCTCACTCTTATAATTACCTCTCCAAAATTAGTGTTCTGCCCACAGCTAACTCAAAGACAACTGCAGAGGTTGAAGTAACTAAACTAAAGGTTTCTAAATACCCCTGATGGTAACAAAGGCTTTAAAGTATCTCCAATAGGCTCAACACAGCTAACTCCAAGACAACTGTAGAGGTTGAAGTAACTAAACTAAAGGTGTCTAAATACCCCTGATGGTAATAAAGGCTTTAAAGTATCCCCAATAGGCTCAACACAGCTAACTCAAAGACAACTGCAGAGGTTGAAGTAACTAAACTAAAGGTTTCTAAATACCCCTGATGGTAACAAAGGCTTTAAAGTATCCCCAATAGGCTCAACACAGCTAACTCAAAGACAACTGCAGAGGTTGAAGTAACTAAACTAAAGGTTTCTAAATACCCCTGATGGTAACAAAGGCCTTAAAGTATCCCCAATAGGCTCAACACAGCTAACTCAAAGACAACTGCAGAGGTTGAAGTAACTAAACTAAAGGTTTCTAAATACCCCTGATGGTAACAAAGGCTTTAAAGTATCCCCAATAGGCTCAACACAGCTAACTCAAAGACAACTGCAGAGGTTGAAGTAACTAAACTAAAGGTTTCTAAATACCCCTGATGGTAACAAAGGCTTTAAAGTATCCCCAATCGGCTCAAAATCGCGTCATATGTCGGAGAGGGTTAATAGGTGTTCACTACCGCTGTATGTGTACTTTGGACAATTGTTGAGAAATCCAAACAACCAGACAATCAAATTATGCAAAATTTATCTACATTTGTTTAGTAATAATTTAATACACGAAAACTAATTCATATCATCACTGCAAACAAGGGGGTCGTTTTTCTGCTCCCCCTTCTTCCTCGTGTTTAGCCCCGTTAGTTTTGAGATTTTAACATGTTCGCCCCATTAATTTGTCGATTTTAAGACCTTCCGTCCCATTTTCTTGTCAATATTAATTAAGACCTTTCGTGCTATTTAGGTGTTGATTTTTTTCCTGGCGAACGATAGTGAGCGTGTAATTTTGGAAGAATCGGCCTTTGGCCGGGAAAGTTTTCTACCGAAAAACGTACAAATTAATCTAGAAGGGGGATCTAATGGAGGTTTGTTTAAGTTTGATGGAGGTTTAGGGAGGATACTAGAATGAATAAATCGACCAAAAAGTGAACCATTCCCCCTTTAAAAAAAAAAGAAAAAAAAGAAAAAAAAAATCATTAGCATTTATCCAGGTAAGAAGGATTAAGGAAATAAAAGTGAATAATTAGTGACTTAATTAAGGAATACATGAAAGAGACCATTACTTATACTGTGTGAGAAAAATAAGGGTGAGAGAGAGAGTGTGTGTGGGTGTGGGTGAAGAGTACGGAGTGTGTGTGTGTGTGTATGAGAGAGTGAGAGTGAGAGTTGAGTGTTTGTGTGTGTGGGTGAGAGAGATTGAGTGAAAGTGTCTGTATGTGTGTGTGTGTGTGAGAGAGAGAGAGAGAGAGAAAATCCATTAGCATAAATCCAACTGGCAAATCGGAAGGAAGGGAAAAGAAGAAAGGCAGATTGTGTGTATGTGTGTGTATGTGTGTATGTGTGTGTGTATGTGTGTGTGTGTGTGTGTGTGTGTGTATGTATGTTTATGTATGTATGTGTGTGTGTGTTTATGTATGTATGTGTGTGTGGATGTGTTTGTGTGTGTGTGTGTGTGTGTATGTATGTATGTATGTGTGTGTGTGTGTGTGTGTATGTATGTATGTGTGTGTGTGTGTGTGTGTGTGTGTACTGTATGTATGTATGTGTGTGTGTGTGTATGTGTATGTATGTGTGTGTGTGTGTGTGTGTGTGTGTGTTTGTATGTGTGTGCGGATGTGTGGATGTGTTTGTGTGTGTGTGTGTGTATGAAAGAAAGAGAGAGTGATAGAGTGTGAGAGTTAAGCCGGTATCACACGAGAGTTTTTATAGTCAACATTCGATGATCAACAATTTTCTGGCAGCTTTTCGGGAATATTTTGCACTGGTATCGGAAACTAGACTTATAAGAGATGAATATAGGTACCCGAATTATTTTAAATGTTGATCTCATAAGCTGCCAGACCAGTGTTGAGGGGAAAAAGTCTCGTGTGATACCAGCTTAAGGGGGTAGTACTCGCTTTTTCTGGACCCCCTTCTCCCTCATGTTTAGCTTGTTAGTTTTGAGGGTTTAGGACGTTTGTTCCGTTACTTTGGCGATTTTGAGACCTTTTGCCTCATTTTGTTGTCAATTTCAAGACCTTTCGTGCCATTTAGGTGTCGATTTTTTCCTGGCGAGCGATAGCAAGCCTGAAATTTTAAGAGGAACGGGAAATTTTTCTATCGAAAAATGTACAAATTTATCTTCAAGGGGGGTTCAAGGGGGG
The DNA here is from genome assembly GCA_032716605.1 of Paralithodes platypus. Classification (NCBI taxonomy): domain Eukaryota; kingdom Metazoa; phylum Arthropoda; class Malacostraca; order Decapoda; family Lithodidae; genus Paralithodes; species Paralithodes platypus. The sequence goes on along the minus strand of CM064515.1, from coordinate 21,497,416 downwards.
TGTTTTTTAAGCTTGATGGAGGTCTAGCGAGGAAACTAAAAAAATAATGAATAAATTAATTAATAGCCCAAAAAACCGGCAACTACCCCTTTAAGGGGAGATGGCTCACCTTTTGGGCGATTTTTGCATGTATTCATTCTTCTTCTAGTTTCCTCCCTAGACCTCCATCAAATTTAAAAAAAAAATATCCATTAGATCCCCCTTCTAGATTAATTTGTACATTTTTTCTTCCAACACTATAGGCTCGCTATCGTTCGCCAGGGAAAAATCGACACCTAAATAGCACGAAAGGTCTAAATATTGACGAAGAAATGGGGCGAAAGATCTTAATATCGCCAACCTAATGGGCTGAACGTCATAAAATCTGAAAACTATTGGGGGTAAGCATGAGGAAGAAAGTGATCCAGAAAACCGGCCCACTACCCCCCTTAAGACAGTAATCCCAGGGTGGAAAAAGAAAATCCCTCCTTCCAAGACATCTGAAGGACAAGAGTATATTAGTGTTGAGGAGAGAGAGAGAGAGAGAGAGAGAGAGAGAGAGAGAGAGATTTACATAGATTTACATAGATACACTGGCCACACAGATCTTACGATCCCTACGAGGTGACCAGGACTTAATCCTAATAGAGATAGCAACCCTAAGAGAAAGTGGAAGGAAAGGATAGCAAAGATGAAGGCTCTCTCCCCACTCTCCCCAGAGAGAGAGAGAGAGAGAGAGAGAGAGAGAGAGAGAGAGAGAGAGAGAGAGAGAGAGAGAGAGAGAGAGAGACTGGAAGAAAGGACTCTTTGACAGAATAATGGTCACGAGAAACTGAAAAGAATTGGGCAGGAAGAGAACAAGAGTGACTATTTGTATTTTGAAATGTGATATACAGGTATATGTGGCAGAAATGGTGTGGTCAAGCATAATTATATATATATATATATATTTATTTATTTTCTATGTGTATGAAGGAGACAAACGGCAAAACAGCCTGTAACAAGTGTCTCCTTATAGCCTGAAACTCGCAAGAGGTCAATGGTGGTGAGGGGGTAATTAAGTGTATTTCTTGGGTAGTCTATAAATAATACACCGAATACATTGTTCTTTCCTTTATCTCCTTTGTGTAAACTTATACAGTATGTAGGGTTTTATTATGAAACCTTTTATATAATTTTATTTAACTGTTTAAAATAGTTTTATGTAACCTTGTATACACGGGGGACCTAGAAAACAATGTCGGGGAGGGGGGGGGGGTGCTCTACTAATAGAAGGGGGGTTGGGGGGGGGGGGAGTAGCCGATATCGAGTGCCCCCTTTTCATGTTAAGGGAGGCAGGAAGGGGTGAGGGGGAGGGGGGGGGGGGAGGCAACCCTTTGATGCTTTATGTCCAAGGGGTGCCCTGGATAACACCATCAGAGAGAGAGAGTTACACATAGTTACATAGCTACACATACTACACAGACCTTGTGGTCCCCACTAGCTAATCCTGGCTTAATGCTTAAATATAATTTGCTACAAAGTGGAAGGCAAGGATAGCAAAGCAGAAGGCTCTCTCCCCACCCACCTCTCCCGCCGAGGCATGCAATTAAGTTGGGGAAAGAAGTCCCCCAGCAGAATGAGAACAAACTTCTACTGGGAAATTTATAGTAAAGAACGAAGTTGAGAGAGAGAGAGAGAGAGAGAGAGAGAGAGAGAGAGTGTGTGTGTGTGTGTGAGAGAGAGAGAGAGTGAGATATTTAGAAAGTTAGTTACAAGAAGTTACATAGCATAATTATAGTTGTATCTCAAAGACCTTGCGGCCCATTTCAAAGAGATAAGCTTGGTGGAAAAGAGAGAGAGAGAGTGTGTCTACAGTCGGTTCATTTTCAACTGGCGGTAAACATTGCGAAGTTCCCATCAAGATATCTCCGTTATTGTGAAGATTAGGTAGTGAAATATGGTGCTAATTATACAAAGCTGGTCTTAATATGATGCAGAGACATAGTGGGGTTTCAGATTTTGCCATTAAGGGGAGGAAGACCGTTTTTCTGGACCTCCTTCTCCCTCATGTTTAGCCCCACTAGTTTTGAGATTATAAGACAAATGTCCCAGTTCCTCTTAAAATTGCAGGCTCGCTTTCGCTCGCCAGGAAATAATCGACACCTAAATGGCACGAAATGTCTTAAAATTGACAACGAAATGGGGCGAAAGGTGTTAAAATCGCCAAACTAATGGGGCGAACGTCTTAAAATCTCAAAAACAATGGGGCTAAACATGAGGGAGAAAGGGATCCAGAAAAAATCCTCCGGGTGGAAATCTCCCCTTTAATGTACCGGCAACTTCTATATAATTTTAATCTTGCTATATTTAGAAGATTTTGTGCAGTTTAAGGGGAGGTTTTTAGTTGATTCCCTAGACTTCCATCAAGCTTAAAATTACTCCCCCTTGACCCCCTTTCAAGACAAATTTGTACATTTTTCGGTAGAAAAGTCTCCCGGCCGAAGGCCGGTTCCCCTTAAATTACAGGCTCGCTATCGCTCGCCAGGAAAAAATCGACGCCTAAATGGCACGAAAGGTCTTAAAATTGACAGAAATGGGTCGAAAGTTTTTAAAATCGTCAAAATAATGGGGCGAACGTCTTAAAATTAGAAAAGCAATGGGGCTAAACATGAGGGAGAAAGGAGTCAAGAAAAAAATCCCTCAAGTGGGCATCTCCCCTTAACAAATAACCGGCGAGACAGTTTTTTGTCGAAAAATATACACATTTATCCGTAAGCGAGATCTTGGGGTGTTTTTTTTTCGTTTTTTTTTTAAAGCTTGATGGAGGTCTAGGGAGGAAACTAAAAAACATTGTAAACAGATATATAAATGCGCCCATCCCCCCTTAACCAAGAGTCTCTCCCTCTCTCTCTCTCTCTCTCTCTCTCTCTCTCTCTCTCTCTCTCTCTCTCTCTCTCACACTTAATTCAATTAAATTCACAGTCTCTCTCTCTCACACACACACACCACTCTCTCCCTTTCTCACACACACACACACACACTGTCAGACACACACACTCTTCGTTTTTCTCTCTCTCTCGCTCTCGCTCTCTCTCTCTCTCTCTCTCTCTCTCGCTCTCGCTCTCTCTCTCTCTCTCTCTCTCTCTCTCTCTCTCACCGCTACCTCAAGGTCCGTCTCCTCCTCTTAGCTTTATTTCCCGTTGAGCCGGAGCGGAAATGACTGGGAAACGGGATGTGCTATGCCTATATTACGATGAGAGAGAGAGAGAGTGTGTGTGTTGGTGTGTATGTGGAGAAAGGGAGAGGTGGTGTGTGTGTGTGTGAGAGAGAGAATTTATTGAATTAAGTGATAGAGAGAGAGTGCCGATGATACGTGAGAGAGAGTGAGAGTGAGAGTGAGTGAGTGGAGAGAGTGAGAGTGAGTGAGTGGAGAGAGTGAGAGTAAGTGGAGAGTGAGGGTGAGTAAAGTGAGAGTGAGTGAAGTGAGTGAGTGAGTGAGTGGAGAGTGAGAGTGAGTGAGTGGAGAGAGTGAGTGGAGAGAGTGAGAGTAAGTGAGTTCCGCCTACATTTCCTCAATTCTCCTCCCTCTCTCACACCCTCATTCCTCCTCCCTCCCACTCCCTCCCCTTCTCTCCCTCACTTAAACCCTCATAACCCCCTTCTTTCTCATCTCCTTCCCTCCCCCCACCCTCCTCTTCTTCCTCCTCCTCCTCCTCTCATTCCTCCCTCGCTCCTTCTGTCCTCCCTCCTTCCACTCCTTTTCTTTCTCCCCCCCCCCCCCCTCCTCCCCACCACCATCTCTCCATTCCTCCTCCCCACCACCATATCTCTCCTCCCCCCCCCCCCCTCCTCCCCACCACCATCTCTCCATCTCCCCCTCCTCCACCCCACCACCATATCTCCCCCCCTCCCCCCCTTCCTCCTCTTTTCCCCTCTCCTCTTCCCCTACTTCCGGGTCTTCTATGCATGTACAGTCGCCCCCGGAAATGAGAGAGTCTCCCATCCACCGGTGTAGACTCCTGATAACTGTGTATGTGTGTCGTGCCCGTAGACTTAAGGGGAGGTATTTAGTTTGTTCCCTAGACCTCCATCAAGCTTAAAATTACACCCCCTTGAGTCTCTTTCAAGATAAATTTGTACATTTTTCGGTAGAAAAATGTCCCGGCCGAAGGCCGGTTCCTCTTAAATTACAGGCTCGCTATCGCTCGCCAGGATAAAATCGACACCTGAATGGCACGAAAGGTCTTAATATGGGGTGAAAGTTCTTAAAATCGCTAAACTAATGGGTCAAACGTTTTATAATATCAACAGCAATGGGGCTAAACATGAGGGAGAAAGGGGTCAAGAAACAAAATCCCTCAAGTGGAGATCTCCCCTTAATAAGGAGGAGGAGGTAGTTGTTGTTTTATGGACCCCCTTCTCCCTCATGTTTAGCCCCATTAGTTTGCAGATTTAAGACGTTTCTCCCATTAGTTTGGCGATTTTAAGATTTTACGCCCCATTTCTTTGTCAATAATAAGACCTTTCGTGCCATTTAGGTGTCGATTGTTTCCTAGCGAGAGACAGCGAGCCTGTAATTCTAGGTGGAATCGGCCTTCGGCCACATTTAGCTAACGATATGAATTGCATAATTACATTGAGATTAACCCCTTCAGTACCGGTGACGTCCTTTTAACTTTATTATGGCTACTATTAGACGATTTTATTAAGTTTAAAAAGGACCTCCAGCGATTGAACAAGCATCGAACTATGTCACTTAACCCTTTTTACTACCACAGATTTTATTAAGTTTAAAAAGGGCCTCCAGCGATTAAACAAGCATCGAACTATGTCACTTAACCCTTTTTACTACCACAGATCCTTCTACAACTGCACACATTTGCATACATATAGCCAGAATTAAATTAGAAAGACGTCGCCGGTACTGAAGGGGTTAATTAACAAAAATTGTCCCACTTGCAAACAAAATGTAAGTATTAATTCTATTGTCTCAGCTGTCATTACGTTTGGCTAGCTCTGTGCTGTATTAATGTCTGTCAGATGTTGGATAGGGGGGTTAAATATAGGAACAGTTATGCATATCTCACTCGACAGGAAGAAATAATGTTAAGGGAATCGATCTGCTTTTTCTCTCTGGGTTTTATCCATTCGACCCCATTCAGCCTACTGTTTTAAGACGTATCTCCCCATTCAGGTATCGATTTTTTTCCTGGCGAGCGATAACGAGCCATCATTGTATGGAGAAATAAGGCTTCGCCGGAGACATTTTTCTACCGAAAAATGTACAAATTAAATCAGCTTTCTAAAACACAATCCAACATATGCTGGCTCGCTATCTCTAGTCAGGTGAACATCGACACCTGGATGAGGATAAACGTCTAAAAACAGTAGGCTGAATGGGGTCGAATGACTACTACCCAGAAGAGAAAAAAACGGGTCGGTCCCCTTATGATAATGCTGATACCAATTATGGGTACACAAATTATGGGTACACAAATTATGGGTACACACATTATGGGTACACACATTATGGGTACACAAATTATGGGTACACAAATTATGGGTACACAAATTATGGGTACACAAATTATGGGTACACAAATTATGGGTACACAAATTATGGGTACACAAATTATGGGTACACAAATTATGGGTACACAATTATGGGTACACAAATTATGGGTAAACAAATTATGGGTACACAAATTATGGGTACACAATTATGGGTACACAAATTATGGGTACACAAATTATGGGTACACAAATTATGGGTACACAAATTATGGGTACACAAATTATGGGTACACAAATTATGGGTACACACATTTTTGGTGCCGAGACATCACTTATCGCGCTAATAAGTGATGTCTCGGCACCAAGCATATTTTGATCAATAATTGGTATCAGCAATATCTAAGCTTCATTTCTTCATATCGAGTGAAATATACAAACATGTTCCTACACTTACCCACCCTATTCAACATCTGACAGACATTAATACAGCACAGAGCAACCCAGACATAATGACAGCTGGAGCATGACTTATTAGGCCGACTGTACAGTCACGCTAATAAGTCATGACCCAGCTGTCATTACGTTTGGTTCGCTCTGTGCTGTATTAATGTCTGTCAGATGTTGTATAGGGTGGGTAAGTGTAGGAACATGTTTGTAAATTTCACTCGATATGAAGAAATGAAGCTTAGATTTTGCTGATACCAATTATTGATCAAAACATACTTGGTGCCGAGACATGACTTATTAGGCCGACTGTACTAAATAACACATATATATATTTCTTTCCAGAGAGTGTTTGCAAGCTGAAAAAAGGACAGAAAATATATACTCCACTGGCATAGCAAGTCCTCTGGCGAAGGTAAGGTGTTGTTGTTGTTGTTTCTGTTGTTGTTGTTATTCTGTCTTCTTTTCTTTTTTCTTGTTCTTTTTTCTTTCTTTCATTTTTATTCTTTGGCTTCTTCTTTTTCTCCTTTCTTTCTTTTCTTTCATTTTTGTCTTCTTTTTCTTCCTTCTTCTTGCTCTTGTTCTTCTTGTTCTTGTTCTTCTTGTTCTTTGTCTTCTTATGTTTTCTTTCATTTTTTGTCTTTTCTTCTTCTTTCTTTCATTTTTCTCCTGTTTCTCTCTTCTTCTTTCTTCTTCTTCTTCTTTCTTCTTTCTTCTCCTACGTAATCAATCATTGGTCCCTGTCATTCCTCTCCATAACCCGACTGTCCAGGAGTACAAACATTGTTCTCGCCAGTTTATATATTTTTGCGAACATACGGCAACCCTTTAAGTCCTTCTTGCTCTATTGTTTATTAAGTTATTTATTTGTATATTTATATATGTATTTATTGGTTATTATTATTTACGGATTATATCGTAGAGGTAAAATGGTACGGTACAATTTAATGGGCAACTGAACGAATGCAGGGAATGTTCAGAAGTGGTTTGCGTGAAATATACTCTCGCAATCTCTCTCTCTCTCTCTCTCTCTCTCTCTCTCTCTCTCTCCTAGAATTAAGTTCTTGACCACGTCGTTGGGATCGTAATGTCTGTGTGGTCAGTGTATCTATGTAAAATCTATGTAAATCTCTCTCTCTCTCTCTCGCGCTCTCGCTCTAGCTCTCGCTCTCGCTCTCGCTCTCGCTCTCGCTCTCTCTCTCTCTCTCTCTCTCTCTCTCTCTCTCTCCTATACAAACAACCCTATTATAATACCCTGGAATCAGAGACCATGACCGTGTTTAGGAGTAATTATAAGGGGACGCAATTATAAGGGGAGGGTTGCTTTTTCTGGACCCCCTTCTCCCTCGTGGTTAGCCCCATTAGTTTGGAGATTATAAGACATTCGGCCCATTAGTTTGGCGATTTTAAAACCTTTTTGCCCCATTTTTTGGTCAATATTAAGACCTTCCGTGCCATTTAGGTGTCGATTTTTTCCTGGCGAGCGATAGCGAGCCTATAATTTTAGGAGGAACGGGATATTTTTATACCGAAACATGTACAAATTTATCTCGAAAGGGGAGTATTTGCAAAGTTGTTTATTAAGCTTGATTGAAGTCTAGAAAGCAATATATATATATCGGTACAATAATTAATAAATACGTAAATATAATAACATCCAATTAAGGGGGAGGTCCTCGCGTGTTATGGATCCCTCTTCTCCCTCATGTTTAGCCCCTTTAGTTTTCAGGACGTTCAGCCCATTAGTTTGACGATATTAAGACCTTTTGCCCCTATTCTTTGTCAATATTAAGATCTTTCGTTCCATTTAGGTGTCGATTTTTTTCCTGGCGAGCGATAGCGAGCCTGTAATTTAGGAGGAACCGGCATTCGGCCTTGACAATATTCTACCGAAAAATGTACAAATGTATCTCGAAAGGGGGGTCTTTGGAATGTTTTTTTTAATAAGCTTGAGTGATGTCTCTGGAGCAAACTAAGACACGTAACATACCTGTATGTATCACAATCAGTACCGGTGATGTTCTTTTAAATATAATCGGGCAATTATTAGACGATTTTATTCAACTTAGGAGGTACATCTACCAATAAAACGGGTGACCGGTCAACTCAACCAGTAGACCATTTCAACTAGTAGCTCTCAACCAGTACCAAATCAACCAATACGGTTAGGTTAGGTTAGGTTAGTACTATATTTTGCCACTGGTTTGGTTGGTCTGGGTTAATTTGGCACTGGTTGAGAGCTACTGGTTGAAATGGTCTACTGGTTGAGATGACATGGAACCAATAAAAATACTACAGACGATCGCAACTAATCAATTTAGCTACCATATAATCCTTCCTAAGTTTCATAAAATCGTCTAAATATAGCTAGGATATAAACATGAAATACGGCGCTGGTACAGAATGGGATATATATATATATATATATATATATATATATATATATATATATATATATATACCGGTAATATTAAAGCATAAATAGTTTAATATAATAACGTTCAAATTTAAGAACCCCAATTACTTTAGCTCACTCATTGGGGCGCCCCGGAGAAAGAGGGCTAATGATTACCCTGAGAGAGAGAGAGAGAGAGAGACCTCTCGCCCATTACTTTGTCCATCATCATAATAATAATAATAATAATCGTCTGGTTACTAATATAGCGCCCGTATCTCCTCCTTCGAGGATTCTCAAGCGCTTGACACTTCTTTAATCAACCAGAGACCATTACCCTTCTCCCTTGCTCATGGGGAGACGGTAGCCGCCGCCTATATATCAGAAAAACATTTCAATCTGAGCGGGGATTGAACGCGAGACCTGCAAGATGGGAAGCAGGCACGCTATCAACTGAGCCAGCCGGACGGATGGACCTTTCGTGTCCTGGCGAGGGATAGCTATCCTGTAGTTTTAGGAAGAAGCGGCCTTCGGCCGGGAGATTTTTCTCCCAACAAAATTATAAATTTAGCTTGAAGGCGGTCTAGGGGGTGTTTTTTAAAGCTTTATAGAGGTCTAGGGAGGAAACTAGAAAAATATATGAATAAATAGACTAATAACAAGTCACTACCCCCTTAGTACGGGAACGAACGACAGTAGGTAAAAGCAAGTAGGTCAACAAGACGCTCAAGACCGAACCACCGCGCTATAGAAACCACCCTGTACGACTCGTAAGCGTGTGGGGGGGGGGGGGGGGGGGGGTGTTACGAAGGGGCGGCGCACTCAACTACCCCCCCCCCCCCCTCCCCCCAATTTGGTTAATCACCCAAGTTGTGCCATAAGCCTCTCCCGCCACCCCCCAGCAGCAGAACTACTGGGGTGGGGGGGGGGGGGGGTCACTTCTGGTAATGTCATCGTCTAAAAACAGATGCTGCGGCCGACGATAGGGGGGCGCTAATACTGGGGTTCGAGTGGGGAGGGGGGGGGGGGGGGAGTGGAGAGGATGGGAGGGAAGGGTTGGGGGAGTACTGGGTATGAGAGAGGGAGGGCTGGAGAAAGGGGAAGTGGATAGGAGGGAGGGGGGCGTATTGGATAGGTAGGGAGGGGGAGGGGAGGGGTTATAATAGACTTGGGTTGGTTAGTTAGAATAGGACCTCAGAGGCTATCAACCTTTCTGGATTATTAAGCCAGCACACTGCAAGTCAAGTGTATTTTCAGGACTGGAGCCTCCTTTCGAGAACCCCAGTCTCTTCTCGGGGCGCTGGATAGATGATGTCTGGGTGTGTGTGTGTGTGTGTGTGTGTGTGTATGGGGGAATCTGGACCACTTTCTCCCTCATGTTTAGCCCCATTAGTTTTCAGATGTTAAGATGTTTGCCCCATTAGGTAGTCAATTTTAAGACCTGTCGTCCCATTTCTTCGTCAATAATTAGACCTTTCGTGCTATTTAGGTGTCGATTTTTTCCATTGTGAACGATAGTGAGCCTGTAATGTTGGAAGATTCGGCCTTCGGCCGGGACACTTTTCTAACGAAAAATGTACAAATTAATCTAGAAGGGGGATCTAATGTTTTTTTTTTTTTTTAATATGATGGAGGTCTAGAGAGGAAACTAGAAAAATAATGAATACATGCACAAATCGCCCAAAAAGTGTGATTTAAGAAGGATAGGAAGAAGCCAGAATGAGCAACTATACGGTCGAGTTTTATATAAAGAAGAAGAAGAAGGAGGAGGAGGAGGAGGAGGAGGAGAGAGTTAAGGGGAGGAAGACCGTTTTTCTGGACCCCTTTCTTGCTAATGTTTAGCCCCACTAGTTTTGAGATTATAAGACGTTCGGCCCATTAGTTTGGCGATTTTAACACCTTTCGCCCCATTTCGTTGTCAATTTTAAGACCTTTCGTGCCATTTAGGTGTTCGACTATTTCCTGGCGAGCGATAGCCAGCCTGCAATTTTAAGAGGAACCGACTTTCGGCCGGGAAATTTTTCTACCGAAACATTTACAAATTTATCTTGAATGGGGGTCTAGGGGGTGTTTTTCTAAGCTTGATGGAGGTCTAGGGAGGAAACTAAACAAATATATGAATAAATGAATTAATAGACCAAACAAACGGCCAGTCTCCCCTTAAAGTGAGAGAAGACACAGAAATTAGGAATCCATACTCTTTAAGGCGAGGCATCTTTTTTCTAGACCCCCTTCCCCTTCGTGTTTAGCCTAATTACTTAAAGATGTTCGCCCCATTTGTGTGGCGATAAATTAATACCTTTCGCCCTATATAGGTGTCGATTTTTTTTTCCTGGCAAGCGATAGCGAGCCTGTCATTTGGATTTTTCTACCGAAAATAATACAGATTTATCTCGAAGGGGGGTCTTGGGAGTATTTTTGTAAAGCTTGATAGAGGTCTAGTGATTAAGGGGAGGTTTTTAGTTGATTCCCTAGACTTCCATCAAGCTTAAAATTACTCCCCCTTGACCCCCTTTCAAGATAAATTTGTACATTTTTCGGTAGAAAAATGTCCCGGCCGAAGGCCGGTTCCCCTTAAATTACAGGCTCGCTATCGCTCGCCAGGAAAAAATTGACACCTTAATGGCACGAATGGTCTTAAAGTTGACAGAAATGGGGCGAGGGTTCTTAAAATCGCCAAACAAATGGGGCGAACGTCTTAAAATCTCAAAAGCAATGGGGCTAAACATGAGGGAGAAAGGGGTCCAGAAAAAAATCCTCCAGGTGGAAATCTCCCCTTAAACAAAATAAATATATGTACCGGGAATAATAAAAATAGAAAAAAAAAATAGAAAACATATATATATATACCGGTATATATACAGTATATATAGGTGACCGGTCAACTCAACCAGTAGACCATTTCAACCAGTAGCTCTCAACCAGTACCAAATCAACCAATACGGTTAGGTTAGGTTAGGTTAGTACTATATTTTGGCACTGGTTTGGTTGGTCTGGGTTAATTTGGCACTGGTTGAGAGCTACTGGTTGAAATGGGCTACTGGTTGAGATGACAGACATGGAACCATATATATACTGTATATATATATATATATATATATATATATATATATATACTGTATAAAAATAACGTCCCCTTAAAATCTGTTAGGGTGCACACATTATTATTAAGGAGAGGGAGTCCAAAACGCCTGAGGGGAGGTTTAGGGGGAGATGGGCCGTTATTATGGTCTCCCTTCTCCCTCATGTTTAGTTCCATTAGTTTTGAGATTTTATGATGGTTGCCCAGTTAGTTTGTCGATTTTAAGACCTTTCGCCCCATTTTCTTGTCAATATTAAGACCTTTCGTGCTATTTAGGAGTCAATTTTTGTTCCTGACGAACTATAGTGAGCCTGTAATTATGGAAGAACTACCGAAAAATGTACAAATTTACCTAGCAGGGGGATCTAATGGATATTTTGTTTAAGTTTGATGGAGGTCTAGGGAGGAAACTGAACAAAATATTAAATAGATGAAATAATCGACCCCCAAAAAATATATGTATACCCTTCCTCCCTTAAGATCATTACCCTATGGAAAGCCTGTAGTCGTTAGAGGGGGGGGGGGGGGAGGGGGGGGGGAGGGGGAAATATTAAGGGGAGGTTTTTAGTGTGTTCCCTAGAATTCCATCAATCTTAAAATTACACCCCCTCGACCCCCTTTCAAGATGAATTTGTACATTTTTCGGTAGAAAAATGTCCCGGCTGAAAGCCGGTTCCTCTTAAATTACAGGCTCGCTATCGCTCGCCAGGATAAAATCGACACCTGAATTGCACGAAAGGTCTTAATATGGGGTGAAAGTTCTTAAAATCGCTAAACTAATGGGGCAAACGTGTTATAATATCAAAAGCAATGGGGCTAAACATGAGGGAGAAAGGGGTCAAGAAAATAATCCCTCAAGTGGAAATCTCGCCTTAAGTGAGGGATAATAGAAGAGAGAGAGAGAGATGGTTGGTTGGTTTGGAACTTGGAAAGGAACAATGAGAAATCAGATGTACAAAGGTTTAACCCCATCTGTACCCTCGGCATCTGTATATATTTAATTCTGGCTACTACTAATCGATTTAATTCAGTTTAGGAAGGATCTCTCGCAATGATAAGGGAGTGGGAGGGGGGGGGGGATTATGGGGAAGATTCCGGGGAGATATTCCGTGAGCGAATTAGAATACAGAGAGAAGCAAAACTGGTGTGGAGCTTTGAAAGGAAGATTGAGATGAAAGATTGACAAATGTTAATGACCACTAAGCCTAAACCAAAGTAACAAGAGAGTACAATTAAACAAACAAACACAAATAATGTTAAACAATTAACTCGATGGAAGAGTTATTGAGAGTGAAATAAAATAGAACAATTGAAAATAGGAATGTTTAAATAATATGAACTAAAGTATATGTTCAATTAGTCTTATGCTATTGGCTATATATTATATACTATATATATATATATATATATATATGTATAATAAAGGGGGTAGTGTTTGTTTTTTGGTCTATATACCGTACTTATTAATTAATATATTTATTGTAGTTTCCTCGCTAGACCTCCATCAAGCTTTTAAAATAAAACTGCCTAGACCCCCTTTCAAGATAAATTTGTAAATTTTTCAGTAGAACAATGTACCGGCCGAAGGCCGGTTCCTTTTAAATTTACAGGCTCGCTATCGCACGCCAGGAAAAAATCGACACCTAAATGGCACGAAAGGTCTTAATATTGACAAAGAAATGAGGCGAAAGGTCTCAAAATCGCCAAACTAACAGACCAAACGTCTCAAAACTAATATGCTAAACATGCGGGAGAAGGGGGTCCAGAAAAAGCGACTACCTCCTCCCCCTTGAAGGTTCTTTGAAAATATGCAAATATTTTCAAAGGCATGTAGTTAGCAGTTAGAGAGGAGGCAGTGGAGGGAAATTATTGTGGTCAGACTCCAGGGAAATGTTCTGTAGGAGGATTAGAATAGAGGAAGGCAATGTGGCGTAAAGTTTGGACAGGAAGATTCAATTAAATTCTACCATTGCCTCAGTAAAATTATGTATATAAAATCTAATTATGTAATTAGATTATATCATTGACTCGGTAAAATGGTGTAGATCACGTAAAATTATGTATTATGAAATCAAATGATGTACCAGAATTAAAATATAGCATTGATTCAGTAGAATTAAGGAGAGGTTTGTAGTTGATTCCCTAGACTTCCATCAAGCTTAAAATTACTCCCCCTAGACCCCCTTTCAAGATAAATTTGTACATTTTTCGGTAGAAAATTAAATTCTACAATGGAGCAACTTGGTTGAGCCCAAGTACCGGTACTTTTATGTTTGACTGTACTTCCCATTTCTCAACTTCTTCTTCCTCTATCCAAAACTCCCCTACTGATCTATAGCCATTATTCATTCACTCATTAAATTCTATCATTTCATTCATTCATTCATTAAATTCTATCATATATTTCATTCATTCATTAAATTCTATCATATATTTCATTCATTCACTCATTAAATTTTATCATTTATTTCATTCATTCACTCATTAAATTCTATCATTTATTTCATTCATTCACTCATTAAATTCTATCATTTATTTCATTCATTCATTCATTAAATTCTATCATTTATTTCATTCATTCATTCATTAAATTCTATCATTTATTCAGTATAATTATGTATTTAAGTTATAGGTTAAGTACTTTAGTGTGCATATAATGTATAGCTTAAGAAGTTTAGTGTGATAAAAGATTAAACAGAGCTCCAAAGACTGAAATATAATAAAGGAATGACATTGGTTACCACTTAAGGGGAGGTATTTAGTTTGTTCCCTACGTTTTCATCAAGCTTAAAATTACACCCCCTAGACCCACTTTCAAGATAAATTTGTACATTTTTCGGTAGAAAAATGTCCCGGCCGGAGGCCGGTTGCTCTTAAATTACAGGCTCGCTATCGCTCGCCATGAAAAAATCGACACCTTAATGGCACGAAAGGTCTTAAAATTGACATAAATGGGGCAAAATGTCTTAAAATGTCAAAACTACTAGGGCGAACGTCTTAAAATCTCAAAAGCAATGGGGCTAAACATGAGAGAGAAAGGGGTCCAGAAAAGAATCCCTCAAGTGGAAATCTCCCCTTAATGATTTGAAATAGTATGAAGATTAAAGAACACAAATTAAACAGCAAAACAAAGTACAAACACAATAAACACATCATTGGTAACCATTAACCCTCTCCGACATATGACACTATTTTGAGCCTATTAGGGATACTTTAAAGCCTTTGTTACCATCAGGGGTATTTAGAAACCTTTAGTTTAGTTACTTCAACCTCTGCAGTTGTCTTTGAGTTAGCTGTGTTGAGCCTATTGGGGATACTTTAAAGCCTTTGTTACCATCAGGGGTATTTAGAAACCTTTAGTTTAGTTACTTCAACCTCTGCAGTTGTCTTTGAGTTAGCTGTGTTGAGCCTATTGGGGATACTTTAAAGCCTTTGTTACCATCAGGGGTATTTAGAAACCTTTAGTTTAGTTACTTCAACCTCTACAGTTGTCTTTGAGTTAGCTGTGTTGAGCCTATTGGGGATACTTTAAAGCTTTTGTTACCATCAGGGGTATTTAGAAACCTTTAGTTTAGTTACTTCAACCTCTGCAGTTGTCTTTGAGTTAGCTGTGTTGAGCCTATTGGGGATACTTTAAAGCCTTTGTTACCATCAGGGGTATTTAGAAACCTTTAGTTTAGTTACTTCAACCTCTGCAGTTGTCTTTGAGTTAGCTGTGTTGAGCCTATTGGGGATACTTTAAAGCCTTTGTTACCATCAGGGGTATTTAGAAACCTTTAGTTTAGTTACTTCAACCTCTGCAGTTGTCTTTGAGTTAGCTGTGTTGAGCCTATTGGGGATACTTTAAAGCCTTTGTTACCATCAGGGGTATTTAGAAACCTTTAGTTTAGTTACTTCAACCTCTGCAGTTGTCTTTGAGTTAGCTGTGTTGAGCCTATTGGGGATACTTTAAAGCCTTTGTTACCATCAGGGGTATTTAGAAACCTTTAGTTTAGTTACTTCAACCTCTGCAGTTGTCTTTGAGTTAGCTGTGTTGAGCCTATTGGGGATACTTTAAAGCCTTTGTTACCATCAGGGGTATTTAGAAACCTTTAGTTTAGTTACTTCAACCTCTGCAGTTGTCTTTGAGTTAGCTGTGTTGAGCCTATTGGGGATACTTTAAAGCTTTTGTTACCATCAGGGGTATTTAGAAACCTTTAGTTTAGTTACTTCAACCTCTGCAGTTGTCTTTGAGTTAGCTGTGTTGAGCCTATTGGGGATACTTTAAAGCCTTTGTTACCATCAGGGGTATTTAGAAACCTTTAGTTTAGTTACTTCAACCTCTGCAGTTGTCTTTGAGTTAGCTGTGTTGAGCCTATTGGGGATACTTTAAAGCCTTGGTTACCATCAGGGGTATTTAGAAACCTTTAGTTTAGTTACTTCAACCTCTGCAGTTGTCTTTGAGTTAGCTGTGTTGAGCCTATTGGGGATACTTTAAAGCCTTTGTTACCATCAGGGGTATTTAGAAACCTTTAGTTTAGTTACTTCAACCTCTGCAGTTGTCTTTGAGTTAGCTGTGTTGAGCCTATTGGGGATACTTTAAAGCCTTTGTTACCATCAGGGGTATTTAGAAACCTTTCGTTTAGTTACTTCAACCTCTGCAGTTGTCTTTGAGTTAGCTGTGTTGAGCCTATTGGGGATACTTTAAAGCCTTTGTTACCATCAGGGGTATTTAGAAACCTTTCGTTTAGTTACTTCAACCTCTGCAGTTGTCTTTGAGTTAGCTGTGTTGAGCCTATTGGGGATACTTTAAAGCTTTTGTTACCATCAGGGGTATTTAGAAACCTTTAGTTTAGTTACTTCAACCTCTGCAGTTGTCTTTGAGTTAGCTGTGGGCAGAAAACTAATTTTGGAGAGGTAATTATAAGAGTGAGAGAACTCTATTCCTTATTGCTAATCTGGCAACCTCTGCGTCATATGTGCGTGAAAGGGTTAAGAGTCAGAAATACTGGTGGGAGTTATGGTCGTAGGCGGTGAAGAGGAGGTGAGAGGCCCAATTCTGAAGTAGGGGCATAAATATCAAATTCCCTTAATGGTGCATACGAGATGAGGACGTAAGGATCCGTACGAGATGAGGGCGTAAGGATCCGTACGAGGCTAGTTCATGGAGGGATACCAAACCAGGGTATCGATAATATTGGTTTAGACTTTAGAGTTACCGTTTGTAAAGTTTGTTTTTTGCTCCCTAGACCACACCTATGGGTCTAAACATGAGGGAGAAAGGAGTCCAGAAAAATAAAAAAAATCCCTCGAGTGGAAGTCTCCCCTTGAGGAACGGCTGGATAGAGGTGGGGGGGGGGGAAGGAAGGGGGGAGAGATGAATGACAGACACTAATAAGCAAAACAGAGGGAGGAGGTGGGAACAAAACAAAGCTATAGAGTTAGAATATGTGTCACATGGGAGAAGAGGAAGAGGAAGGAAGGAAGGAAGGAAGGAAGGAAGGAAGGAAGGAAGGAAGGAAGGAAGGAAGGTAGGAGGGAGGGAAGGAAGGAAGGAGGGGAGGAAGGAAAGGAGGAAGGAATGACGAAAGGATAGAAAAAAGTTAAGAAGGATAGGAAGGAAGGGAGGGAAGAAGGAAGGAAGGAAGGAAGGAAAGAAGGAAGAAAAGGGGGAAAGAAAGAAGGAAGGAAGGAAAGTCGAAAGGAGAGGAAAATATGAAGGTAAGAAGGAAAGGAAGGAAGGAAGGAAGGAAGGTAAGAAGGAAAGGAGGAAGGAAGAAAGGGGATGAAAGAAAGAAGGAAGGAAAGATTGAAGGTAAGAAGGAAAGGAAGGAAGGAAGGAAGGAAGAAGGAGAGAGGGAAGGAAGGAAGTGCATGCAATAATTCGTAATACATACTGAGAAACTGTAAAAAATAATGGTTGATGTAAATTGGGAAGTAAGGAATTTATTAAGGGGGGGACATGGGCCGGTTTTCTGGACCACTTTCTCCCTCATGTTTAGCCCCATTAGTTTTCAGATGTTAAGATGTTTGCCCCATTAGTTAGTCGATTTTAAGACCTTTCGCCCCATTTCTTCGTCAATATTTAGACCTTTCGTGCTATTTAGATGTCGATTTTTTCCCGGCCGAGACATTTTTCTACCGAAAAATGTACAAATTTATCTAAAAGGGGGATCAAATGATGTTTTTT
The DNA here is from genome assembly GCA_032716605.1 of Paralithodes platypus. Classification (NCBI taxonomy): domain Eukaryota; kingdom Metazoa; phylum Arthropoda; class Malacostraca; order Decapoda; family Lithodidae; genus Paralithodes; species Paralithodes platypus. The sequence goes on along the minus strand of CM064515.1, from coordinate 21,479,851 downwards.
TTTTAATTTGATGGAGGTCTAGGGAGGAAACTAGAAAAATAACGAATACATGCAAAAATCGCCCAAAAAGTGAACCCAAGGCATTGGGAAATTAATTGATAAAATAGGTAATATAAGGAAATTAGAAAATGTTGGTGATAAAATGACAAAAATCTCGAGTAAAGGCAGAACTAAAGGAAGGAGAGGGGATTCCAACATTTGCTTATCTAATATATTTGTTTGCAATCAAGCCTTTATTAATATATGTGTACAATTTTTCGATAGCAAAATGTACACATATACACCTTTCGCCCCATTTCGTTGTCAATTTTAAGACCTTTCGTGCCATGTAGGTGTCGGTTATTTCCTGGCGAGCGATAGCGAGCCTGCAATTTTAAGAGGAATCGGCCTTTGGCCGGGACATGCGAAAAATTTACACATTTATTTTGAAGGGGGGTCTAGGGGATGTTTTTCTAAGCTTGATGGAGGTCTACCGAGGAAACTAAGAAATACATTAATTAATAGACCAAAAATAAAAAAAATAAAAAATAAAAAAAAACGGCTCATCTCCCCTTAATAAATCAGGGCAGAATGGGAGTAAGGGGGTGCAGGAAATACGGAAGGCAGGAACAACATGTTATGATGAGGCCTAACAAGGGTGATTCGGGAATACCCGGAGTAATTATGATAACGGGAGAGAAAAACACCCTGGATAAATATAGGGAGTGAGAGGGAGTGAGAGGAAGTGAGAGGGAACGGTATGAATATATATAAGGCAAGGAGAACATATGAACACTACAAAGTAATAATAATAATAATAATAATAATATTTATAATGATGATGATATTAATAATAATAATCTATCTATCTATCTATTGCCTGACGCCGTGATCCCCGAAGTAGTGGCCACGAACGAACCGCCCCCATGCACCTCTGTCCCCAGTCAGTCGACGCCCCTCCCCCAAACCAGCACCACCTTCGTTCATATACTTCCTCACTCCATCCTTCCACCTCTCTTTCGGTCTACCTCTCCCTCTCTGTCCCTCCACCTCGCTCTCATACACCCTCTTAGTCATTCTCTCGCTTTCCATACGTTCCATATGGCCGAACCATCTCAAGTTATTCCTTTTCACACTCCCCAGCACATCTACCTCCACATCACACCTCCTTCTTACTTCCTCATTAGTCTGTCTATCCCTCCATGTAACTCTGCACGCACTTCTTAAGTAATTAATTTCCACTTCTCTCAACCAACGTCCATGCTTCGCTGCTTCCGTAAGTCAGTGTCGGGATTACCACACTGTCATGCAAGGACTTCTTCACTTCCATACTGACCAGCCTATTTCTTGTTACTGCTTTCAACGTTCCTACAACCCTCTTCCCCTGTTGTACCCTCTCCCGCACTTCTTCATCCATAGTCCCATCTTTACTCAACACACTGCCCAGATACTTAAAAGAGTTGACGATCTCCATAGCCTGACTGTTCAGCTTCACCTCACACTCTGTGACTTCACCCCTTTCGAAGACCATAACCTTGCTGTTCCCCGCATTTACCTTCAAATTCCGTTTTTTCGCACACTGTTTCAAACTCATTTACCAGACCCTGCAACTCCCATTCATTATCGCTCATCAGAACTGTATCATCCGCAAACAGCAGTATAGGTAGCTTCCACTCAATTCCCTCCCTTTTCAGCGATACACCAACATTCACTGCTCTTGATAGTATTTCTTTCATTACTCCATCCATATATAAAGTAAACAACCACAGGGACATCACACACCCCTGTTTCAAACCAACATTCAGGTCAAAGAACTCGCTCTGCTCACTCTCCACACGTACTGCCGCCTTTGCACCTTCATACATGCTCTTCACTGCTTTCAGCAACTTGCCATCTACTCCATATATTCTAAGTACTTTCCACAAACCTTCTCCATCCACTCTGTCATAGGCCTTCTCCAAGTCCATAAAGGCAACATACACTTTTTGTCGCTTCTCCAGATATTTCTCCACAACACAATTCAGGGTAAAAATCTGATCTACACATCCTCTTCCCTTCCTAAAACCTCCCTGCTCGTCGCCTATCCATTTCTCCGTTCTCACTCTCACTCTCTCAATCACTACCCTACTGTATACCTTCCCTACTACGCTTAGAAGACATATTCCTCGGTGGTTACCACACACTCCTCTTTCCCCTTTGCCCTTATATAGGGGGACTATTATGCCAAGTCTTCCAGTCATCGGGTGCACTCCCCTTCTCCCATGCTAGTTTGCACATTTTCCATACCCATTCGATCACTATCTCACCACCATACCTCAACATTTCCCCACACACTCCATCTGTTCCTGATGCTTTCCCCAACTTCACTCTTTTCATGGCTTAATAATAATAATAATTACATTATTTATAATAATTATAGTAATCTTCAGGTCTTTTATTCAGCGTCATTTCTTGCAAGCTCTCGTTCCGAGAATCCGGGATTCAATGAAAGAGATACAAATTGTGACAATAAAAAGTTTGAAAAATATATAGATTAGGACTGAATGCATGGTGAAAGGAGACGCATGGCAATTGACCACTTGCGAGTTTCAGGCTATAAGGAAGTTCGGCCTGTGAACATCGATAATAAACACAAATATATTAATGATGGATGGTTTCTGATGGCTAGATAGTAATGTTGAATTTGGTTTGATGTATTTATAAATGTACTAAAACCCGTATTATAGCTGGTTATTCTGCTAAATATCGATGTCTACAGCTCCAACTTCCTTATAGAACGAAACTCGCAAGTGGTCAATTATGTGATGCAAATAATAGAATAAATAATAACAACCGGGAATTAATTACAATATTGATTACCCGGGATTAAGGGGAGACTGGCCGTTTGTTTGGTCTATTAATTCATGTATTCATATATTGTTTTAGTTTCCTCCCTAGACCTCCATCAAGCTTAGAAAAACACCCCCTAGACCCCCCTTCAAGATAAATTTGTACATTTTTCGGTGGAAAAATGTCCCGGCCGAAAGCCGGTTCCTCTTAAAATTGCAGGCTCGCTATCGCTCGCCAGGAAATAATCGACACCTAAATGGCACGAAAGGTCTTAAAATTGACAAACGAAATGGGGCGAAAGGTGTTAAAATCGCCAAACTAATGGGCCGAACGTCTTATAATCTCAAAACAAGTGGGGCTAACCATTAGGGAGAAGGAGGTCCAGAAAAACGGTCTGTCTCCCCTTAAAACCTTAACTGAAGTACGAGAGGGAGGCGAACATATCTAAACCAATAATGTTCCGCACCCTCCTCAGCTCCCCGCCATGGAGTGGCTTCGGTCACCCAGGCTTTATTGTGGTCGGCAGGGAGGGTTCTGTGGGGGCACTCGGTTATGGCCTTGGAATTGCTCGCGGCCTTGGGGCTGTTCGGCCAGGCAGCTTGGGGAACAACAACAACAACAACAAACCATAATGTACATACCGTACTTTATAACTACTGTATCATAATAGGATGAAAAGCATACAACAATACCAATATACTAAAATAAATGAAAATATTAACCCTCTCCGACATATGACGCGATTTTGAGCCTATTAGGGATACTTTAAAGCCTTTGTTACCATCAGGGGTATTTAGAAACCTTTAGTTTAGTTACTTCAACCTCTGCAGTTGTCTTTGAGTTAGCTGTGTTGAGCCTATTGGGGATACTTTAAAGCCTTTGTTACCATCAGGGGTATTTAGAACCTTTAGTTTAGTTACTTCAACCTCTGCAGTTGTCTTTGAGTTAGCTGTGTTGAGCCTTAGGGATACTTTAAAGCCTTTGTTACCATCAGGGGTATTAGAAACCTTTAGTTTAGTTACTTCAACCTCTGCAGTTGTCTTTGAGTTAGCTGTGTTGAGCCTATTAGGGATACTTTAAAGCCTTTGTTACCATCAGGGGTATTTAGAAACATTTAGTTTAGTTACTTCAACCTCTACAGTTGTCTTTGAGTTAGCTGTGTTGAGCCTATTAGGGATACTTTAAAGCCTTTGTTACCATCAGGGGTATTTAGAAACCTTTAGTTTAGTTACTTCAACCTCTGCAGTTGTCTTTGAGTTAGCTGTGGGCAGAAGACTAATTTTGGAGAGGTAATTATAAGAGTGAGAGAACTCTATTTCTTATTGCTAATCTGGCAACCTCTCCGTCATATGAGTCGCAAAGTGTTAAGGGGAGGTTTCTAGTTTGTTTCCTACTCCTCCAGCAATCTTAAAATGTCACCCCCTTGACCACCTTTCAAGATAAATTTGTACATTTTTCGGTAGAAAAATGTCCCGGCCGAAGGCCGATTACTCTTAAATTACAGGCTCGCTATCGCTCGCCAGGATAAAATCGACACCTACAGTAAATGGCACGAAATATCTTAAAATTGACAGAATGGGGCGGAAATTCTTAAAAATCACTAAAGTAATGGGGCAAACATCTTAACATCTCAAAATCAATGGGGCTAAACATGAGGGAGAAAGGGGTCAAGAAAATAATCCCTCAAGTGGAAATCTCACATTTCTAAAAAATAATTTATATACCGTACTTTATAATTACTGTATCACAATAGGATGGAAAGCATACAACAATACAAAAATACTAAATGAGATCAAAAGCTAAATATTCAATAGTAAATGAAAATACCAAATGCAATGAATATACGTTATATTTATTTACCGAAGACCATATTAAAACTATGCTAAAATACTAACTACTTAACCCTTTCACGCACATATGACGCAGAGGTTGCCAGGTTAGCAATAAGCAATAGAGTTCTCTCACTCTTATATAATTACCTCTCCAAAATTACTTTTCTGTCCACAGATAACTCAAAGACAACTGCACAGGTTGAAGTAACTAAACTAAAGGTTTCTAAATACCCCTGATGGTAACAAAGGCTTTAAAGTATCCCCAATAGGCTCAACACAGCTAACTCAAAGACAACTGCAGAGGTTGAAGTAACTAAACTAAAGGTTTCTAAATACCCCTGATGGTAACAAAGGCCTTAAAGTATCCCCAATAGGCTCAACACTGCTAACTCAAAGACAACTGCAGAGGTTGAAGTAACTAAACTAAAGGTTTCTAAATACCCCTGATGGTAACAAAGGCTTTAAAGTATCCCCAATAGGCTCAAAATTGTCGGAGAGGGTTAATGAAAATAGTAAAATAATTAAAATATCCTATATTACAACTACCACAAGAAGTTGGAACACATAAAACAATGCTAAAATACTAAAAGAAATGGATATATTAAATACTAAATACTTAATGAAAATAGTAAAGTTAATTACAATACCCTACATTATAACTACCACAAGAGGATGGAGGTATAAAAACAATGCTAAAATACTAAAAGAAATGAAAATACTAACTACAAAATAATAAATTAAATTACTGAATTAAATTAAGATACCGTTCATTATTAATGACCACAAGAGGAAGGAAGTATACAAAAAATGCGATAACGGTGAACGAATGGAGAGAAGGGGAGGAATTGAGAGAGGAAGGAAGATATTAATAAAGGAAGGAAGGAGTGGAGAAAGAAGGATAACTAACCTGACCTTGTATAATGAGGACAGTAAGAAGAATAAACAATGTATCACTAAAAGAGCCGCAGCGGTCGAGTGGTGAGCACGCTTACGTGTGAATCTGCTTGACCTGGGTTCGATCCCAGCCCAGGCGGACATTTAGTGGGTGTTGTAGTACGTCCTAGCATGTTTCACATGCTTGCACCCAGTCGGGGGACACCTCAATGACGTATACAGACTAATAACACACATAACAAAGCCACTCCAACAGCTTCCTCTCTCTCCAACACCCTTTCTCCCCTCTCTACACTCTTCAGTAAAATAGGACCTAAACCTGATAAATAATTAGAGATCAATCTTTGAAGTAGGTGAAGAGTTGAAGGAAGGCAGGTAGGCAATCAGGAAGTAAGGAAGTCGGAAAGTAAGGAATGAAGGAAGGAAGGCAGGAAGTAAGGAATGAAGGAAGGAAGGTAGGACATGATATAATAACCAATGCAACCTGACAGATTATTTTGGCTATCATTAGACAATTTTGTACAGCTTAGGAAGGATCTATGGAAATAAAAAGGGGAGAAGGAAGGAAGGTGGGATGGAAGGAAGGAGGAATGGAAGGAAGGAAGGGAGGAGGGATGGAAGGAAGGAATGAAGGAGGGAGGGGTGGGATGGAAGGAAGGTGGGATGGAAGGAAGGAGGAATGGAAGGAAGGAAGGGAGGAGGGGTGGGATGGAAGGAAGGTGGGATGGAAGGAAGGATGGAAGGAAGGAAGGAAGGAGGGTGGGATGGAAAGAAGGAGGGATGGAAGGAAGGAGGGATAGAACGAAGGAAGGAGGGATGGAAGGAAGGTAGGGTGAAAAAAGGTGAGATGGAAGGACGTACGAATGAAGGATGGAAGGAGGAATGAAAGAAGGAAGGAAGGAAGAAAGGCTGGAAGGGCATGGTTTTATAATGAGTAACGCGACCTACGTATGCATAAACAAAAATGTGAATAATAATAATGTGAAATTGGATATATAATGAGGGAATACTTGGAGAGGAGGTGAGAGTGAAGTATATAATATATATTAATGATGGGGTGAAGGAAGGAAGGAAGGAAGGAAGGAAGATGGGAACGTAAAAGGAAGGAAGGAAGATGGGAACGTAAAAGGAAGGAAGGAAGATGGGAACGTAAAAGGTATGAAGGAAGATGGGAACGTAAAAGGTATGAAGGAAGATGGGAACGTAAAAGGTATGAAGGAAGATGGGAACGTAAAAGGTATGAAGGAAGATGGGAACGTAAAAGGTATGAAGGAAGATGGGAACGTAAAAGGTATGAAGGAAGATGGGAACGTAAAAGGTATGAAGGAAGATGGGAACGTAAAAGGTATGAAGGAAGGGAAGGATGGAACGTAAAAGGTATGAAGGAAGATGGGAACGTAAAAGGTATGAAGGAAGGAAGGGAGGAAAGGAAGGAAGGTAAAAAAGGTGGAAGGAAGGAAGGAAGAAAGGAAGGGAGAAAAGGTGGAAGGAGGGAAGGAAAGATGGAAAGAAGGAAGGAAGGAAAGAAAAACGGACACGATAATAATTAGACCTACGGTATAGCCTGGGGAAGCATAAAAATAATGTTGATGAAAATACGATATAAGTACGAGGGAAGGGGAGAGATGGAAGGAAGGAAGGAGAGTGGGAGGGAGGGAGGAAGGAAGGGAGGGAGGAAGGAGGGAAGGGGAGAGATGGAAGGAAGGAAGGAGAGTGGGAGGGAGGGAGGAAGGAAAAGGAAGGAGGAAGGGGAGCGATGGAAGGAAGGAAGGAGGGTGGGAGGGAGAGAAGGAAGGAGGGAGGGAGGAAGGAAGGAAGGGGGAAGGGAGATATGGAAGGAGGAAGGAGGAGGGAGGGAGGAAGGAAGGAAGAGGGAGGAAGGATGGGGAAGGGGAGAGAAAAGGAAGGAAGGAGAGATGGGAACGGGAGGAAGGAAGGAAGGGAGGAAGGAAAGGAGGGAAGGGGAGAGATGGAAGGAAGGAAGGAAGGTGGAGGGAGGGAGGAAGGAAGGGAGGGAGGGAGGAAGGAAGGAAGGAGAGATGGAAGGAAGGAAGGAGAGTGGGAGGGAGGGTGGAAGGAAGGAGGGGGGAGGAAGGAAGGAGGGATGGAGGAAAAAGGAAGGAAGGAAGGAGAGTGGGAGGGAGGGAGGGAGGAAGGGAGGGAGGGGAGGAAGGAAGGAGGGAAGGGGAAGGAAGGAAAGGAAGGAGAGTGGAGGGAGCGAGGAAGGAAGGGAGGGAGGGAGGAAGGGAGGATGGGAGAGATGGAAGGAAGGAAGGAGAGTGGGAGGGAGGGGAGAAGGGAGGAAAGGAAGGAGGGAAGGGGAGAGATGGAAGGAAGAGGAAAGGAGGAGGAGGAGGAAGGAGGGAGGGGGGGGGAGGGAGGGAGGAAGGAAGGAGGGAAGGGGAGAGATGGAAGGAAGGAAGGAGAGTGGGAGGGAGGGAGGAAGGAAGGGAGGGAGGGAGGAAGGAGAAGGGGAGAGATGGAAGGAAGGAAGGAGAGTGGGAGGGAGGGAGGAAGGAAGGAAAGGGAGAGATGGAAGGAAGGAAGGAGAGTGGGGAAAAGGAAGGGAGGGAGGAAGGAAGGAGGGAAGGGGAGAGATGGAAGGAGGAAGGAGAGTGGGAGGGAGGGAGGAGGAGGGAGGGAGGAGGTGAGGAGAGGGAGGGAGGAGGAAGGGGAGAGAGGAAGGAAGGAAGGAGAGTGGGAGGAAGGGAGGAAGGGGGAGGGAGGAAGGAAGGAAGGAGGGAAGGGGAGAGATGGAAGGAAGGAAGGAGAGTGGGAGGAAGGAGGGAGGGAGGGAGGGAGGGAGGAAGGAAGGAAGGAAGGAAGGAAGGTAGGAGGGAGGGAAGGAGTGAGGGGAGGAAGGAAGGCAATTAGGGAAGGAAGGAGAGAGGGAGGAAGGAAGGAGGGAGGAAGGAAGGAAGGAAGGAAGGAAGGCAATTAGGGAAGGAGGACGGAATGAAGGAAAGACAGAAGAGAAGGAGGTGAGATGGAAGGAAGGAAGGAAGGAAGGAAGGAAGGAAGGAAGGAAGGAAGGAAGGAATGAAGAAGGGAGACAGAAAGGATATAATATAATGAGCAATTTAAGGGGAGACAGGCCGTTTTTCTGGAGCCCCTTCTCCCTAATGTTTAGCCCCACTAATTTTGAGATTCTAAAACGTTCGGCCCATAAGTTTGGCGATTTTAACACCTTTAGTCCCATTTCGTTGTCAATTTTCAGACCTTTCGTGCCATTTACAGTAGGTGTCGATTATTTCCTGGCGAGCGATAGCGAGCTTGCAATTTTAAGAGGAACCGGCCTTCGGCCGGTACTCTACCGAAAAATTTACAAATTTATCTTGAAGGGGGGTCTAGGGGGTGTTTTTCCAAGCTTGATGGAGGAAACTAAATAAATATACGAATACATTAATTACTAGACCAAACAAACGGTCAGTCTCCCCGCCAGGAAAACAAAAATATGAAAAAACCCTGAGAGGAGGAGAACCAGTGAGTGAGGACGGCAGCCATTATAGATAGGGGAAGAAGTCGACAATGAGGTAAAAATGAGAGAGAGAGAGAGAGATAGATGAGGGACGTATGTGAGAGATAGAAAGTGATAAATGTGTGTGTGAGAGAGAGAGATAGAGAGAGAGAGAGAGAGATGAGGAACGTATATGAGAGATTGAAAGTGAGAAATGTGTGTGAGAGAGAGAGAGAGAGAGTGGAGGGTAGGTTGTATCACGGAAGTAATTATGAGGGGAAACACTGCCAAATGAGGGAAGGATGTGAGAGGGATATAGTGAGGTGAGAGAGAGAGAGAGAGAGAGAGAGAGAGAGAGAGAGAGAGAGAGAGAGAGAGAGATGAGGGACGTATGTGAGAGAGAGAGAGAGAGAGAGAGAGAGAGTATCAACCTGGTGTACATAATGCCAAAGAGATAATCCGTACTTGCTTTCGGGTGCGGGACTGTGCGTGGATAATTAAGTCTTGGGTAATGAGTGTGTGTTACTCAGTTACTTGTTCGTCAAGGGGAATCCACGCAATGCGAGCTAAGCTCATTATTATCGCGCCTCCTTAACTGGGAATGTATTGCGTGAAATGCATGTTAAGTGTTATGTACTGTTGGAATGGCTGTGGATGTGTGTGTAGTCTGTATTTTTAGCCAATTGGCGACATCGGAAACGAAGGCTTAGGGTGGATCTGTATGGTACCATTCTCACTATAGACGGTACCGTCTCGCCCGAAGGCTTAGGTAGCCATCAGCTTAGGTGAACCATATGATACCCATCTCGCCTTGTACCATTTTTGCCAACCACAGATGGGACGTCACAACATCTTCCACTTATTCCAGGTACCTATTTACAGCTAGGTGAACTGAGGCTAACACATGAAAGGAGACAAGCCCAATTTGTCTCCGCCCGGCCGGGGATTGAACCCCCGACCCCTCGTGTTTGAGACGAGAGCTCTACCTACTAGGCTACGGGCTGTGTGTGTGTGTGTGTGTGTGTGTGTGTGTGTGTGTGTGTGTGTGTGTGTGTGTGACTGTGTGTGTGGGTGTGACTGTGTGTGTGTGTAGAAGGAAACATGCTTGCATTACTGAAATGTTTGTGGACATGCAGTAATGTAAGTAATGGTCACTCTTCTGTAAATCTAAAATGGCTTACTTAAGAATAGGAAAGGGGTGGGACTTTTTTTTTTTTTTTTTTTTTCCCCCACAGACAGCTTCCACTCACTTCCTTCATTTGGTTAAAGCACAGGCCAATTATTTTTTCATTTTAATATATTCATATGTGTATATACTGTACAAGTGTGTGTGTGTGGGTGACTGTGTGTGTGTGGGTGACTGTGTGTGTAACTGTGTGTGTAACTGTGTGTGTGTGTGTGTGTGTGTGTGTGTGTGTGTGTGTGCAGGCGTTCATGGGTAAATCAGGAGCAGTGAATGTGTGTGTCAGCGTGTGTGATGCGATTGAGGCAGCTATGTGCGTGTGTGTGTGTATGTATGTATGTGTGTGTGCGTATGTATGTGTGTGTGCGTATGTATGTGTGTGTGTATGCCTGACTGTGCGTGTGTGTATGTATGTGTGATTAATTGTGTGAATGTGTGTGATTGGCTGTGTGTGATTAGGTTTGTGTGTGAGAGAGAGAGAGAGATAATTTTGTTTTTGTTTATACTTGTAATTCTATAAGCTCTATGGGTCGTTGTTATGGTTCTCCTTCTCCTTCGTGTTTAGCCCCATTAGTTTTGAGATTTTAAGACGTTCGGCCCATTTCTTTGGCGATTTTAACACCTTTAGCTCCATTTCGTTGTCAGTTTTAAGACCTATCGTGCCATTTAGGTGTCGATTTTTTCCTGGCGAGAGATAGCGAGCCTGTAATTATAAGAGCAACCGGAAAATTGTTCTACCGAAAAATGTATATATTTATCTTGAAGGGGTGGGGGGGAGGGGGGGGGAGTCTAGGGGGTGTTTTTCTAAGAGAGGTCCAGCGACGAAACTAAATCTATCTATCTATATGCTCAGGCCCAATCCCCATTTTGGGGGTAGCCGACTCAAGACAGAGCAAGAACAGGGAAAACACAAAAACAACATAAAACAACAAATAAACACAGATAAAAAACACAAACTCACACACATCCAGGTCACCCAGGAGAAGACCCAGAGACCAGGGTCACCAAGGTCGCTCCAGCACTCCCCCGGCCCCCGACCACCCGGAGAGGTTCCGATCTCGGCAGGCAGACATGCAGCGGAGCCAAAGCCAACAAGCCCTCCCACCACACTTCCAGGCGCACCCTTCATATTAATCGTCTCCCCGGGCCAGGCGCCTGATGGACTATTATCTAGTCCAACTTGCGCCCGACCCCTTACTCCAAATGACGAAACAAAATGATATATGAATACATTAATTAATAGACCAAAAAACAGCCACTATCCCCTTAAGAGACACACACACACACACACACACACACACACACACACACACACACACACACACACACACAGTAAATATGTCTACATGTCTAGGGTACAGAGTCTGTAAAATTAGTTGTCATGCAATGCAGAGGGATTCAGCGTGTTCATGCGTGTGTGAGAGAGAGAGAGAGAGAGATAGTGAGATAATGTATGTGTGTGTGTGTGTAGTGTGTTTATGAATTCGTGTGTGAAGATAATTATTAGCATTTTAAAATGGAATATACTGTATATTGAAGATATTTTGTATTTATTTGTATATTAACTCTTGGTATGCCATAGCATTTATTTCCCTGATTATATGGTATTTTGCCTAGACTTATCACTATTCCTGGTAAAATCTCTTAATGGTAGCTGAAATGATAAAGTTCCCTAAAAAAAAAATATATATATATATATATATATACAGTATATGTTTATTGGATGATAAATATAGCTAACAGGGCTAAGATTCGAACCATATAGGCAGGAGGTCCAGCCCCCTACACCATCACGAGAGTTAAAAAGAAGGAATTTGATACTTCTACCAGCATTCCTTCCCCACTCGACTCTGATGGGGGGGCAGACTGTCTTTTAATCGAAATCCGGCTGCCCTAAGCATGACAAGTTGTTTATTGGACGACAAATATAGCTGACAGGGCTAGGATTTCGTGGTGGTGTAGGGGGCTGGACCTCCTGCCTATATGGTTCGAATCTTAGCCCTGTTAGCTATACAGTATATATATATATACTATAGGCCCTATATATAATAAATCCGAAACAAATAGTGTCCATATATTCTTTTATTTTCTCAAGTGAAAAAAAACAACAAAAAAACAAAATAAATACCGGTATATAAAATAAATACCGGTATATAAAATAAATACCGGTATATAAAATAAATACCGGTATATAAAATAAATACCGGTATATAAAATAAATACCGGTATATAAAATAAATACCGGTATATAAAATAAATACGTAACAAACATTGTCCATAATTATATGTTCTAGTTTGTTAAATAAACAATAATAAACAATAGAGTCCAAACAAATTGAACTAAACGTCAACACCATTAATTAACCCCTTCTGTACCCTTCTGTGTTGGTGGTGTAATGGTTTAGGTGTTTATCTTCTGGGTGTGGTGTCCCGAGTTCGAATCCCGGGAGTCTAAATGGCATAACCTTTAACTGTGTTGGTGGTGTAATGGTTTAGGTGTTTATCTTCTGGGTGTGGTGTCCCGAGTTCGAATCCCGGGAGTCTCTAAATGGCATAACCTTTAACTGTGTTGGTGGTGTAATGGGTTAGATGCTTATGTTCTGGGTGTGGTGTCCCGAGTTCGAATCCCGGGAGTCTCTAAATGGCATAACCTTTAACTGTGTTGGTGGTGTAATGGGTTAGATGCTTATGTTCTGGGTGTGGTGTCCCGAGTTCGAATCCCGGGAGTCTCTAAATGGCATAACCTTTAACTGTGTTGGTGGTGTAATGGGTTAGATGCTTATGTTCTGGGTGTGGTGTCCCGAGTTCGAATCCCGGGAGGACCATATGCTTTCATTAGTTTATTGTTGTTGGTGGTGGTGTAATGGTTTAGATGCTTATGTTCTGGGTGTGGTGTCCCGAGTTCGAATCCCGGGAGGACCTTATGATTTCATTAGTTTATTCAAGTGCATTGGGGTTTGTAGTTGATGATTAATGTTAAGAACGGGGTGTTACTTAACCTTTTCACGCATTTATGATGCAGAGGTTGCCAGATTAGCAATAAGAAATAGAGTTTTCTCACTCTTATAATTACCTCTCCAAAATTAGTTTTCTGCCCACAGCTAACTCAAAGACAACTGCAGAGGTTGAAGTAACTAAACTAAAGGTCTCTAAATACCCCTGATGGTAACAAAGGCTTTAAAGTATCCCCAATAGGCTCAAAATCGCGTCATATGTCGGAGAGGGTTAACTCAAGGGATGCCGGTACCCTTAAGGGGAAATTTTCACTTATTTGTTTCTGAATTCCCTTCTCCCTTATGTTTAGCCCCACTACTTTTGAGATTATAAGACGTTCGGCCCATTAGTTTGGCGATATTAAGACCTTTCGCCCCATTTCTGTCAATTTTAAGACCTTTCGTGCCATCTAGGTGTCGAGTTTTTCCTGGCAAGCGATAACGAGCCTGTAATTTAGGATGAACTGGCCGGGACATTTTTCTACCGAAAAATGTACCCATCTAGCTCAAAGGGGGGTCGTGGGGGTATATTTTAAAGCTTGATGGAGGTCTAGGGAACAAACTATAAACCTCCCCTTAATTAATTGCCTAGAACTTGTGTTGGAGAGTGCCATACAGTCCAGACATTCAAATATCACCTTTGATATTTAATATCTTGCCATGAACCCCTGACTGACAGTGTTAATTGGGATGGAATTTGTGCTGTACCTCTAGTATCAGTGCATTACCACAAAGCCCACCGAAACGCCAACAAAAATACCCTTATTGTTCCGTGATTAAATAGCACTGTATGGATATTCCCATATTCAAAATATGCTACAGGGGGGCAATGCCTAGTGAGTTCATTGCTCAATAAGTGGGGTTCTGAGAGGAGGGTCCGAGTCTAGTGGGTGAGACAGTGAAGCGCTGGGGCGAGGCAACTTGAGAGATGGGGCTGCTTCGATCCGTGGGTCGCCAACCGGGCCCCGTGCATCTTGCGAAGGCAAGATAGCGGGGGGGGGGGGGCTGGTTGCATCTCAATGTGCTTCACATGTCACACTCCCTAGACTGAAACGAGACCTCACAGGCTTCACCGTTGAATGTATGTACAGGACTACTTCTAACTGTTCCCCCCATTCCACAACTGTTCCCACAAATTCACTACTGGACCCTGGCTACCTGTTCCCGCCAAATCCACAACCGTTCCCGCCATATTCGCAATTGGACCCGCCAAAATCTGGTCAGTAACTATTCCCGCCAAATCCGAAGCCTTTCCCGCCAAATCCGAAGCTTTTCCCGCCAAATCGACAGTCGCTTCCGTCAAAGCTGCAATTGTTAGTGCCAAATCTGCAACAGGGCCCGCCAAATGCGTAACTAGACCTGCCAAAATCAGGTCAGCAAATCAGGTCAGTAAATCAGGTCAGCAAATCAGGTCAGCAAATCAGGTCAGCAATTCAGCTCAGCAAATCAGCTCAGCAAATCAGCTCAGCAAATCAGGTCACTGGTTCTCCTATTTCAACAGACTCCATTTTGGGCCATCGCTAATCAACGGGTAAATTAGCCCTTAATCCCCCGCCCGCTTACAACTAAACCAATTCAAGAGGGGATGGTTTAGTTTTGGGTCGATTATTTGATATATAATTTTTTTGTTTTTTTTAGTTTCCTCCCTAGACCTCCATCAAGCTTAAGGGGAGATGGTTCACTTTTTGGGCGATTTTTGCATGTATTCATTATTTTTTTAGTTTCCTCCCTAGACCTCCATCAAGCTTAAAGAAACATCCCCAAGATCCCCCTTCTAGATAAATTTGTACCTTTTTTGGTAGAAAAAGTTGCCGGCCAATGGCCGGTTCCTCCTAAATTACAGGCTCAATACCGCTCGCCAGGAAAAAGTCGACACCTAAACGGTACACAAGTTCTGCATATTGACAAAGAAATGGGGCGAAAAGTCTTATAATCGCCAAACTAATGGGCCGAACGACTTTAAATCTGAAAACTAGTGGGGTTAAACATGAGGGAGAAAGGGGGACCGAAAAAATCGACACATTAATGGAAGCTGGAGAAAGGCCCCACAATCGATATGGCGCCGTTCGAATCCCGGGGAGGTGAGGAGGTTATCGGGGAAATTAATTTATCGCCACTCTTGATGGATTAAGGGAACAGTGGTTATATTGGGGGGTCTTTTTATTTATATATTCATATATTTTTTAGTTTCCTCCCTAGACCTCCATCAAACTTAAAAATACATCCATTAGATCACCCTACGAGACTAATTTGGACATTTTTCGGTAGAAAAATGTCACGGCCGAAGGCCGGTTCCTCCACAATGACAGGCTCGCTATCGCTCGCCAGGAAAAAATCGACATCTAAAGGGCACGAAAGGTCTAAATATTGACAAAGAAATGGGGCGAAAGGTCTTAGAATCGACAAACTAATGGGGCAAAGTCTTAACATCTCAAAACTAGTGGGGCTAAACATGCGGAAGAAAGGGGACCAGACAAACGGCCCATCTCCCCTCAACCCTGATGACGCCGCGTTCATTAGCTCGAGAGATTCAACACGCTTCGAAATGATCCGGGTTGATTCGCAGGCTTCGAAACACTGCCGGGGAAGTTTAACCCTTTCTATACCGGCGACGTCCTTTTTAGCTACATTGTGGCTACTATTAGACGATTTTATTCAGTTTCAAAAGCGCCTCCAGCAATTAACCCTCTCCGACATATGACGCGATTTTGAGCCTATTAGGGATACTTTAAAGTCTTTGTTACCATCAGGGGTATTTAGAAACCTTTAGTTTAGTTACTTCAACCTCTGCAGTTGTCTTTGAGTTAGCTGTGTTGAGCCTATTGAGGATACTTTAAAGCCTTTGTTACCATCAGGGGTATTTAGAAACCTTTAGTTTAGTTACTTTAACCTCTGCAGTTGTCTTTGAGTTAGCTGTGTTGAGCCTATTAGGGATACTTTAAAGCCTTTGTTACCATCAGGGGTATTTAGAAACCTTTAATTTAGTTACTTCAACCTCTGCAGTTGTCTTTGAGTTAGCTGTGGGCAGAAAACTAATTTTGGAGAGGTAATTATAAGAGTGAGAGAACTCTATTTCTTATTGCTAATCTGGCAACTTCTGCGTCATATGAGCGTGAAAGGGTTAACAGGATTCGAACTATGTCACCTAACTGTTTTGGTTACCACAGATCCTTCTCAAGCTATACAAAATCGTCTAAATATTGCTAGAATATAATGAAAAATACGTCGCCGGTACAGAAGGGGTTAACAGGATTCGAACTATCTCACTTAACCCTATTTTTTTTTACTGCCACAAGGGGAGATCTCCACTTGAGGGATTTTTTTCTTAACCCCTTTTTCCCTCATGTTTAGCCCCATTGCTTTTGATATTATAAAACGTTTGCCCCATTAGTTTAGCAATTTTAAGAACTTTCACCCCATATTAAGACCTTTCGTGCCATTCAGGTGTCAATTTTATCCTGGCGAGCGATAGCGAGCCTGTAATTTAAGAGGAACCGGCCTTTGGCCGGGAAATTTTTCTACCGAAAAATTTACAAATATATCTTGAAAGGGACTCAAGGGGGTGTAATTTTAAGCTTGATGGAGGCCTAGGGAACAAACTAAATACCAACCTGAATACAATCGTCCCTAAATATTAGTATGTGCCCTCCACCAACCCACTCCACTCCCAAACTCAACCAACGAAATCAACAATATCAAATATAATGAAAAAGACGTCGCCGGTGCAGAGGGGTTAAATAAAAGCCCTGTTTGGAAAATAACGTATGGAAGATTTAGCAAAACAGTATTATGAAAGAAACAAAATAAACACAAAAACATCACATAAACCATCCATATGTCAAAATGTAGAAGTGCATGTCTATCTGATTTTTTTTTTTTTTTTTTTTTTTAGCAATTCAAGGATGTTTAAATTGTAGTCGCCTTTAACTCTATGTGGTCCAAGGTATACACACACACACACACACACACACACACACACACACACACACACACACACACACACACACACACACACACACACACACACACACACACACACACACACACACACACACACACACACACACACACACACACACTCAAGCAAACTATTCGATGAATGGCACTCAGCTTAAGAATGTAAACGGAGAAACCGATCTGGGAGTAACAATATCGAGTAACCTAAAACCGAGTCAACAATGTTCAGAAGTTGTTAAGAAGGCAAACAAAATAATTGGCTTTATAGGCAGGTCATTTGAGCATAAATCCAAAGACGTTATCCTAACCCTTTACAATTCCTTAGTCCGCCCTCTTCTGGAATACTGCGTTCAATGCTGGTGCCCTTATTACCAAAAAGACATAACAAGCTAGAACGAGTTCAACGTAGAGTTACCAAAATGATACCTAGCCTAAAGAACAAACCATACGAAGAGCGTCTTAAAGAATTAAATCTATTTCCTTTAACCCAGCGCAGATTAAGAGGTGACTTAATTCAAGTGTTCAAAATCATCAAGGCATCGACAATATGAACTCTAGTAAGTACTTCACTATCGACCAATCTAATTACACGCGGGGAAACGGTTGCAAAAATTATTGGTAAATCTTTTAACTCACACGAATCTAAGAATTTCTTCTTCAATCGAGTTGTCAACTTGTGGACTGGGCTTCCCCGAGACGTTATAGACTGCAGCACCGTTGATTCATTTAAACTCCGCCTAGACAAATATCTCGCATCAAACCCGCGACTGACTGCGTTTGTAAATGAATAACTTTATCCTCCCCTCAGTTACTAACCCATCTGTCCCCTACTAACTTCCTAGTACTGCCACGGACATTAGTTCCAGGGCAGTAGTTCCCTTTCCAATGTTCCCTTACCCACTCTAAACCACTGTTTGGACACTTGATCCTCAGTGTTTTGGAGGACAAGCAGCCTAGAAGGGTCACTAGACCTGTTGTTGCTTGATTTCCTTTGTACTCCTTTGTACTCTCTCTCTCTGTTTTACCTGGTATACTGTATATATTCATTTACTTATATTTTCTCACTCTCACACACACACACACTCACTCTCTCTCTCTCTCTCTCTCTCTCACTCACTTACTCACTCAAACTCTCTCTCTCTGCTTTTGTTGGTATATAATTTAATATACTTTTATTTTCGTCCACTATTTTTTGTTCTCCAACCCATTACGCGACGACGCCCATCTTGTGGGGGTGGGGGGTGGGGGGTGCTCTCGTGCGGGGTGGGCGTTTGTCACCTAAGCCCCGAATTGACGGCTGGGGGGCGGGGGTGGGGGGGGGGGGAGATAATACACCCATGGTCAAAGGCCTCTTGATGGGTAGCCTATAGTTAATCTTGTATTTTTTTTGTTTGACCTTTCAGTAGGGTTAGTGTTTTTTTTTTTTTTTTTTTTTGCTGGACCTTCTTCTCCTTCTTGTTTAGCCCCGTTAGTTGTGATATTTTTAAGATGTTTCCCCTATTTGTTTGGTGATTTGAAGACCTTTAGACCCAATTCTTCGTCTATTTTAAAACCTTTGGACCCACTTCTTCGTCTATATTAAAACCCTTCGACCTAATTCTTCGTCTATTTTAAGACCTTTCATCCCATTTAGGTGTCGATTTATTCCTGGCGAGCGATAGCGAGCCTGTAATTTAGGAGAAACCGGCCGGGATACCTCCTACCAAATAATGTACAAATATATCTGGAAAGGGGGGGGGGGGGGGGGCATGGGTGTGTGTGGGTGTTTTTTTTTATAAGCACACACACACACACCTTAGTATGCCCTAGATGGACAAGTTGGGGCGAAATGTCTCAAGATCCATTGTTTACCTTGTCTTGCAGAAGGTCTAACGTTTATACCATGGTAGAGGCACTGCGTCTCTCTCTCTCGCTCTCTATCACACACACACACACATACACACACACGCACACACTCACACACACACACACACACACACACACAGACACACAGAGACACACACAGACACACTTGTCAGCCAAACAAAGCCCCCCCATTAACACCTTTGCTGACACGGGATGCATTTTGTCAGCTCTGTCCACTAGGTATTAACCCCTTCTGTACCAGTTACGTCTTTTTAAGGGGATATTGCTGTTTTTGTGTTGGTCAAAGCGTATATTTCTATCTATCTATCTATATGCTCAGGCCCAATCCCCATTTTGGGGGTATCCGACTCAAGACAGAGCAAGAACAGGGAAAACACAAAAACAACATAAAACAAAAAACAAACACAGACAAAAAACACAAACTCTCACATATCCAGGTCACCCAGGAGAAGACCCAGAGACCAGGGTTACCAAGGTCGCTCCAGCACTCCCCCGGCCCCTCACCACCCGGAGAGGTTCCGATCTCGGCAGGCAGACATGCAGCGGAGCCAAAGCCACAAGCCCTCCCACCACACTTCCAGGCACACCCTTCATATTAATCGTCTCCCCGGGCCAGGCGCCTGATGGACTATTATCTAGTCCAACTTGCGCCCGATCCCTTACTCCAAATGACCACGTGTTCACTCAACTATTCACAAGCATTCTCCATTCACTCCTGTCCACCACCACTTCCCCTGCCTGATCTATAGTTATTCCTCTATCATCCAAAGCCTTTCTTACACAGTCTCTCCATCTCAATGGGGGTCTTCCTGCCCTTCTATCTCCCCTTGTACCTGACTCACATATTCTCTTTGTAAGCCTTTCATCTCCCATTCGTTCAACATGACCATACCAGCTCAGCACCCTTCTGCCCACTCTGGCTGACAAATTTTCCTGCTGCCCCACTCTCCTACGTATCTCTTCATTCCTCAATCTGTCTCTACGAGTAACTCCACACATACTCCTCAAGCAGCTCATCTCCATCACATCCAGCCCTCTTTTTCTCCTTTTTCTTCAGAGCCCATGTCTCAGCCCCATACATCACTGTTGGCACAACAATTCCTTGATACAGTGCACTTTTTACTTTCACTCCGAGATTTCTCGTCTTCCACATACTTCCCATTGCTCCGAAAACCTTCCTTCCTTCACACACTCTCTGTTTTACCTCCACTTCCATACCTCCACTCCTATATTTATATTTTTATATTTATTAATGAAAACTAATGGGGCTAAAGATGGGGGAGAAAATGGTCCACAACCCCCCCCCCCCAAAAAAAAATAAATAAATAAAAAATAAAAAAATAAAAAATAAATAAATATAAAATAAAAATAAAAATAAAAAATAAAAACAACAAAAACAACAACAACAACAAAAACAACAAAAACAACAACAACAAAAACAACAACTCACTGACTCCCATATATTTTTTAATGATGTAAATATTCCCACTTCCCCTAGTATTGACATTCTCGGTGTAACATTAACTACTAACTTGAGCTGGACACATTATGTTAGAAGCATTGCTAAGAATGCCTCTAAAAAACTGGGACTCCTGTACAGAGTTCGAGAATTCTTCACTGACGAGCAGTTGGCCGTGATATATAAAAGTCATGTGCGTTCTCAGATGGATTACTGTTCACCTCTGTGGGGTGGAAGTGAGTGGTTGCATTGAGGCAGTTGGACAAAATTCAAAATAAAGCTATTAGATTAATCATTAACCCTGCAATCACACAGGACCTTCTACATCCATACGAAGAAACGTTGCATCCCTTGCATTATTCTACAGATATTTCACAGCAATTGTTCCGAGGAACTTGCTTCAATTGTGCCGCCTCTCCACATCTTTCCCCGTAGAGACTAGGGCAGCTGAGAGCGCCCATGAATTTACACTTTCTCCTCCACAATGCAGAACTTCTGCTTATCAGAATTCATTTATCCCCAGAGCTACTACTCTTTGGAATTCACTTCTCTCGAATTGCTTTCCACAAACTTACAATCTACAAATGTTTAAATCCAGTTGTTACAAACATTTTATGAATGGAGGATGCCTTTAGGCACATGGACCTTTTTGTTTTATCTGTGTTTTTCCTTCCTCCGTTCATTGTCTCAAAAAAAAAAAAAAAAAAAAAAAAAAATTACCCTGGTGGCACTTCAAGGGGTGTCAGGCAGGAGAGGGGGGGGGGTCATTATATTGGCACGGTACTCTCACATTCACTCACTCTCACTCTCTCTCATACACACTCTTGAGCATTCCACTCTTACATTCATACCGACACTCACTCTCACTCTCTCTTGCACTCACTCTAACACACACACACACTCTCTCTCGCTCTCGCACTCTCTCTCTCTCTCCCACTCGCTCTCTCCCACTCGCTCTCGCTCTCTCCCACTCGCTCTCGCTCTCACTCACTCTAACTCACTTTAACTCTAACTCTAACTCTCTCTCTCGTTCTCGCACTCACTCTAACACACACTCTCTCCCACTCGCTTTCGCTCTCTCTCACTCACTTTCACTCTCTCTCTCTCTCTCACTTACACTCTCTCTCACACTCTCTCTCTCTCTCTCTCTCTCCGTCGCACGTACGAGTCCCTGATGGAAGGTGAATTACCCACAATTACCGACCAATAAAATTTCATGTCGATACGTACTCAAGGCGGAGCTGAAATGTCGATACCCGATTTTTATTTATTTTGTATATTTTTTTTTTTTTTAGTTAACGTGGAGTATAGATTGTGTGTGTAATAATAATAATAATAATAATAATAATAATAATAATAAACGGTTTATTAAAGAATGGCAGCCTTATAAGCTGAAAATACACATTTTACAATTAGTGGATTAACATGAGATGTACAGATATGAAAATGGTAAGCTCAGTTTACAATGGGTGAGTATAATATACTTTACATTAAAACAAGAAATTAATACAATAATTATGCTAGTGCAAAATACAAATTATCATAAATTAACCATGAGAGTAAGTGATTTACAGTGCATATACAGTGCACATTAATTTTACTCATATATATACAGAACATACATATATACGCATACGTACACACATAAATACGCATATATATACATACATATATAAGAACATAAGAACATGCAGTAAGTGTGCACATGCCCGTATACATAAACGCTCACGTATGCAAACAAACATACATACATACAAAAACTGTTCTGGTAGGGTCAGGTGAGGCTAATAATGGGAGTTAAATCCTTGGGAGAGATTAAATGAGGGAATTGGAAAAGGGTTAATGGGGCAACGGACTGTAGGTCAGGTAAAGCCAATTAGAATGGAATGTCAAAACGTCGGAAGAGATCAAATGAGGAGTTTGAAAAGGGTTAAGGCGAAATGGCCTACGGGTCCGTACAGGTAGGGTCAGGTAATGCCTACTACAATGGGAGGTAATCCTCGGTAGAGAACAAAAGAAGAATATAAAATAAGGAGAGACAGCTGGGGGGAATTATAGTATATGTGACATTCTTCAGTGTAGGTGTGTTACTCAGTTACTCAGTTACTTGTTCGTCAAGGGGAATCCACGCAATGCGAGCTAAGCTCATTATTATCGCGCCTCCTTAACTGGGAATGTATTGCGTGAAATGCATGTTAAGTGTTTTATGTACTGTTGGAATGGCTGTGGATGTGTGTGTAGTCTGTAGTTTAGCCAATTGGCGACATTGGAAACGAAGGCTTAGGGTGGATCTGTTTGGTACCATTCTCACTATAGACGGTACCGTCTCGCCCGAAGGCTTAGGTAGCCATCAGCTTAGGTGAACCATATGATACCCATCTCGCCTTGTACCATTTTTGCCAACCCCAGATGGGACGTCACAACGTCGTCCACTTATTCCAGGTACCTATTTACAGCTAGGTGAACTGAGGCTAACACATGAAAGGAGACAAGCCCAATTTGTCTCCGCCCGGTCTGGGATTGAACCCCCGACCCCTCGTGTGTGAGACGAGAGCTCTACCTACTAGGCTACGGGCTGTGTGTGTGTGTGTGTGTGTTTTTGTTTGTTTGTTTGTTTGTTTGTTTGTGTGATGGAATACTCTCAGCCGGGCTCGAGCCTCGAACCACAAACAGTATACACTATAGATAATTAACGCATACATACATACACATATACGCACACATACATAAATGCACATATACATATACACACATATATTCTAATACACACACGCACACACACTTATGCATACATTATTAAAGGTGGGCGCGTATATATGGTGTGACAGGCCGGCATTACACATTATTAATAATATTTACAATGGTTGGGATAGGACTATTTTTGTCTGTCAGTTCTTGCCCTTATTGGTTGGAGTGTGTTGAAGTGTCGAGCTGCACGTGTTGGTCTAGGGGCGTCTGGTGGAAGTAAGTTTCTGTGTCGTGGGTGAACAAGTAGCTTAGATGCAAACTGCTTGAGTGTGTTGTAGTGGTGGGTTGAAAGTGCAGGTATGCTAAGGGTGGTGAGAGCTTCCTCGTACCCCGGGTATGTGCCACCCAGGATGATCCTGCATGCCCTTTTCTGCACTCTTTCCAATTGACGTTGTTGTGTCAGGGTTAGAGAGGAGGACCAGGCGGGAGAGGCGTAGGTGAGCTTAGGGAGTATAAAGGTGTTATATATACTCTTCAGCTCATTCTCCGGCGCCCCCAGGGATCTCAGCCGCCTTAGCATAAACAACTTGTATGTGGCGGTCCTGACTGTGGTAGACACATGTTTCTTCCAGTTCAGCTTGTTGTCCACAGTGATTCCGAGGAGTTTGGTGGACTCAACAAGCTGAAGGGGATTAGGACCAATTGTGACAGTGGGTGGAGGAAGGTCGGTAACGGTAACGGAGGTGTTGATGTGCATGACCACTGTCTTGTCATGATTGATGGTCACATGATTGACTGTGGTCCAGGCTTGAAGACGGTCGAGGATGTCTTGTAGGGGGTCATAGTTAGGGGAGGTGTTATCGACAGTAATGCCGACTGTCGAGTCGTCCACGTACTTCCAGTGGAATGGAGTGCCCTTTAGGGCATCATTAATGAAGATGAGGAACAATAGAGGCCCCATCTTTGTGCCCTGTGGGACTCCACTTGTGATGTCTAGGAAGGTGGAGATGAAGCCTTGATATCACACTGCTTGCCGTCTGTCACTAAGGAAGTCGGTCAACCACGCAACCAGGGTAGGATGTAGCCCCAACTTTATGGCCTTGTTGATGATGATGGTGTGGTCAACAAGGTCAAATGCTTTCCTGAAGTCAATAAAGACAAGGGCGAGGGAAGTCTTTCTCTTCTCAAGATTTGTGTAAATATAATCTAGGAAGCTAATAAGACAGTGAGTGGTGGAGGAGGTTTTTACGTTTTACGTTGGCTGGGGGTAAACGTCTTAAACTGTGGGCTGAATGGATACAAGCCAATGAGAGAGCGAGAGAAAGAGAAACAAAGTAAGGTGGGCTCCCTTAAGGGCAGATGGGGCGTTTTTCTGGTCCATCTTCTTCCTCATGTTTAGCCCCATTAGTTTTGAGATTATAAGACGTTCAGCCCATTAGTGTGACGATTTTAACACCATTCACCCCATTTCTTTTTCAATTTTAAGACCTTTCGTGCCATTTAGGTATTGATTTTATCCTGGCGAGCGATAGCGAGCCTGTAATTTTAAGAGGAGCCGGCCAGGACATTTTTCTACCGAAAAATGTACCAATTTATCTTGAAAGAGGAGTCTAGGGGGTGTTTTTTTAAGCTTGATGGAGGTCTAGCGAGGAAACTTAAAAACAAAACAAAAATCTATATATTTACTGTATATATATATATATATATATATATATATATATATATATATATATATATATACTGTATATATATATTTTTTTGTACGAGTATAAAAACAAAATAAGTTAATATATAAATTAATATACCCCCCAATTAATATACCCCCCAATTAATATACCCCCAATTAATATACACCCCCCAATTAATATTACCCCCAATTAATATACCCCCAATTAATATACCCCCCAATTAATATACCCCCCAATTAATATACCCCCCAATTAATATACCCCCCAATTAATATACCCCCCCAATTAATATACCCCCCAATTAATATACCCCCCCCAATTAAATATACCCCACAATTAATATACCCCCCCAATATACCCCCCCAATTAATATACCCCCCAATTAATATACCCCCCCCAATTAATACCCCCCAATTAATAGCACCCAATATACCCCCAATTAATATACCCCCAATTAATATACCCCCAATTAATACCCCCCAATTAATATACCCCCCCCAATTAATATACCCCCCCCCCAATTAATACCCCCCCAATTAATATACCCCCCATTATATACCTCCCCATTAATATACCCCCCAAAACTAGCCACACTCCCCTAACGTATTACGATTGTTGTTCCGGAATATTTTCACTCCTGGAGATTGTTGTTTACACCGGGAATGTGCACGTGTTGTCTTGTTTACACCGGGAATGTGCACGTGTTGTCTTGTTTACACCGGGAATGTGCACGTGTTGTCTTGTTTACACCGGGAATGTGCACGTGTTGTCTTGTTTACACCGGGAATGTGCACGTGTTGTCTTGTTTACACCGGGAATGTGCACGTGTTGTCTTGTTTACACCGGGAATGTGCACGTGTGGTCTTGTTTACACCGGGAATGTGCACGTGTTGTCTTGTTTACACCGGGAATGTGCACGTGTTGTCTTGTTTACACCGGGAATGTGCACGTGTTGTCTTGTTTACACCGGGAATGTGCACGTGTTGTCTTGTTTACACCGGGAATGTGCACGTGTTGTCTTGTTTACACCGGGAATGGGCACGTGTTGTGTTTACACCGGGAATGTGCACGGTGTGTCTTGTTTACACACACCGGGGGAATGTGCACGTGTTGTCTTGTTTACACACCGGAATGGGCACGTGTTGTTTGTCTTGTTTACACCGGGAATGGGCACGTGTTGTCTTGTTTACACCGGGAATGGGCACGTGTTGTCTTGTTTACACGGGAATGGGCAACGTGTTGTCTTGTTTACACCGGGAATGGGCACGTGTTGTCTTGTTTACACCGGGAATGGGCACGTGTTGTCTTGTTTACACCGGGAATGGGCACGTGTTGTCTAGTTTACAACGGGAATGGGCACGTGTTGTCTTGTTTACACCGGGAATGTGCACGTGTTGTCTTGTTTACACCGGGAATGGGCACGTGTTGTCTTGTTTACACCGGGAATGGGCACGTGTTGTCTTGTTTACACCGGGAATGGGCACGTGTTGTCTTGTTTACCACCGGGAATGGGCACGTGTTGTCTTGTTTACACCGGGAATGGGCGTGTTGTCTTGTTTACACCGGGAATGGGCACGTGTTGTCTTGTTTACAACCGGAATGGGCACGTGTGGTCTTGTTTACACCGGGAATGGGCACGTGTTGTCTTGTTTACACCGGGAATGGGCACGTGTTGTCTTGTTTACACCGGGAATGGGCACGTGTTGTCTTGTTTACACCGGGAATGGGCACGTGTTGTCTTGTTTACACCGGGAATGCGCACGTGTTGTCTTGTTTACACCGGGAATGGGCACGTGTTGTCTTGTTTACACCGGGAATGGGCACGTGTTGTCTTGTTTACACCGGGAATGTGCACGTGTTGTCTTGTTTACACCGGGAATGGGCACGTGTTGTCTTGTTTACACCGGGAATGTGCACGTGTTGTCTTGTTTACACCGGGAATGGGCACGTGTTGTCTTGTTTACACCGGGAATGTGCACGTGTTGTCTTGTTATTCGCACGCCATATTACGGTTTTCTTTAAGGGGGGTGACCTGCTTTTGTTATCTCCTTTTCTCTCTCTCTCTGGGTTGTATCCACTCGGCCTCATTCAGCCTACTGTTTTAAGACGTTTATCCCCATCCGGGTGTCGATATTTTACTAGCGAGCGGTAGCATGCCAGTATATTGGAAAATATTTCTCTATATAAAGCTGGCTCGTTATTGCTAGCCAGGAAGAAATCGACATCTGGATGGGGATAAACGTTTTAAAACAGTAGGCTGAATGGGGCCGAATGGATACAAGCCAGAGAAATAGAGAAAGGAGAGAAAAAAAGCAGGCCACCCCCCTTAATATTACACCAGCAAAATGTTTAGGTGTTTTCCTGTTATTCGCACGCCATATCACCGTTTTCTTTTAGGGGGGGGGGGGACCTGCTTTGTTTTTCTCCTTTTCTCTCTCCCTCTGGGTTGTATCCATTCGGCCCCATTCAGCCTACTGTTTTAAGGGGAGGTATTTAGTTTGTTCCCTACGTTTTCATCAAGCTTAAAATTACACCCCCTAGACCCCCTTTCAAGATAAATTTGTACATTTTTCGGTAGAAAAATTTCCCGGCCTCTCCGGCCGGGTTGCTCTTAAAATACAGGCTCGCTCTCGCTCGCCAGCAAAAAATCGACACCTAAATGGCACGAAAGATCTTAATATTGACAGAAATGGGGCAAAATGTCTTAAAATGTCCAAACTACTAGGGCGAACGTCTTAAAATCTCAAAAGCAATGGGGCTAAACATGAGTGAGAAAGGGGTCCAGAAAAAAATCCTCCAGGTGGAAATCTCCCCTTAAGACGTTTATCTTTACAAAGAAGTACAAAGGAAAACAAGCAACAACATATATATTGATCTTTACGAGACTGCTTGTAACTAAACTACCGATCTTATGTAAGTAGCCCATTTCAACCAGTAGCTCTCAACCAGTACCAAATCAACCAATACGGTTAGGTTAGGTTAGGTTAGTACTATATTTTGGCACTGGTTTGGTTGGTCTGGGTTAATTTGGCACTGGTTGAGAGCTACTGGTTGAAATGGGCTACTGGTTGAGATGACATGGAACCATAAAGCGGTGTAGCTATTCCTTTGTTTAAGCGCAGTTAATCGGGGGTTACGAGCGAGATATTTATCTAGATGATTTATGAAAAAGGTTGTACAGTCCCGTACTGCACTCAATGGCACTACGAGAGAGAGAGAGAGAGAGAGAGAGAGAGAGAGAGAGAGAGAGAGAGAGAGAGAGAGAGAGAGAGAGAGATAAAAGTACTCGGTAAGGACTGACATCAAAAGTAATCAGCTTATGTAAAATACAATGCTGTAATCCACTTAAGGGGAGATTTCCACTTGAGGGATTTTTTTCTGGACCCCTTTCTCCCTCATTTTAGCCCCATTGCTTTTGAGATTTTAAGACCTTCGCCCTAGTAGTTTGGATAGTTTAAGACAGTTTGCCCCATTTCTGTCAATTTTAAGACCTTTCGTGCCGTTAAGGTGTCGATTTTTTCCTGGCGAGCGATAGCGAGCCTGTAATTTAAGAGCAACCGGCCTCCGGCCCGGACATTTTTCTACCGAAAAATGTACAAATTTATCTTGAAAGGGGGTCTAGGGGGTTTAATTTTAAGCTTGATGAAAAAGTAGGGAACAAACTAGAAACCTCCCCTTAAAAGGCTCCAAATTAGTCTGCTCCGCTGTGCTATTAGTCTGTCAAGAAATTAGTCTGCTCCGCTGTGCTATTAGTCTGTCAAGAAATTAGTCTGCTCCGCTGTGCTATTAGTCTGTCAAGAAATTAGTCTGCTCCGCTGTGCTATTAGTCTGTCAAGAAATTAGTCTGCTCCGCTGTGCTATTAGTCTGTCAAGAAATTAGTCTGCTCCGCTGTGCTATTAGTCTGCTCCGCTGTGCTATTAGTCTGCTCCGCTGTGCTATTAGTCTGTCAAGAAATTAGTCTGCTCCGCTGTGCTATTAGTCTGTCAAGAAATTAGTCTGCTCCGCTGTGCTATTAGTCTGCTCCGCTGTGCTATTAGTCTGCTCCGCTGTGCTATTAGTCTGCTCCGCTGTGCTATTAGTCTGCTCCGCTGTGCTATTAGTCTGCTCCGCTGTGCTATTAGTCTGTCAAGAAATACCTCGCCCTGAACTCCTTAACCCCTTCAGTACCGGAGACGTCTTTTTAACTTTATTTTGGCTACTATTTGACGATGCTATTCAGTTTCTTAAGGGGAGGTATTAAGTTAGTTCGCTAGACGTCCATCAAGCTTAACATTACAGCCCCTAGACCCCCTTTCAAGATAAATTTGTACATTTTTCGGTAGAAAAATGTCCCGTCCGAAGGCTAGTTCCCCTTAAATTGCAACATAAAAGGCGTCACACAGGACATAGATAGACAAATGTCGGATTTGCCGGATTGATCCATACAATGCTGGCTCGCTATCGCTCGCCAGGTAGAAATCGGCACCTGGATGAGGATAACAGTCTTAAAACAGTAGGCTGAGTTGGGCCGAATGGATACAAGCCAGAGAAAGAAGAAAAAAAGCAGGTCACCCCACTTAAGGGGACATGGGCCGGTTTTCTGGACCACTTTCTCCCTCATGTTTAGCCCCATTAGTTTTCAGATGTTAAGATGTTTGCCCCATTAGATAGTCGATTTTAAGACCTTTCGTCCCATTTCTTCGTCAATATTTAGACTTTTCGTGCTATTTAGGTGTCGATTATTTCCCTGGCGAACGATAGTGAGCCTGTAATGTTGGGACAGTTTTCTACCGAAAAATGTACAAATTAATCTAGAAGGGGGATCTAAAGGATGTTTTTTTTTTTAAATTTGATTGAGGTCTAGGGAGGAAACTAGAAAAATAACGAATACATGCAAAAATCGCCCAAAAAGTGAACCGTCTCCCCTTAAAGCAGTAGGCTGAATGGGGCCGAATGGATACAAGCCAGAGAAAGTGAGAAAAGGAGATAACAAAAGCAGGTGACCACCCTTAAAAGAACGGCACCGGCTCATTACCGCAAGTCATTAGAATAAGTCAGTCGCCCTATCGATTTTCGCTAGTGTGAATACTTAGGGTTTTTCTTGGGTTATCCAAATGGCTCTTTTCAACTCTGCGTAAGCAGAGTGGTATCGCCCCCCCCCCCCCCCCCCCCCGTATAGTGGTACATGCCGGCCGAAATGTCTGTCTGTCTGTCTGTCCGATAACTCCTAGACCGTTCGACGGATTTTCACCAAACTTTACGCGAACATTCGGTGCGTGAATGCGACGGTAAGTCAAAAAAGATGTTCTGAAAATGTGCAATAATTTTGATTTTAGGTTAAAACAATGGTTCCCCCCCCCCCCCCTCCCTCCCTCCCTCGGCCCCCCACCAGCCCCTCACCTGGGGGTTAATGGGGGGGAAGACCCTTTTTCTGGACCCCCTTCTCCCTAATGTTTAGCCCCACTAGTTTTGAAATTATAAGACGTTCGGCCCATTAGTTTGGGGATTTTAACACCTTTCGCCCCATTTCGTTGTCAATTTTATGACTTTTCGTGCCATTTAGGTGTAAAAAAAATCCTGGCGAGCGATAGCGAGCCTGCAATTTTAAGAGGAACTGGCCTTCGGTCGGGACATTTTTCTACCGAAAAATGTACACATGTACAGGGGGTGTTTTTATAAGCTTGATGGAGGTCTAGGGAGGAAACTAAAAAAATATATGAATAAATGAATTAATAGACCAAACAAACAGGGGTTTTTCTGGACCCTTTTCTCCCTCATGCTTACCCCCATTAGCTTTGCGATTTTACTATGTACGCCCCATTTGTTTGGCAATTTTATGACATTTCGCCCCATTTTTTTGTCAAACATTAAGACGTTTCGTACCATTTAGGTGTCGGTTCCTTTCAAAATTACCTGCTGGTTATCTCTCGCCAGGGAAAAATAGACACCTAAATTGCACGAAAGGTCTTACAATTGACAACGAAATGGGGCAATAGGTGTTCAAATCGCCAAACTAAGGGGCTGAACGTCTTAGAATCTTAAAATGAATGGGGCTAAGCATGAGGGAGAAGAGGTTCCAAAAAAGCAACTACCTCCCGTTTAACCCGGGACGTCATTTTTATCAGCTTCTGGCAACTATTATGCGATTGTATTAAGCTTAGGAAGGACCTCTTGTCATTAATAAGGCTTCAATATATCTCTACCAACCGTTTTAACTACCACAGATCCTTCCTAAGCTGCATAATATCGTCTAAATGAAGCTAGAACAAAATATAGCACACGTCGCTGGTACTGAAAGGGTTAACTATAGGGTATCGCCAACGAACTTGACAATTATCTCGATCCCCGACCTCTTCCTAACTCAAGAGGGACTAGAGCAAACTGGCTGTAAATATCCACACCTATTACTTGGTGGACTCTTCCCAAATGAAAGGAATTTTAGCCCGATTGCTTTCATTATTTTTGAGTTATAAGAAGTTAGGGGGTCCAGATTATTGTCCAAGTTCGTTGGCGCTACCTATACATAACCCTTTCAAGCTCCAAAACGCATTTATTTTCTGTTTTCTGGTAATTATTAGACGATTTTATTCAGATTAGGAAGGGTATATGGAAGTCAGAGGGTTGATTGAGATAGCCTTTACCCTTTTAATACCCACAGATCCTTCCTAAGCTGCATACAATCGTCTAATGGTAGCCAAAATAAACTGCTAAAACGCGTCAGAGCTTTCACTGGCGTTGGTTCTGCTGGTGCTCTGCCTCCAGGAAGTCCATTAAGCATAAAAGCCGCTGCTTCTGAAGTTCCTCCCTGGGGGAGACTTTTCGTGACTCTTCCGAAGGTGAAATGCTTGTACTCTTAACATAGCTCATCATGCCGAGTACAAATTCAAATATAAAATTAACAAAGATTAAATACAGGAGCATCCAAGAAAATATAAAGAATGCTGGGCCCCAGATGGGATCGCACATTGTCAAATGTTTTAGGTCTAACGATCCTGTTAGCTGAAAATTGAATATATTTATAAATGACTGAGTTCTATCACTAAACCCAATTGTACACTTCCCAAACATCGCATGACCTACAACGGCTATATTGAAGTCTACTATTAGCAAGTAACAAATGAAAGGTACGGACTTGGTGATAACCATTCTGACTGCTACTATCATGATAGTCACATTATGATAGAAGTAGTCGTCAAAAAGGACAAGGTGTAGAATCGTGACGAGCACCAGAAATATCCCTGACAAACGAATATCACCAAGCAGATAGAGCAAAGTGGAGAAAGGCAGATAACGGGGTTCTGATCTGAGAAACTGTGCCCGTGCTGCAGTTGTCGTCAGACTGGCTTGCGTTTCATTGCTGGCTCGGTTGAAGGAGGCAGTAAGCATGTGTTCCATTTCATCAGCGATTGTACTATAGGTATGGAGACGCCAGCAAGCCAGACCTATAACTACCAGAGACGAGAGGAACTTTATAGGATGGATTCTAACAGGCAGTCCCTTCTCCTTGGCCACCAGACAGATCAACAGTATATTGACACAGCCCATCAATATATGTAGTAAAGGCATTAGCACGGTTTTTACGTTATCCCACTTCCCATGATAATTTCCACGGTTGAACATGCCACGTACGTATGCTACATCAATCTTGTGTGCCATCCACCAACGCTCCAGAGCCAAATTTTCAAAACCTATGCTCAGCTGTACGTAAATGTCCTTAATATTATCATAAAAAGTAATTTCATAGTGAATAACGCGAGCTGTGTTGTCCAAAAAAACATTGAAAATGTTATGGGTTAAATTGAACATACACTTTTTGTCATAATCCAGAAATGCTTTTCTGGTGTAGTTGAGTGGTTTAGGCAAGTCAAACACGTGACCATTGGGGGGATAACGGCAGTTGAAGCAGGCACGGGTGGGCAACTTGGCCATCTTGGAGTTATTTGTATATATTGGCAAAAGATTCAAATTACCCAATTTGCCTAGTGTATCACAGTGTACTGGGTGCAATTTCGCCTTGTGCTCTATACGCCATCTAAAGCGCTTTGATTTTTTGATTTTTTTTAAATCCTGGTCCCAGGTCCAGAAAGGATTCACTTGAGTGAATATGTCCTCTTCTGCCTCAAACTCCAACTTCCTGGCGCAGGGCCTTTGATTGAGGGGGTGACTACAGGAATACGGGCGTGCGTACATGATCCGTACCCTAGGCACACCCACAACTTCGTGCATTCCTAAGCTCGGGTTGGTGAGCAGAGTGTGTATGAGGCTATCATGGTAAGCTCTCACATCTTCTTTACCAACGTGAGCCTCGTATACCTTTTCCTCGCCCAAGATATTAGTGATGTAGACCTTTCGCACGGTTTCGGCGAGATCACTCTGAGGCGCAAGGTCCTCCAGCATCGCAATATCCACCACAAGAAGACCTATACTAAAGACGATAGCCAGCAAACATAACTGCTTTTTCTGCGTTGCCAGCATAAACCTCTCCTCAATGTGATCGGAATCCATCCCAGGAGACATATTTTCGTGGTTAATTAGACGATTATTTACTTCAATGACGATTTAATAGCAAAATCAATGAACGGGAACTTTATTGCAGGATCTATTTCAAGGACGAATTAATAGAGGCAATTAAATAAATAAATAACGTGATTCACTTGTAGGACTACAATGTTTTTTATAGTCAAAAGTGGAATTCTTTAAACATGAAATGTATGAAAAATATTAAATAAAAATCAATGTAGTAGTAGTAAAAAAAAAGTAGTAGTAATAGTAGTAATAATAGTAATATAAGTAGACTACGAGGCAGCAGTGGCAGAGGGTCGCATAGGAAGGAGACTGGATTGAAGTTGCATGGTGTAGAATAGTAGTATCTGATGCTTGTGAAATTTAGTATGTGTACAATATTAAATATAAGGTAGTGGTGGTGGTGATGGTGGAGGTGGTGATGGTAGTAGTAGTAACATGAAATGTATGAAAAATATTAAATAAAAATCAATGTAGTAGTAGTAATCCACGATGATGAGTCTGAGTGCTTACCCCGGAATAGGAAGTAGCTGAATGACAACGAAGTCAGGCGCTTTGATGACTATTCTGACCTAGTCTAGGGTCCAAAGAGGGGATGCACAGAGTGAGTGGTTGTAAAAAAAAAAAAAAAAAAAATGATAGTAGTAGTAGTGGTGGTAGTAGTAGTAGTAGTAGTGGTGGTAGTAGTAGTAGTAGTAGTGGTAGTAGTAGTAGTAGTAGTAGTGGTGGAAAATCTAGACCACTCACCTCTATAACTCAAAACAATCTAGTAGTAGTGGTAGTAGTAGTAGTAGTAGTAGTAGTAGTAGTAGTAGTAGTAGTAGTAGTAGTGGATTATAGCTACGTTACCTGAGTGTCGGTTCAACTAATCAGACATTGTTCACCGTGGTAATACGGACATGAATTATGGATCATGTCTCAGTCCCTGCTAGGCTGAAGGAGGAGGGATATTGGTGGTGGTGGTGGTGATAGAACGGATATTGGTGGTGGTGGTGGTGATAGAACGGATATTGGTGGTGGTGGTGACGGTGTATAAATAGTGATGATGATGGTGACGGTGATATAATATAAATTGTTAGTGGTGATGGTGATGATGATGATTATGGTGGTGAGATGAAGAACAATAGTGGTGATGATGGAATTAATAGAAGTGAATTAATGATGGTCTTAGCAAACCACTATGCCCAGGCAGGCTTCAAGTAAAGGGGTGATGACGGTGGTGGTGGTGAGAGTAGTGGTGATGAAAGGAGGGATATTGGTAGTGGTGATGATGACAATATTGGTAGTGGTGGTGAGAGTAGTGATGATGAGAGAAGGGATATTGGTAGTGGTGGTGATGATGAGAGGAGGGATATTGGTAGTGGTGGTGAGAGGAGACAATATTGGTAGTGGTGGTGAGAGTAGTGATGATGAGAGGAGGGATATTGGTAATGGTGATGAGAGGAGGGATATTGGTAGTGGTGGTGAGAGTAGTGATGATGAGAGGAGGGATATTGGTAGTGGTGTGAGAGGAGGGATATTGGTAGTGGTGGTGAGAGTAGTGATGATGAGAGGAGGGATATTGGTAGTGGTGGTGAGAGTAGTGATGATGAGAGGAGGGATATTGGTAGTAGTGGTGATGAGAGGAGGGATATTGGTAGTGGTGGTGAGAGAAGTGGTGATGAGAGGAGGGATATTGGTAGTGGTGGTGAGAGTAGTGGTGATGAGAGGAGACAATATTGGTAGTGGTGGTGAGAGTAGTGATGATGAGACGAGGGATATTGGTAGTGGTGGTGAGAGTAGTGATGATGAGAGGAGGGATATTGGTAGTGGTGGTGAGAGTAGTGGTGATGAGAGACAATATTGGTAGTGGTGGTGAGAGTAGTGATGATGAGAGGAGGGATATTGGTAGTGGTGGTGAGAGTAGTGATGATGAGAGGAAACAATATTGGTAGTGGTGGTGAGAGGAGGGATATTGGTAGTGGTGGTGAGAGTAGTGGTGATGAGAGGAGGGATATTGGTAGTGGTGGTGAGAGTAGTGATGATGAGAGGAGACAATATTGGTAGTGGTGGTGAGAGTAGTGATGATGAGAGGAGGGATATTGGTAGTGGTGGTGAGAGGAGGGATATTGGTAGTGGTGGTGAGAGTAGTGATGATGAGAGGAGGGATATTGGTAGTGGTGGTGAGAGTAGTGGTGAGAGTGGTGGTGAGAGTAGTGGTGATGAGAGGAGACAATATTGGTAGTGGTGATGATGAGAGAAGGAATATCGGCAGTGTAATATTAGCACAAATATCAAGGGAAGGTTTTTAGTTAGCTCCCTTAACCTCTATCAAGTATCAAGCTTTAACAGAATGTGTTAATAATGGTGGTGGTACCGGTAATGAGAAGGCTGTGGCAATAGAAACGATAATAAGAGGTTAATATTGACAAAGAAATGGGGCGAAAGGTCTTAATATTGACAAAGATAGCGGTATTGGTATTGAGGGTAGTACTAATAATAGTGAATTTGGGTTGATACGCTCGCTATGTTCAGGGAGGATTCAAGCTAAGGGATTGTGGTGGTGGTGGTGATTGTGGATGTGGTGATGATGGTTGCAGTGGTGGTGATAGCGGTGGTGATGATTGTGGATGTGACGGTGATGATTGTGGTGGTGGTGATGATTGTGGTGGTGGTGGTGATGATTGTCAGTGTGGTGATGATGGTTGCAGTGGTGGTGATAGCGGTGGGGATGATTGTGGATGTGACGGTGATGATTGTGGTGGTGGTGATGATTGTGGTGGTGGTGATGATGGTTGCAGTGGTGGTGATAGCGGTGGGGATGATTGTGGATGTGACGGTGATGATTGTGGTGGTGGTATGATGATTGTGGATGTGGTGATGATGGTTGCAGTGGTGGTGATAGCGGTGGGGATGATTGTGGATGTGACGGTGATGATTGTGGTGGTGGTGATGATTGTCAGTGTGGTGATGATGGTTGCAGTGGTGGTGATAGCGGTGGGGATGATTGTGGTGGTGGTGATGATTGTCAGTGTGGTGATGATGGTTGCAGTGGTGGTGATAGCGGTGGGGATGATTGTGGATGTGACGGTGATGATTGTGGTGGTGGTGATGATTGTCAGTGTGGTGATGATGGTTGCAGTGGTGGTGATAGCGGTGGGGATGATTGTGGATGTGACGGTGATGATTGTGGATGTGGTGATGATGGTTGCAGTGGTGGTGATAGCGGTGGGGATGATTGTGGATGTGATGGTGATGATTGTGGATGTGGTGATGATGGTTGCAGTGGTGGTGATAGCGGTGGGGATGATTGTGGATGTGTACGGTGATGATTGTGGTGGTGGTGATGATTGTCAGTGTGGTGATGATGGTTGCAGTGGTGGTGATAGCGGTGGGGATGATTGTGGATGTGATGGTGATGATTGTGGTGGTGGTGATGATTGTGGTGGTGGTGATGATTGTGGATGTGACGGTGATGATTGTGGTGGTGGTATGATGATTGTGGATGTGGTGATGATGGTTGCAGTGGTGGTGATAGCGGTGGGGATGATTGTGGATGTGTACGGTGATGATTGTGGTGGTGGTGATGATTGTCAGTGTGGTGATGATGGTTGCAGTGGTGGTGATAGCGGTGGGGATGATTGTGGATGTGATGGTGATGATTGTGTTGGTGGTGATGATTGTGGTGGTGGTGATGATTGTCAGTGTGGTGATGATGGTTGCAGTGGTGGTGATAGCGGTGGGGATGATTGTGGATGTGACGGTGATGATTGTGGTGGTGGTGATGATGGTTGCAGTGGTGGTGATAGCGGTGGGGATGATTGTGGATGTGACGGTGATGATTGTGGTGGTGGTGGTGATGATTGTCAGTGTGGTGATGATGGTTGCAGTGGTGGTGATAGCGGTGGGGATGATTGTGGATGTGACGGTGATGATTGTGGTGGTGGTGGTGATGGTGATGACGACGTGATGGTGATGATGATTGAAGATGCGGTGGTGGTGATAATAAGACACATAATAGTGGAGTTAAATAAAAAACAGTGGTCATGTCGCTATTAGCAGTGGTATTAAAGGGAGATTTTCACTTAAACCCCATTTCTGGACGCCCTTCTCCCTTATGTTTAGCCCCAATAGTTTTGATATTTTAAGACGTTCGTCCCATTTGTTTGTCAATTTTAAGACCTTTCGCCCCATTTCTGTCAATTTTAAGACCTTTCCTGCATTTTGGTGTCGGGTTTTTTCCTGGCAAACGATAGCGAGCAGGCCTGTAATTTGAGAGGAACAGGCCTTCGACCGAAACATGTTCACATTTATCTCGATTTCAGGGGATCTTGGGACTGTTGTTTTTAAGCTTGATGGAGGTCTATGGAGCCAACTATACTCTGTTTCTTCTCAGCTGGCGGTAAATTTAATCCCTTAGCAGCTAATTTTTCAATACATGGTGGAAAAATATGAAACTACTTCGTCTCAGACCAAGTATGTATAATCAGCACCATATTTCACTACAAGTCCTTCAGTATAACCGAACATTCTTGAACTTTACCATTTACAGCCAGTTGAAAAGAAAGTGTTAAACCTCCCCATAATGGAAGTGAATTATGGATGGTCTGAGCCGGCCGCTACACAGAGAGAGTGAGAGTGAGTGAGTGAGTGAGTGAGTGAAAGAGAGAGAGAGAGAGGCTTCAAGCAGAGATATTAGGATGGTGTGGATAGAGTTTAGATGGATAGATGTACATGGATAGATAGTTTAGATGGATAGATGTAGTTTAGATGGATAGATGTACATGGATAGATAGTTTTGATGGATAGATGTACATGGATAGATAGAGTTTAGATGGATAGATGTACATGGATAGATAGAGTTTAGATGGATAGATGTACATGGATAGATAGAGTTTAGATGGATAGATGTACATGGATAGATAGAGGATAGATGTACATG
Source organism: Paralithodes platypus (assembly GCA_032716605.1). Classification (NCBI taxonomy): domain Eukaryota; kingdom Metazoa; phylum Arthropoda; class Malacostraca; order Decapoda; family Lithodidae; genus Paralithodes; species Paralithodes platypus. The sequence goes on along the minus strand of CM064515.1, from coordinate 21,441,602 downwards.
GATAGATAGAGTTTAGATGGATAGATGTACATGGATAGATCAAGGATAGACGGATAGAGGGATAGGTGTAAATTGATAGATGGTGGTGGTGGTGATACTTGTGGTGGTGGTGGTGATAGTCATAGTTATGGTGATGATATTAAGGGAAGTGTACTGGTGGTGGTGATAGTGGTAGTGATGGTGATGATATTAAGGGAAGTTTACTGGTAGTGGTGGTGGTGGTGGTGATAGTGGTAGTGATGGTGATGATATTAAGGGAAGTGTACTGGTGGTGGTGGTGGTGATAATAGTGGTAGTGATGGTGATGATATTAAGGGAAGTTTACTGGTAGTGGTGGTGGTGGTGATAGTCATAGTTATGGTGATGATATTAAGGGAAGTGTACTGGTGGTGGTGGTGGTGATAGTGGTAGTGATGGTGATGATATTAAGGGAAGTTTACTGGTAGTAGTGATGGTGGTGATAGTGGTAGTGATGGTGATATTAAGGGAAGTGTACTGGTGGTGGTGGTGGTGATAATAGTGGTAGTGATGGTGATGATATTAAGGGAAGTTTACTGGTAGTGGTGGTGGTGGTGATAGTCATAGTTATGGTGATGATATTAAGGGAAGTGTACTGGTGGTGGTGGTGGTGGTGATAGTCATAGTTATGGTGATGATATTAAGGGAAGTGTACTGGTGGTGGTGGTGGTGATAATAGTGGTAGTGATGGTGATGATATTAAGGGAAGTGTACTGGTGGTGGTGGTGGTGATAATAGTGGTAGTGATGGTGATGATATTAAGGGAAGTGTACTGGTGGTGGTGGTGGTGATAATAGTGGTAGTGATGGTGATGATATTAAGGGAAGTGTACTGGTGGTGGTGGTGGTGATAATAGTGGTAGTTATGGTGATGATATTAAGGGAAGTGTACTGGTGGTGGTGGTGGTGATAATAGTGGTAGTGATGGTGATGATATTAAGGGAAGTTTACTGGTAGTGGTGGTGGTGGTGATAGTCATAGCTATGGTGATGATATTAAGGGAAGTGTACTGGTGGTGGTGGTGGTGATAGTGGTAGTGATGGTGATGATATTAAGGGAAGTGTACTGGTGGTGGTGGTGGTGATAGTGGTAGTGATGGTGATGATATTAAGGGAAGAGTACTGGTGGTGGTGGTGGTGGTGGTGGTAATGATAGTGGTAGTGATGGTGATGATATTAAGGGAAGAGTGGTGGTGGTGGTGATAGTGGTGGTGGTGGTGGTGATAATGATAGTGATGGTGATGATATTAAGGGAAGTATACTGGTGGTGGTGATAGTGGTGGTGGTGGTGGTGGTAATGATAGTGATGGTGATGATATTAAGGGAAGAGTACTGGTGGTGAAGATAGTTGTGGTGGTGGTGGTGATAGTGGTGGTGATGGTGATGATATTAAGGGAAGTGTACTGGTGGTGAATATAGTTGTGGTGGTGGTGGTGGTGATAGGATAGTGATGGTGATGATATTAAGGGAAGTGTACTGGTGGTGGTGGTGGTGATAGTTGTGGTGGTGGTGGTGATAGTCATAGTGATGGTGATGATATTAAGGGAAGTGTACTGGTGGTGGTGGTGGTGGTGATAGGATAGTGATGGTGATGATATTAAGGGAAGTGTACTGGTGGTGGTGAAGATAGTTGTGGTGGTGGTGGTGGTGATAGGATAGTGATGGTGATGATATTAAGGGAAGTGTACTCGTGGTGGTGGTGGTGGTACTGGTGGTGGTGGTGGTGATGGTGGTGATAGGATAGTGGTAGTGATGGTGATGACATAAAGGGGAGGCAGACCGTTTTTCTGGACCCCCTTCTCCCTTATGTTTAGCCCCACTAGTTTTGAGATTATAAGACGTTCGGCCCATTAGGTTGGCGATTTTAACACCTTTCGCCCCATTTCGTTGTCAATTTTAAGACCATTCGTGCCATTTAGATTTCCATTATTTCCTGGCGAGCGATAGCGAGCCTGCAATTTTAAGAGGAATCGGCCTTCGGCCGGGACATTTTTCTGCCGAAAAATGTACAAATTTATCTAGGGGGTGTTTTTCTAAGCTTGATGGAGGTCTAGGGAGGCAACTAAAACAATATATGAATAAATGAATTAATAGACCAAACAAACGGCCAGTCTCCCCTTAAGGGCGGTGTAGTGGTGGTGGTGAAGATAGTGGTAGTGTTGGTGGTATTAATAGATCTGAATAATGGATGGTCTGAGCCGACCACTATGCTGAGACAGGCTTCAAACAGAGATATTATGGTGGTGGTGGTGGTGGTGGTGGTGGTGAGAGACGAGATATTGGTGGTGGTGGTGATAGAAGGGATACTAGTGATGGTAGTGGTGGTGGTGGTAATGGTGGTGATGGTGATAGAAGGGATACTAGTGATGGTGGTGGTGGTGGTAATGGTGGTGAGAGACGAGATATTGGTGGTGATGCTGATAGAAGGGATACTAGTGATTGTGGTGGTGATGAAGATGATGGTGGTGCTGATCGAAGGGGTAATGGTGGTGGTGGTGGTGGTGATGATAGAAGGAATAATAGTGGTGGTGATGATGATGATGGTGATAGGAGGGGTAATGGTGGTGGTGGTGGTAGTGATGATGGTGGTGATGATGATGATGGTGGTGATAGGAGGGGTAATGGTGGTGGTAGTGATGATGGTGGTGATGATTGAAGGAATAATAGTGGTGGTGGTGATGATGATGATGGTGATAGGAGGGGTAATGGTGGTGGTGATAATGATGATGATGGTGATAGGAGGGGTAATAGTGGTGGTGGTGATGATGATGATGGTGATAGGAGGGGTAATAGTGGTGGTGGTGGTAATGGTGATGAGAGACGAGATATTGGTGGGGGTGGTGATGATATTAAGGGGACATGGGCCGTTTTTCTGGTCCCTCTTCTTCCTTATGTTTAGCCCCATTAGTTTTCAGATGTTAAGATGTTTGCCCCATTAGTTAGTCGATTTTAAGACCTTTTGCCCCATTTCTTCGTCAATATTTAGACCTTTCGTGCTATTTAGGTGTTGTTTTCTTCCCTGGCGAACGATAGTGAGCCTGTAATGTTGGAAGAAGCGGCCCTACCGAAAAATGTACAAATTAATCTAGAAGGGGGATCTAATGGATGTTTATTCTTTCTAAATTTGATGGAGGTCTAGGGAGGAAACTAGAAAAATAATGAATACATGCAAAAAACGCCCAAAAAGTGAACCATCCCCCCTTAAGGGGAGGTATTTAGTTTGTTCCCTAGACTTCCATCAAGCTTAAAATACACCCCCTTGAGACCCTTTCAAGATAATTTTTTACATTTTTCGGTAGAAAAATTTCCCGGCAGAAGGCCGGTTCCTCTTAAATTACAGGCTGCTATCGCTCGCCAGGATAAAATCGACACCTGAATTGCACGAAAGGTCTTAATATGGGGTGAAAGTTCTTAAAATCGCTAAACTAATGGGACAAACGTTTTATAATATCAAAAGCAATGGGATTAAACATGAGGGAGAAAGGGGTCAAGAAAAAAATCCCTCGAGTGGAAATCTCACCTTAAGCGTAGTAGTGGTGGTGGTGGTGGTGGTGGCATTAACCCTCTCCGACATATGATGCGATTTTGAGCCTATTGGGGATACTTTAAGGCCTTTGTTACCATCAGGGGTATTTAGAAACCTTTAGTCTAGTTACTTCAACCTCTGCAGTTGTCTTTGAGTTAGCTGTGTTGAGCCTATTAGGGATACTTTAAAGCCTTTGTTACCATCAGGGGTATTTAGAAACCTTTAGTTTAGTTACTTCAACCTCTGCAGTTGTCTTTGAGTTAGCTGTGTTGAGCCTATTGGGGATACTTTAAAGCCTTTGTTACCATCAGGGTTATTTAGAAACCTTTAGTTTAGTTACTTCAACCTCTGCAGTTGTCTTTGAGTTAGCTGTGTTGAGCCTATTAGGGATACTTTAAAGCCTTTGTTACCATCAGGGGTATTTAGAAACCTTTAGTTTAGTTACTTCAACCTCTGCAGTTGTCTTTGAGTTAGCTGTGGGCAGAAAACTAATTTTGGAGAGGTAATTATAAGAGTGAGAGAACTCTATTTCTTATTGCTAATCTGGCAACCTCTGCGTCATATGAGTCTGAAGGGGTTAATAGAACTGAATAACGGATGGTCTCAGCTGGCTACTATGCTCAATTAACCTTACATAATTATACCCTTTGTAAACTGAATAAAATCGTCTAATACTAGCCAGATGATAAAATAAATGCGTTTTTAGTTTGTTCCCTAGACCTCCATCAAGCTTAAAATTACACCCCCTAGACCCCCTTTCAAGACAGATTTGTACATTTGTCGGTAGAAAAATGTCACGGCCAAAGGCCGGTTCCTCTTACATTACAGGCTCGCTATCGCTCGCCAGGAAAAAATCGACACCTAAATGGCACGAAACGTCTTAACATTTGACAGAAATGGGGCGACAGTTCTTAAAATCGACAAACTAATGGGCCAAACGTCTTAAAATCTAAAAAACAATGGGGCTAAACACGAGGGAGAAGGGGGACAGAAAAACAGCCCATCTCCCCTTAGTAATACGTTTCAATTCGGCCCGAGACAGCTTGAAAAATGTATGTACGGTCGCGCTAATAAGTAATGTCCCAGCTGTCATTACGTTTGGCTTGCTCTGTGCTGTATTAATGTCTGTCAGATGTTGAATAGGGTGGGTAAGTGTAGGAACATGGTTGTATATTTCACTCGATATGACGAAATGAAGCTTAGATATTGCCGATACCAATTATTGATCAAAACATAGTGCCGAGACATCACTTATTAGCGCGACTGTACCAGCATTACTGATCGATACTGTACGGTGGCGCTAATAAGTCATGTATCAGCTGTCATTACGTTTGGCCCGCTCTGTGCTGTAATAATGTCTGCCAGATGTTGAATAGGGTGGGGGCAGTGTAGGAACGCGTTTTGCATATCTCACTGGAAACGAATAAATCAACTTTTTAGATGGACCCCACCTGTGGAACAATTATGCCAGTATTTTCTCTGGAAACTAATTTAAGAATACAATTTTCTGCACATCAACTACAAAACCATATATATTATATATAAAAAAAGAAAGTCCCAGCTAAAAAGCAATCCAGATAGTTATAATTGCATAAAGATAAACTATTTTTTTTAAGTGACTGTACATCATTGCATAAATCCAGCCGGAACTGTTGCAAAATCCGATGTCGTAAAGCGGGTCTTGCGGCATTAATAATTTGCAATAATTTATAGTACAACTGCGATGATTTTTTGTTTCACCTGATTATGAACAATGAATTAATTAGCAACCTGAATTAATCATTTTTTTCCGCTGATTTCTCATTAGGCGTCACCCCGTAATTCACAAAGACCCGCGTTCACTGGGCCGTTGGGGGGGGAAGGGGAGTACAAAGGAAATCAAGCAACAACAGTTTTAGTGACCCTTCTAGGCTGCTTGTTCTCCAAAACACTGAGCATCAATTGTCCAAACAGTGGTTTGGAGTGGGTAAGGGAACATTGGAAAGGGAACTACTGCCCTGGAACTAATGTCCGTGGCAGGATTAGGAAGTTAGTAGGGGACAGATGGGTTAGTAACTGAGGGAGGCATAAAATAAAGTTATTGATTTACAAACGCAGTCAGTCGCGGGTTTGATGCAAGATATTTGTCTAGGCGAAGTTTAAATGAACCAACCGTGCTGCAGTCTATAACGTCTCGGGGAAGCCCATTCCACAAGTTGATAACTCGATTGAAGAAGAAATTCTTAGCTTCGTGTGAGTTAAAAGATTTACCGATAATTTTGCAACCGTTTCCCCGCGTGTAATTAGATTGATCGATAGTGAAGTGCTTACTACAGTTCATATTGTCGATGCCTTTGATGATTTTGAACACTTGAATTAAATAGGGATGCGGGGAGAAACAGGAGGGGGAGAGAAAGGGGGGTGAAAGGGGAGGGGGGGTGAAAGGGGAGGGGAGAGAAAGGGGGGTGGGGGGGCGAGTCATTAACCCCTTCTGTACAGTTGGCCAAATAAGTCGTGTCGCCGCTGTCATTACGTTTTCCTCGCTGTATTAATGTCTGTCAGATGTTGAATAGGGTGTGTAGAGATAGGAACATATGTTTGTATATTTCACTCTGAACGATGATTTAAGGGGGGTCACCTGCTTTTTTCTCTTTCCCTCCTTTTCTCTCTTTCTCTGGCTTGTATCCATTCGGCCCCATTCAGCCAACTGTTTTAAGATGTTTATCCCCATCCAGGTGCCGATTTTTTCCTGGCGAGCGATAGCGAGCCAGTATTGGTATGGAGAAATCCGGCTTCGCCGGAGAAATTTTTCTATCGAAAAATGTACAAATTTAGCTTGCTGTCAAAACAAAATATATATATATGCTGTGTGTGTGTGTGTGTGTGTGTGTGTGTGTGTGTGTGTTGTAGGGGTGGGGGGGCGTGTTGTGTATGTGTGTCAGTGTTTTGTATTATGTATGTGTGGGTAGGTTTGTGTGTGTGTGTGTCTGTGTGTGGTAGGGGTGGGGGGGGGCGTGTTGTGTATGTGTGTCAGTGTTTTGTATTATGTATGTGTGGGTAGGTTTGTGTGTGTGTTTGTGTGTGTGTGTGTGTGTGTGTGTGTGTGTGTGTGTTTGTTTGTGTTTAGTAAAAGGGGACGTTGTGTGTGTGTGTGTTTGTGTTTAGTAAAAGGGGACGTTGTGTATGTGTGTGTGTTTTTATATGTATGTGTGTGTGTGTGTGTGTGTGTGTGTGTGTGTGTGTGTGTTGGATGGTTGGATAGTCTCTCTCCTATTCTGTCCAGCTCTCCAACCCAAGAATTGGCAAATGTTCTCAGTCTTTCTTCTACTAAACAAGTGAACTCTGGAACTCTCTCCCTCAATCAATCTTTCCTTCATCCTATTATTTAAATTGCTTCAAACTTCGTGTGTCTAGGTATTGTTACTCCAACGTCCCTGAATTTGGCTCTGTCACTCGTTTGGCTTTGGGGGAGACACTCGTTACAGGCAACTTGCCTTTTGTCTCCTTCATACACATAAAACAAAATGTAGGTGTTTGTGTGTGTATGAGAGGAGGTGTGTGTGTGTGTGTGTGTTCGTGTTCAGTATGTTTTCCGTGTGTACACTCGATCAAAAAGCAATCTTTACACTGGTGAGCTGTAAATAATCTAGTGTGAACGGAATGAATCGGGTGAAACATACGTCTGTGAGGTATTATCATAAGATTTCGACCCACTTCCAGAATGTTTAGAGCGTTAGTGTAAAGATTGTTTTTTGGTCGAGTGTACCTGTATGTGTATATATGTGTATACTGTATATGTATACTGTGTGTATACTGTATGTGTATACTGTATATGTATACTGTATATGTATACTGTATATGTATACTGTATATGTATACTGTATGTGTATACTGTATATGTATACTGTATATGTATACTGTATATGTATACTGTATATGTATACTGTATGTGTATACTGTATATGTATACTGTATATGTATACTGTATATGTATACTGTATATGTATACTGTATATGTATACTGTATATGTATACTGTATATGTGTATACTGTATATGTGTATACTGTATATGTATACTGTATATGTATACTGTATATGTATACTGTATATGTGTATACTGTATATGTATACTGTATATGTATACTGTATATGTGTACTGTATATGTGTACTGTATATGTATACTGTATATGTATACTGTATGTGTATACTGTATATGTATACTGTATATGTATACTGTATATGTGTACTGTATATGTATACTGTATATGTATGCGTACGAGTAGTAGCGAGAGTATTCATGCGTACAAATTTCCGGCGTGAGCTACGGCTGTTCTGTTATTCAAAGGTTGTGCTCACGAAAACAAAGGATTTTACATTTTTTCCTATTAAGCCTTGTATTTGATATATATATATATATATATATATATATATATATATATATATATATATATATATATATATATATGCTGTATATAGCTAACAGGGCTAGAAATCGAACCATTAAGCAGTGTCCAGCCACCTACACTATCACGAGGTGATTTTATGGACCCCATCTCCCTTATGTTTAGCGATTTTAAGACCTTTTGCCCCATTTCTTCGTTATTTTTAGGACCTTTCATGCCATTTACATGTCATTAATGTTCTGGTGAGACATGCGAGCCTGTAATTTTGGAAGAACCGGGGTTGTTCTAATTTTACTAATCAACATTTATGAGGTGACCGGCATCACCATAGTGTATACAACTGATTTGGGCGAAAGCCAGTTCCTTATAAATAGCAGGTTCGCTATCGCTCGCCAGGAAAAGAATCGACACATAAAATGCACTTAATTTTGTTAAAATTGCCAAACTAATGGGGCAAAGGTCTTAAAATGTCAAAACTTATGGGGCTAAACATGAGGGGGGAAGGGGGCACACACCCCCCCCCCCCCCCCCCCCCACCTTAACCCCTACTTTACCGGTGACGTCTTTTATATAGTATTTATATAGTATTTTACCTACATTTAGACGATTTTATGAAGCTTAGAGAGGACATATGGTCGCTAGAAGGATTATTTGAGGTAGACTGTAGCCTTTTCATGGGTTGATGTCCTTCCTAAGCTGAACAATTTCGTCAAAAGAGTTACCAGCATAAAATGAAAAGGACGTCACCGGTACGGAAGGGGTTAAGAGGGGATGGTTCACTTTTTGGTCGATTTTTTCATGTATTTATTATTTTTCTAGTTTTCTCCCTAGAACCCCATCAAACTTAATTCAAACATCCCTTAGATCCCCCTTCGAGATTAATTTGTACATTTTTCGGTAGAAAAATGTCAAGGCCGATTCTTCCAAAATTACAGGCTCACTATCGTTCGCCAGGAAAAAAATCGACACCTATATAGCACGAAAGGTCCTAATATTGACGAAGAAATGGGGCGTAAGGTCTTAAAATCGACAAACTAATGGGGCAAGCATCTTAAAATCTGAAAACTAATGGGGCTAAACATGAGGGAGAAGGGGATGCCTAGAAAGAAAGAAACCACCCATCTCCCCTTAATTATGGGGAGATATCCACTTGAGGGATTTTTTCTTGACTCCTTTCTCCCTCATGTTTAGCCCCATTGTTTTCCTAATGTTAAGACGTTTGCCCCTTTATTTTGACGATTTTAAGAACTTTCAACCCATTTCTGTCAATTTTAAGACCTTTCGTGCCATTTAGGTGTCGAATTTATCCTAGCGAGCGATAGCGAGCCTGTAATTTAAGAGGAACCGGCTTTCAGCCGGGACATTTTTCTACCGAAAAATGTACAAATTTATCTTGAAAGGGGCTCAAGGGGGTGTAATCTTAAGCTTGAAGGAGGTCTAGGGAACAAACTAAATACCTCCCCTTAATCGTGGTGATCAACATTGCACGCCGACCGCTGCCAGCGCCATCTATGTATCACGAGCAGCGAGTAACCGCGATAAGTGCCACCCGTAAAAAGTAACGACCCGGACGGAGGACAAAGGAGTAATTGGCGGCCACTTGCGAGTTTCACGCTACAAGGAAGTTGGAGCCGTACACATTGATATATATAATAGAAATGCATTAATAATAATGTAGGTTTTTGATAGATAAAGGAGTATGTTGGATTTAGTTTGATGCATTTATGAATGTACTACGACCGTATTTTAGCTGGTAATTCTGCTAAATAGCGTTGTCTACAGCTCCAACTTCCTTATAGCCTGAAACTCGCAAGTGGTCAATTGGTCGTTTGAGAGACAGAGGGGTAGGAGTAATTAGTAGTTAGTTAGTAGTTAGTGTCGATTTGTTTTTCTTGGCGAGCGATAGCGAGCCTGTAATTTAGGAGGAATCGGCCGAAAATTTTCTACCGAAAAATGTACAAATATATCTTGAAGGGGGATCCTAGGGATGTTTTTTTAAGTTTGATGGATGTCTAGGGAGGAAACTAAAGATGTAATAACGAAGTGAAATAATCGACCAAAAAATGAACCATCCCCCCATGGCTCGGAGGGTATTTCACTAACTAACTAAATAACTAACTAAATAACTAACTAAATAACTAACTAAATCAAATAGATATAGAAAATTAATAAAGATGTATGGACAGTAACGACCCGGGCGGAGGACAAAGGGGTAATTGGTCGTTTGGAAGGGGGTGGAGTAGTTATAGTAAGACATGGCACGGTATTTAGACATGGCTTGGAGGGGGTTTCACTAAGTAATTATACTCTGTTTCTTTTCAGCTGGCGGTGAATTGCCATGTCTTCGTCTTAAATATTGAGCTATTACGAAGATTTTTTGGCTGACATTTGAGGATAATTATGAAAAATTGGCATGATTATGACTGAGAGATATAGTGGTTGCATATTTGTCATTTACTATCGAGAACAATGTTACTAGGGGATTCAATATACCGTCAGTTGAGATGAAACCAACTTTAGATAAATAACTAAAGATATATACCGGTATATATATATATATATATCCTATACTAACTACTCCACCCCCTTCCAAACGACCAATTATCCCTTTGTCCTCCGCTCGGGTCGTTACTTTTCATACATCTTTATATACAGTAAATATATATATATATATATATATATATATATATATATATATATATATATATATATATATATATATAAAGATGTATAAAAAGTAACGACCCGAGCGGAGGACAAAGGGGTAATTGGTCGTTTGGAAGGGGGTGGAGTAGTTAGTGTAAGACATGGTACGGTATTTAAGGGGGTAACCTGCCTTTTGTTTTCTCTCGCAAGGGACTGGAGTTTTCGCAGAGAGGCTCCGGTCCTGACATTATTCTTGACTTACAGTGTGCTGGCTTAATAATCCAATAGGATTGATAGCCTCTGAAGTCCTATTTTAGCTAACAAAATTGTTCTCTCCTGTGCTCTCTGTCTCTGGGTTGTATCCATTCGGCCCCATTCAGCCTACTGTTTTAAGACGTTTACCCCCATCCAGGTGTCGATTTACCAGCATTGTATGGATATATCCGGCTTCGCCCGAGACATTTTTCTATCGAAAAATGTACAAATTTAGCCTGCTGTCAAATTTTTTTTTAAAATATGCTGGCTCGCTACAGCTCGCCAGGAAAAAATCGACACCTGGGTGGGGATAAAGGTCTTAAAACAGTAGGCTGAATGGGGCCGAAGGATACAACCCGGAGAGAGAGAGAGAGAGAGAGAGAGAGAGAGAGAGAGAGAGAGTACAAAGAGTACAAAGGAGTACAAAGGAAATCAAGCAACAACAGGTCTAGTGACCCTTCTAGGTTGCTTGTCCTCCAAAACACTGAGGATCAAGTGTCCAAACAGTGGTTTAGAGTGGGTAAGGGAACATTGGAAAGGGAACTACTGCCCTGCCACTAACGTGGCAGGACTAGGAAGTTAGTAGGGGACATATGGGTTAGTAACTGAGGGGAGGATAAAGTTATTCATTTACAAACGCAGTCAGTCGCGGGTTTGATGCGAGATATTTGTCTAGGCGGAATTTAAATGAATCAACGGTGCTGCAGTCTATAACGTCTCGGGGAAGCCCATTCCACAAGTTGACAACTCGATTGAAGAAGAAATTCTTAGATTCGTGCGAGTTAAAAGATTTACCAATAATTTTGCAACCGTTTCCCCGCGTGTAATTAGATTGGTCGATAGTGAAGTACTTACTACAGTTCATATTGTCGATGCCTTTGATGATTTTGAACACTTGAATTAAGTCGCCTCTTAATCTGCGCTGGGTTAAAGGAAATAGATTTAATTCTCTAAGACGCTCTTCGTATGGTTTGTTCTTTAGGCTAGGTATCATTTTGGTAACTCTACGTTGAACTCGTTCTAGCTTGTTTATATCTTTTTGGTAATAAGGGCACCAGGATTGAACGCAGTATTCCAGAAGAGGGCGGACTAAGGAATTGTAAAGGGTTAGGATAACTTCTTTGGATTTATGCTCAAATGACCTGCCTATAAAGCCAATTATTTTGTTTGCCTTCTTAACAAAGAGAGAGAGAGAGAGAGAGAGAGAGAGAGAGAGAGAGAGAGAGAGAGAGAGAGAGAGAGAGAGAGAGAGAGAGAGAGAGGCCCCCCCCCTTAAAGAACATGGCTTGGAGGGTATTTCATTCACTAACTATAGATAACTAACTAAATATATAAGTATCTAATTATATATCTAAATCAAGATGAATGAATAATATCGACCCGGAAAGAACGGAGGGTTAATTGACCACTTGCGAGTTTCAGGCTATAAGGAAGTTGGAGCCGTGAACATCGATATTAAGGAGAAATGCAATAATAATGTGGGGTTCTGGTGGTTAAAAAGTATGATAAATTTAGTGGCATGTATTTATGCATGTCTTATGACCGTATTGTACCGGATAACTCTGCTAAATATTGATGGCCACGGCTCCAACTTCCGTATAGACCAAAACTCGCAAGTGGTCAATTGCCGACTTGCGAGTTTCGTTCTATAAGGAAGTTGGAGCTGTAGACAACGTTATTTAACAGCATTTACAGCTAAAATACGGTCGTAGTCCATTTATAAATACATAAAACCCAATTCAACATACCATTTATCCATCAGAAACTTACATTATTATTGCATTTCTGTTTTAATATCGATGTTTACGGCTCCAACTTCCTTATAGCCTGAAACTCGCAAGTGGTCAATTGGATGACAGGGGAAGATACGTGGTTAACCCTTTGAGTACCAGCGACGTGTTTTATATTTTAGTCTAGCTTTATTTAGACGATATTATGCAGCTTAGGAAGGATCTGTGGTAGTTAAAAGGGTTGGTTGAGATAGTTTGGACCCATATTTTTGCTAGAGGTCCTTCCTAAGCTGGATACAATCGTCTAATAGTGGCTAGAATGTGATTCAAAAAGACATTCCTGTGGTTACTGTAAGGGTTAAGGGGAGATTTCCACTTGAGGGATTTTTTTATTGACCCCTTTCTCCCTCATGTTTAGCCCCATTGCTTTTGATATTATAAAACGTTTGCCCCATTAGTTTAGCGATTTTAAGAACTTTCACCCCATATTAAGACCTTTCGTGCAATTCAGGTGTCTATTTTATCCTGGCGAGCGATAGCGAGCCTGTAATTTAAGAGGAACCGGCCTTCGGCCGGGACATTTTTCTACCGAAAAATGTACAAATTTGTCTTGAAAGGGACTCAAGGGGGTGTAATTTTAAGCTTGATGGAGGTCTAGGGAACAAACTAAATACCTCCCCTTAACCCGTTCAGCACCAGTGCCATCTAGGGGGGGGGGGGGTTCTAAGCTTGATGGAGGTCTAGCGAGGAAACTCAAACAATCATAATGAATAAATGACTTAATAGACCAAACAGAACAGCCCCTCACTGTCCCCTTAATGTGGCAGTAAGGGGGCTATCTATCACACGGGCACTAATTCGGCCAACCAACTGCAATCTGGGGTAATCTGCTGCCGAAATTGTGTTGTTCCGACTGATCTGGTCTGGTGATTGTTCGGGGAGATCACCTTTGCAACGCCCGCCCCCCCCCCCCCCCCCTCCCCCCCCATGTCAATCAGGGCAACCAACTGTCCTTTGATCGTGTTCGACAACCATTGGCCAAAAGTCGCCAACCTCTGTAGTCAAATACATCAGTTAAGCCGGTATTTACACGAGAGCTCTTATGATCAACATTTTCAGGCAACATTTCTGGCATATTTTGCACTGGTTATCGGAAACTTAGACTGATGATAGATGAATTGAGGTGACCGAAACATTGTAAATATTGACCTCATAAGCTGCCAGACCAGTACTAAGGATAAATGTTAGGTGAAAAAACGCTCGTGTGATACCGGCTTTAGTATTGTGGTCTTTACCGTTATACTGTGTCATGTTGAGGGGAGGTATTTAGTTTCTTCCCTAGAACTCCATCAAGCTTAAAATTACACCCCCCTAGACCCCCTTTCAAGATAAATTTGTACATTTTTCGGTAGAAAAATGTCCCGGCCGAAGGCTGGTTCCTCTCAAATTACAGGCTCGCTATCGCTCGCCAGGAAAAAATCGACACCTAAATGGCACGACATTTCTTAAAATTGAGAGAAATGGGGCGAAAGTTCTTAAAATCGCCAAACTAAAGGGGGCGAGCGTCTTAAAATCTAAAAAACAATGGGGCTAAACATGAGAGCGAGAAAGGGGTCCAGGAAAAAAATCCCTCTAGTGGAAATCTCCCCTTAAATGTAATTCAGTCTTCACTTTAACGAAATAATGCCTAGTCTGTCGAAGTACGCAGCGTAAATAAACATATCTAGTACGAACGTTTCGGGAAAAGATTATTAACCCCTTCAGACTCATATGACGCAGAGGTTGCCAGATTAGCAATAAGAAATAGAGTTCTCTCACTCTTATAATTACCTCTCCAAAATTAGTTTTCTGCCCACAGCTAACTCAAAGACAACTGCTGAGGTTGAAGTAACTAAACTAAAGGTTTCTAAAATACCTCTGATGGTAACAAAGGCTTTAAAGTATCCCCAATAGGCTCAACACAGCTAACTCAAAGACAACTGCAGAGGTTGAAGTAACTAAACTAAAGGTTTCTAAATACCCCTGATGGTAACAAAGGCTTTAAAGTATCCCCAATAGGCTCAACACAGCTAACTCAAAGACAACTGCAGAGGTTGAAGTAACTAAACTAAAGGTTTCTAAATACCTCTGATGGTAACAAAGGCTATAAAGTATCCCCATTAGGCTCAAAATCGCGTCATATGTCGGAGAGGGTTAAACTGGTCACGTCACGAAAGACGGCAAACATTGCCAAAACGGTCCGGGGTATATTGTCTTATTTTAAATTAAGATTGTTAATTTGTGTATTTGTGACCGTCGACCCATGTTAGGGTTGTGTATATTGATATATATGCAGTAGATGTCGTTAAGGGGAGGTTTCTAGTTTGTTTCCTACTCCTCCAGCAATCTTAAAATGTCACCCCCTTGACCCCCTTTCAAGATAAATTTGTACATTTTTCGGTAGAAAAATGTCCCGGCTGAAAGCCGGTTCTCTTAAATTACAGGCTCGCTATCGCTCGCCAGGATAAAATCGACACCTAAATTGCACGAAAGGTCTTAAAATTGACGGAAATGGGGCGAAAGTTCTTAAAATCGCCAAACTAATGGGGCGACAGTCTTAAAATCTCAAAAGCAATGGGGCTAAACATGAGGGAGAGAGGGGTCAAGAAAACAATCCCTCAAGTGGAGACCTCCCCTTAAGTGTTAGTCATAGATTCCAGTGGTTTTCGCTCAACAAGTGTTATTGGTACCTTTATAGTAACTGGGTAAAGTGCTTATCCCTCAGAGTATTAAGTCAGTGTCCGAAACTTTGTGAAATATCTGACAACACTTCTTAAGGGGAGGTATTTAGTTTGTTCCCTAGACCTCCATCAAGCTTAAAATTACACCCCCTTGAGTCCCTTTCAAGATAAATTTGTACATTTTTCGGTAGAAAAATGTCCCGGCCGAAGGCCGCTTCCTCTTAAATTACAGGCTCGCTATCGCTCGCCAAGATAAAATCGACACCTGAATTGCACGAAAGGTCTTAATATGGGGTAAAAGTTCTTAAAATCGCTAAACTAATGGGGCAAACGTTTTATAATATCAAAAACAATGGGGCTAAACATGAGGGAGAAAGGGGTCCAGAAAAAAATCCCTCAAGTGGAAATCTCCCCTTAACCACGACCGTACGTTGTAATAGTAATTATATAGATTACGTTACAGGATAGATTAGATAGATTAGATAGATTAGACACTGATGATTGGTTTCTCTAGGTTAGTTGGTTTTTAATGTGATATAAATTAAGAAACTAAAACCCACACAGATACTATATAATTAAAGCATTGGGTGCACATTATTCGAGATGAAATTAATATGCGTAGCGTTGTTCTATTAAAATGTGCAATTAGTTGTCTACCAAGCATTTCATCGCCGAATGCAGATTGTAAGCACCATCTTAACCCTCTCCGACATATGACGCGATTTTGAGGCTATTAGGGATACTTTAAAGCCTTTGTTACCATCAGGGGTATTTAGAAACCTTTAGTTTAGTTACTTCAACCTTTGCAGTTGTCTTTGAGTTAGCTGTGTTGAGCCTATTGGGGATACTTTAAAGCCTTTGTTACCATCAGGGGTATTTAGAAACCTTTAGTTTAGTTACTTCAACCTCTGCAGTTGTCTTTGAGTTAGCTGTGTTGAGCCTATTGGGGATACTTTAAAGCCTTTGTTACCATCAGGGGTATTTAGAAACCTTTAGTTTAGTTACTTCAACCTCTGCAGTTGTCTTTGAGTTAGCTGTGGGCAGAAAACTAATTTTGGACAGGTAATTAATAGAGTGAGAGAAGTGAGAACTCTATTTCTTATTGCTAATCTGGCAACCTCTGAGTCATATGAGTCTGAAGGGGTTAATGAAAGCATATATGTGATCCACGGGGATCCGAACCTGGGTTATCACATACATATTTCTAAACACTAACCATTACACCACCAAGAAAGCCTGTCTACGTCACCGTGAACTCTCTTTTGTAATGTCATAGTGATCAGTGTGTGAGGTATTAATTTTAATAAACCAGTGGACTCATCCACGGCCTTGACTCTGTGTACAGTCGCGCTAATAAGTGATGTCTCGGCACCAAGTATGATTTGTCAATAATTGGTATCAGCAATATCTAAGCTTCATTTCTTCATAACGAGTGAAATATACCAACATGTTCCTACACTTACCCACCCTATTCAACATCTGACAGACATTAATACAGCACAGAGCGAGCCAAACGTAATGACAGCTGGGACATGACTTATTAGCGCGACTGTACACACGTTATAAGATGCAGTACACATGGAACCGTAGATGCACAATCCTACAATTTCTCTAACTCTCAATACCAACCTCCCGCAAGCAATACCAACCTCCCGCAAGCAATACCAACCTCCGGCAAGCAACACCAACCTCCCGCAAGCAACACCAACCTCCCGCAAGCAATACCAACCTCCCGCAAGCAATACCAACCTCCCGCAAGCAATACCAACCTCCCTCAAGCAATACCAACCTCCCGCAAGCAATACCAACCTCCCGCAAGCAATACCAACCTCCCGCGAGCAATACCAACCTCCCGCGAGCAATACCAACCTCCCGCGAGCAACACCAACCTCCCGCAAGCAACACCAACCTCCCGCAAGCAACACCAACCTCCCGCAAGCAACACCAACCTCCCGCAAGCAATACCAACCTCCCGCAAGCAATACCAACCTCCGGCAAGCAATACCAGCCTCCCGCAAGCAATACCAACCTCCCGCAAGCAATACCAACCTCCCGCAAGCAATACCAACCTCCCGCAAGCAATACCAACCTCCCGCGAGCAATACCAACCTCCCGCGAGCAATACCAACCTCCCGCAAGCAATACCAACCTCCCGCAAGCAATACCAACCTCCCGCAAGCAATACCAACCTCCGGCAAGCAACACCAACCTCCCGCAAGCAATACCAACCTCCCGCAAGCAATACTAACCTCCTGCAAGCAATACCAACCTCCCGCAAGCAATACCAACCTCCCGCAAGCAATACCAACCTCCGGCAAGCAATACCAACCTCCCGCAAGCAATACCAACCTCCCGCAAGCAATACCAACCTCCGGCAAGCAATACCAACCTCCCGCAAGCAATACCAACCTCCCGCAAGCAATACCAACCTCCCGCAAGCAATACTTAACATTAACATTTTGTATTTCCTTTATAATTCCATTTATTAGATATGATTATGCTAGGTATCTTTATTACAATGACATAGAACATATTGCATTAATTAAGGGGAGGTATTTAGTTTATTACCTTAACCTCCATCAAACTTAAAATTAAACCCCCTAGACCAAGATAAATCAAGATAAATTTGTACATTTTTCGGTAGAAAAATGTCCCGGCCGGAGGCCGGTTGCTCTTAAATTACAGGCTCGCTATCGCTCGCCAGGAAAAAATCGACACCTTAACGGCACGAAAGGCCTTAAAATTGTCAGAAATGGGGCGAAAGTTCTTAAAATCGCCAAACTAATGGGGCGAACGTCTTAGAATCTTAAAAGCAACGGGGCTAGACATGAGGGAGAAAGGGGTCCAGAAAAAAAAAATCCCTCAAGTGGAAATCTCCCCTTAAGCAGGTTTGAGGCTAGGAGAACGCTGTGTAGTGTGTAGTTGGTTGGTGATGCCATGTGCTAATTATGACCAACGTCGATCACCCTAAGCACGTTGGTTGGTCAATTCACCACTTGCGAGTTTCAGGCTATAAGGAAGTTGGAGCCGTACACATCTATATTTAATACAAAGGCAATGATCAAGTAGGTTTCTGGCGGATACAAAGTATGTTGAATTGTGTCTTAGGTGTTTATACGTGTACCATAACCGTATGTTAGCTGGTAATCCCGCTAAATATCGATGTTTACACGTGTGATAGCCGCTGTGCCCTCTTGACTTCCATATACAGCCAGAATAAACTGTTAATATGCGTCATGATCCTGAAAGAGTTAATAAATGGGTCACGGCCTAAAATGCTTACGGTCTTAAATTATGATGGCCTAAATGACCGTGTAACATGGTTCAGATGAAGTATTGAGGGATAAGCCTTTACAACGGCACCTCGTATCTACATTCTACTGTTCCTATTTTTCTGAAGAGTGTAGAGAGGGGAGAGAGAGAGGAAGCTGTTGGAGTGGCTTTGTTATGTGTGTGTGTTAAGTCTGTATACGTCGTCAGGATGTCCCCTGGCTGGGTGCGAGCATGTGAAACAGGCTAGGTACTGGAGAGTTTATTTCTAACCGGGATAGATGGCAAGAGCGTTTGTGTTCGGTTACATTTGCCTCATATGCACAAGTATGAACACATTTTTAAAAGCGCTGCAGCCCAATTTAGTGTTCATATTACATTACACAGAAGTATTAACTGATAATAAAGTACAAGTTGATCATTAAATTTTGGCAAACTGCATCATAAAGTACGCGAAATAAAACCATTATTATATCTGTATCCAAACGAGAACAATCGGACGACGGCAATGACGGCATGCTTACACAAGACGGGCAGTGTCGATCATGACGTGGTGTGCGGCGGACTGCGTTGAAGTGTCTCCTCATTAATTGGACATTATATCTGAGCATTTCGGGGATATATCATCAGCCACGTGTTACCATCGCTATCTACGGCCTGGTAAGCTACTAAACTATAGCTTACCTTATATAGTATAGCTGTTATAGACGGGTTAAACAGGTAGTTGACTGAGGAAACATGACGGGACCTCGCCACTCCACCGACGCCGCCTCGTTTTCTTCCGTCATTCAGGTCCATCACTAACTGTTTACTCCACACATATACTGCAAGGTATTTTGACACCTTTAGCGTGAGTATGGTAGGAATAAATGTGCTTTTGTATCGGTAGTTTTGATTTTAGTTTGACGAAGGTAGACGGATTTCTTGGGATAGCGTGGGGAAGGGAGACGAATTTCTTGGGATAGCGTGGGGAAGGGAGACGGATGGGGGGGGGGGGGGAGGAGGAGGAGGAGGAGGAGGAGGAATACAAAGGAGAACAAACTGCAACAGACTATTGCTCCGTACGGGGCAGTTTGAATATCTATAAATACTAATCTATTGACTACGAGGTAGAGAAAAGGATAGCAAAGAAGAAGGCTCCTCCCCACCCACCACTCCCTCTAGCTAGTGCTGGCATGGAAACAGGAAACATACCATGTAGTATGGAAAAACTGACGGAAATTTGGATAGGACAGGGAGAAAGAAGTTGATTTGTAGGCTAATCTAAGCTAACTCTATTACTACAATTCTGAAAGGGAACAGATGTATGAATATCAATATACATTGCGGTATGCATTGACACAAAGTTGCGCGTTATTCTGAAAGAAATTGTGTTAATCGGGGGAGGGGGGGAAGACGGATGGTTTTGGACTTTTAATTCAGGGTTGCCGATGTAGCTACTTTTCCGCTAGATCTAGAGGTATTTCCTTCGATACTAGAGGAAAATGTTGACATCAAGTGACATGAATTCTAGTGATATTTTGAAGATTGTAGACTGTAGAGCGATAGTGTCGAGATTGTGGCATTATTCTAACGATTTTCGGCATATATTTAATATTTAGCGGACTTTATTTTATATTGTGGCATTATACTAGCGATTTTCGGCATTTATTTACTATTAGCGGACTTTATTTGAGATTGTGGTATTATTCTAGCGATTTTCGGCATTAATTTACTATCTAACGGACTATATTTGAGATTGTGGCGTTATTCTAGCGATTTTCGGCATTTATTCACTATCTAGCGTACTCGATTTGTAACGCTGCACAACATAGCGTAAGCCTAACTATGGTTTGCGGCTGGCTTGGAGGCTGAAGTTTGTTTTTCGATGGCTTAGGTTTTTGTTAGGTTCGATCCAATGTAATTTATTATAAAGTCTAATTAATACTTTGACATAGGACTTGTGACAAACACACACACTCACTCACTCACACACTTGTAACACACACACACACACACACTCTCTCTCTCACACACACACACACACACACATACACATACATCCTATTTGCTAGCTAGACTATCATTCAACATACTGTTACACTCTCTCTCTCTCTCTGCTAAACTATCATTCAACATACCGGTACTCAGGGCTAGCATTATGCAGTATAGTTCGCTAGATAGTAAACCAAGGCCAATATTCGCTAGAATAATGCCACCATCTCTAGAATATCGCTCTAACATTACTCAAATCCCCATAATATCGATATAATTCATAACCTAATAGCTCCTTAATACATTTAGGTTTGGTTAGGTTAATGAAAACAAAAAATCCTAAGAAAGCAAGAAAAAATCCCAAGATGTTTTTGTTCCCCGGGGCTGAAGATTATATAGCAATGAAACATATGATGATAGGAACCCAAAACGAATATTATAAATTGTTTACCAATATTGTTGCGTCTCCTGCATAGCCTATATACCGTAAAAAAATAACTATATCTAAGTAAACGCCTCGAGTTAGTGGGAAAGTAGCTAAATTGTCAACACTGCGGCTTTACCTCGTTTTCCCGTTTTCCATCTCCCCCCCCCCACAGTGCTACATCCTTGAGTTGCCAGAGGTAGCCAGCCACTTCAATGACGAACGGTTTATTGTCACGTAGTCCTGTGTAAAACTTTAATAATGCCGCCAAACTGTAGAATATTTATGTTCGTTGTGTAGCAGTGTAGCTTAGAGACACTAAACTATACAGAGTATTTTAGGTCGTTGCTTAGTTTAGAGACACTATCTATCTATCTATCTATTGCCGGACGCCTTACTCCCCTTACGAGGGTGGCCATACACAGAATGCCCCCAAGCGGACCTATTCCCTGTGAGAGGGACAACCCGAGCCAGTTTAGTGAAGGATTTACAGGATTGACCACTCAATTTAGGATCGGTCCGACTCCGAGGCCCTCTGTGTATCTTGTTAGCACTATTTTTCTACAGTGGTGTTCGGCTAATCCATCCACTAACCTGCCTTACCCTTAGGTAAGCAGTACGGATTTGTATCAGGTTTACTCCCCTAGACAGGTTGCCAACCAAGACTGACAACATTTATTATATTAGTCCATGAATAGGACAGATAACTTCGTAGCCTGCATAGACGAGGCCTGGTGCAAGGGACTGGAGTTCTCGAAAAGGGGCTGCAGTCTTGAAGTTATTCTTGACTTAGTGTGCTGGCTTAATAATCCAGAAGGGTTGATAGCCTCTGCATGTGGTTGCTGAGCCAGGCAATGCTACCCTGTTCCAAGGTCCATAGATAAATTAAACTTGCAGATAGTTATCCCGTTGTGTATATGCTAAATAGGTTATCATATTAAAATATTGCTATAGGCTATCATATTAAAATAGTGATATAGGAATAGCCTACATTTGATATCAAAATGATTGGACCGGGTATACAAGAATACAAAATAATATGACCTTGTGAGAGTGGATAGGCAGTCTTCTTCTTCGTCTATAGACCATAGACCCCGCCGTTGCTGCAAGCTTCAGTTTTGATCCACAGGGCTGACCTTTGGTAAGAGTTGTGTTCTCGGGCGTATCACTACCGACATACAGCATAACTCCTCTATAAAACATTAACCTAACCAAACAACCTAACCTAGTATTCATGTAGTAATGAGAATACTAGGTTAGGTTATTTTTTTTTAGTTAGGTTAAGTATTTATAGATGATTTATGTTGTATGTCGGTAGTGGTACGCCGATAACACAACTCTTACCTGACCTTTTTTATCGGTGCTGGCTTAGAAAATGTTAGCAAGAGGGAAAGTTTAGAGTAGGATAGTACTAGGGACAGATTTTTGGACCTACTCATTACCTCCCCCACCCCTCTTCCCACCTCCCATTTTCCCATCAAGTTGTACCTGCCGCCGCCGTAACCATGGTAACCGTCTGACGGCCATTTAGATGCGGTGCTAGGCGTACTGGAAGGACGGCGGGCGAACGAATTCCTGTTCAATAACTAAACAAAATGCCATTTTAAGTTTATTCTGGCTACTAATAGACGATTTTAGGTTCAATGTTATTTTAATACCACGAATTTTGTTGATATATTTGAAGATAAATATTGAATCTATATGCTCTAAAGATCATAAGAAAATTTGTTTTAACCCTCGGCAAAACCTAATAAAAAAGTATGGTACTAAAATGTCTTTTTCGTAACAAGGTTGTCAATACGGTACTTTCAGTCATCGATAGCTGTAAAGATCATATGAAAATGTGTTAAACCCTCGGAAAGACCTAATATAAAAGTATAGTACTAAAATTTAATTTTCGTAACAAGGTTGTCAATACGGTACTTTCCCGTTATCAATGTACAATCAAGCTGAAAATTGCAGAGTAAACACCATAGACTTCATCGACTTTTCTTTCACATTCGTATAATCAACAGCCAATTTGTTTTTTTTTTTTTATTATGGGAGCACTCAAACAGCGGGGGTGTGGGGGCGGCAGCCCCCACCCTTAATACTAGGTTAGGTTAGGTAAGGTTGTTAGGTTAGGCTAATGTCTTTTCAAATCACTATTGGGGGGTGTCTCAACATTGATCGATAGGCCTAATGGGGAAAATAGGTTTTCCCGAGATTTCTAATTAATTACAAACACTATATATTGATGCAAATGACCAATTATAATTATAAAAAACACTCGGAAAATTCGTGGTATTAAAATAAAAAAAATCCCGATTTTATTCAGGTAAAAAGGGTATCCAGTAATTAAGAGGCTTCGAACTATCCCACTTTAACAGGCATAAATTGATTTAACCCTTTCAGTAACGGTGCCGTCATTTTAAGTTTATTCTGACTACTATTAGACGATTTTTTCAGTTTAACCCTATCCGACATATGACGTGATTTTGAGCCTATTAGGGATACTTTAAAGCCTTTGTTACCATCAGGGGTATTTAGAAACCTTTAGTTTAGTTACTTCAACCTTTGCAGTTGTCTTTGAGTTAGCTGTGGGCAAAAAACTAATTTTGGAGAGTTAACGTATTTATAAGAGTGAGATAACTATTTCTTATTGCTAATCTAGCAACCTCTGCGCCATATGTACGTGAAAGGGTTAAAAGGGCCTCCAGCAATTAATAAGCTTCGAATTATCTCATTTTTTTTTTTTTAACCATAGCGCCTTCTTAAACGGCACAAAATCGTCTAAATAGGCTATAGGTAGAATAAAATATAAAAAATACGTCGTCGGTACGGAAGGGGTTGACAGGCACAAAGAGACTGGGGAGATTTCCACTTGAGGGAGTTTTTTTTCTGGACACTTTTTTTTTATTTTTTTAGCCCCATTGCGAGACGTTCGCCCGATTACTTGGCGATTTTTAAGAATTTTCGCACCATTTCTGTCCATTTTAAGATCTTTCGTGCCATATAGGTGTCGATTTTTTGCTTGCTAGCGAGCAATAGCGAGCCTGTAATTGAAGAGGAACCTCGTTTTCTACCGAAACATGTAAACATTTATATTTAAAGGGTGTCTAGGGGTTTAATTTTAAGTTTGATGGAGGTCTAGGGAACAAACTAAGAACCTCCCCTCGATACTCAAGGTTTGTTCAGTGTGGCTCAGGTGTGTAGCCTACTATTGTAATGTAGGGGATATTCCAAAATGTTTCATCCGTGTTTAAATTGTTTTCATTAATATACAGTATGTGTACCTCCTAATATAGCTCAACCAGGTATGGCAAGATATAAGGTAAGAGTTGTGTTATCGGGCGTACCACTACCGACATACAGCATAGCCTAATAACTCGACCTCTCTAAAACATTAACCTAACCAAACAACCTAACCTAGTATTCATGTAGTAATGAGAATACTAGGTTAGGTTAGGCTTTTTAGTTAGGTTAAGTATTTAGAGATGATTTATTTTGTATGTCGGTAGTGGTACGCCCGATAACACAACTCTTACCAGATATAATATTACCCCTTCAGCGCCATGACACCTTTTTACCTATGAATCTGGCTACAATTAGATGATTTTGTGAAGTTTAAGAAGGACCTATGTCACTAAGAGGGTTTATTGAGATCGTATTTACCCATTTGAGTCGTACAGGTAGATCATAAACT
This sequence comes from Paralithodes platypus, assembly GCA_032716605.1. Classification (NCBI taxonomy): domain Eukaryota; kingdom Metazoa; phylum Arthropoda; class Malacostraca; order Decapoda; family Lithodidae; genus Paralithodes; species Paralithodes platypus. Next base: position 21,416,972 of record CM064515.1, on the reverse strand, counting down.
AAAGAAAATCGTCTAATGGTAACCAGAATATGATGAAAATTACGTCATGATGGTGAAGGGGTTAAGCGGTGTAATTTTTCTTTTAAATCATGAATGAATATGCGAAGGAATACAAGAAAATTAACATGAATTAGCATATTTGGCCAATTTATCACTTCCAAAGACATAGGCTACGGTAATTTGAACTAACAAACATTGGTTAGTTGTTTTATCGGACGTACCACTACCGACATACAGCATAACTCCTCTCTAAAACATTAACCTAACCAAACAACCTAACCTAACTTAACCTAGTATTCATGTAGTAATGATAATACTAGGTTAGGTTAGGTTTTTTAGTTAGTTTAAGTATTTATAGATGATTTATGCTGTATGTCGGTAGTGGTACGCCCGATAACGCAACTCTTACCAAAAAAAAAAAAAAAAAAAAAAAAAAAAAAAAAAAAAAAAAAATGCGTTTCTTTACATAGGCCTATATAATATAAAGATAAACAATGGAATTGCCTTTCGTTTGACATCCTGGACCGTAAGAACCTAGAAGATCGCTCATTATATTGGCTGGTTCCAGTACGGTAGGCTACTACGGAAAACTACGGCGGAAATACTATTAATTAGGCTATCAACATCAACCCCCCCCCCACCACACACTCACACACTCGCGCACACACGCTCATTCACTCTCTCGCTCTCTCGCTCTCGCTCTCGCTCTCTCGCTCTCGCTCTCTCGCTCTCGCTCTCTCGCTCTCGCTCTCGCTCTCTCTCTCGCTCTCGCTCTCTCTCTCTCTCTCTCTCTCTCATGTGCAATACTCAGTAGCTAAGCGTTTCCAAATGTAAGTAACATCAGAGTTGGGTATACATCGATAGCCTACCGTAGTAATTTACCTTCGATTATTGGAATATGCACTTCCTATGTTTATTTGAGGCGTTTATTATTCCCGATATAGATTGTCACGAACACCTTCATTACCTTTGCCATACCTGCCTTAACCCCTTCTGTACCGGTGACGTCTCCTGTATTTGATTTCAGCTACGTTTAGACGATTTTATGAAGCTTAGGAAGGATATATGGTAGCTAAAAAGAGCAATTGAGATAGTCTGTAGCTTTTTAATGGGTAGACATCCTTCCTAAGCTGAATAAAATCGTCTAATAGTTGCCAGAATATAGTTAAAAGGACGTCACTTGGTTTTTGGTCTAGGCCAATATTATTTATGTTTATTTATTCATATATTTTTTAGTTTCCTCGCTAGACCTCCATCAAGCTTAGAAAAACACCCCCTAGACCTCCATCAAGCTTAGAAAAACACCCCCTAGACCTCCATCAAGCTTAGAAAAACACCCCCTAGACCTCCATCAAGCTTAGAAAAAAAACCTAGACCTCCATCAAGCTTAGAAAAACACCCCCTAGACCTCCATCAAGCTTAGAAAAACACCCCCTAGACCTCCATCAAGCTTAGAAAAAAACCCTAGACCTCCATCAAGCTTAGAAAAACACCCCCTAGACCTCCATCAAGCTTAGATAAACACCCCCTAGACCTCCATCAATCTTAGAAAAAAAAAACCTAGACCTCCATCAAGCTTAGAAAAACCCCTAGATCTCCATCAAGCTTAGAAAAACACCCCCTAGACCTCCAAGCTTAGAAAAAAACCCTAGACCTCCATCAAGCTTAGAAAAATACCCCCTAGACCTCCATCAAGCTTAGAAAAACACCCCCTAGACCTCCATCAAGCTTAGAAAAAAACCCTAGACCTCCATCAAGCTTAGAAAAACACCCCCTAGACCTCCATCAAGCTTAGATAAACACCCCCTAGACCTCCATCAATCTTAGAAAAAAAAAACCTAGACCTCCATCAAGCTTAGAAAAACCCCTAGATCTCCATCAAGCTTAGAAAAACACCCCCTAGACCTCCAAGCTTAGAAAAAAACCCTAGACCTCCATCAAGCTTAGAAAAACACCCCCTAGACCTCCATCAAGCTTAGAAAAACACCCCCTAGACCTCCATCAAGCTTAGAAAAACACCCCCTAGACCTCCATCAAGCTTAGAAAAAAAACCTAGACCTCCATCAAGCTTAGAAAAACACCCCCTAAACCTCCATCAAGCTTAGAAAAACACCCCCTAGACCTCCATCAAGCTTAGAAGAAAAAAAACCCTAGACCTCCATCAAGCTTAGAAAAACACCCCCTAGACCTCCATCAAGCTTAGAAAAACACCCCCTAGACCTCCATCAAGCTTAGAAAAACACCTAGACCTCCATCAAGCTTAGAAAAACACCCCCTAGACCTCCATCAAGCTGAGAAAAACACCCCCTAGACCTCCATCAAGCTTAGAAAAACACCCCTAGACCTCCATCAAGCTTAGAAAAACACCCCCTAGACGTCCATCAAGCTTAGAAAACACCCCCTAGACCTCCATCAAGCTTAGAAAAAAACCCTAGACCTCCATCAAGCTTAGAAAAAAAAACCTAGACCTCCATCAAGCTTAGAAAAACTCACCTTAGACCTCCATCAAGCTTAGAAAAACACCCCCTAGACCTCCATCAAGCTTAGAAAAAAAACCTAGACCTCCTTCAAGCTTAGAAAAACACCCCCTAGACCTCCTTTCAAGATACATTTTTACATTTTTCGGTAGTCCGGCCGCAGGCCGGTTCCTTCTAAAATTAGAGGCTCGCTATTGCTCGCCAGGAAAAAATCGACACTTAATGGCCACAAGACTTAATATCGAAATTAGGCGAAAGGTCTAAAAATCGCCAAACTAACGGAACGAACGTCTTAAAACCTCTAAGCTCATATGCTAAACATGAGGGAGAAGGGGATCCAGAAAAAGCGAGTACTTCCCCCTTCACCCTTGCAGTACCGGTGCCGTCCTTTTAACTGTATTCTGGCTACTATTAGACGATTTGATTCAGTTTAGAAATGGCCTCTACCAATTAGCAGGCTTATTTATAGGTTACTGTTTTTTTTTTTTTTTTTTTTTTTTCTACAGATCCTTCTTTTTAACTGCACACAATGGTCTATATTATATATATACCGTAGCTAGGAAATAATGAAAAAAAGACGTTGCCGGTACAGAAGATGTTTATAGTTGTGTACCGGTATAGTTGTTTATAGTATATCTGAGAATTTAAGGGGCTAGTGGTTGTTTTTTGGTCTATTAATTTATTTATTAATTTGTTTTTTTTAGTTTCCTTTGCTAGACCTCCCTCTAACTTCGAAAAATACGCTATAGAACCCCCCCCCCCCCCTTCAAGATAAATTGGTACATTTGCCTACCGAAAAATGTACCGGCCGAAGACCGGTTCCTCTTATAATTACCGGTTCGCTATCGCTCGCCAGGAAAAAAATCGACACCTAAATGACACGATAGGTCGTAAAATTGACAACGAAATGGAGCAAAAGATATTAAAATCGCCAAATTTATGGGTCGAACGTTTTAAAATGTCAAAACTAATGGGGCTGAACGCGAGGGAGAAAGGGGTGCAGTAAAACGGCCCATCTCCCCTTAGAGAGAATAAATAGTTGGGCCAGGTGCGAGGAAGACCAGGAGAGTATCGGGTAAAGGAGAGCGAGGCCGATAAAGAGGACTAGGAATTTCAGGAATGGGGTAAGGAGAAGAGTGGGAATTTTCCGGAACGCTGGGAAAAAGATAGAATGTGGCATAGGAATATCCGGTCCGTCTAGAATGGGGCTTGGGGTATCGAAGTCCTTGTAGCCTAAAGGGGCGCCCCTCACACAGTCAGGAGTGCGAGCTAGTGGGAGTCTAACAGGAGTCGCTAGGAATCGCTAGAGTCACTGAGTCATCGATTTTCACCGCGAGCGAGTGGGAGTCTAACAGGAGTCGCTAGGAGTCATTGATTTTCACCGCGAATAGGCCCGCGAGTCTGAAGTTTCCCCTACTCCTAGTGACTAGCTCGCACTCCTGGCTGTGTGAGGGCCCCTTAAGTCACACCGGAACTATTTGTAGCTCGTGTGACACCTGGTTGAGTCACACCAAAATGTTTCTTATCGGAGTCACTGTACGCTGTATAACTTGTCCGTCGTCGACACCTGCCCAGGTTGTAACACAGCACCCCATACCATTGAACACATCATAGAAGACTGCATTTGACACAACCACTTACGCCAACAACACAATCTACACTCCTTGAGAGCTCTGTGGGAAAGCCCGACCGTGGCCATGACCTTCCTTAGGGACTCGGGGCTGTTCGGCCAGGCAGCTTAGGGAACAACAACAACAACAACTTGTCCAGGGGTCAGAGAACACATCGGCACAGTCGCAGGGTGCCAAACAAAATCCGAGCCCATTATATTTAGTGTTTGTTATTGTATACGCAATTATGTTTTTTACACCAACCAACTTCACCTCTAAACTCAATTAATGAAATCAACAAATACATGTAGCACTCCAAGGACTCGAACCTAGGATACTCCCGTCGAAATTCCGCGCACTTATGCATTACGCTATCAAAACAGAGATACAATTGTGGTTCTAGTTCAAATGATGTCTTGGAAAGTGATAAAATGGCCAGCACAGAGCTATTTCCTGGTAATGTTATTGTATATGCTACGATAAAATTGTGGTTTATAGTTTAATGTATGTCTTTGGAAGTGACACAATGGCCAAAACAATGCTATTTCATGTTAATTGTCTTGTATTCCTTCTCATATTCAGTCAAGTCTTCCAAAAAAAAAAAAAAAAAAGCTCCGGTTTGACACCTTGCCTCGAAGCCCTCGTAGCTCAAGTCACACCGGAACTTTTTGTAGCGGAGCCACTGTACAGTCGCGCCAATAAGTGATGGCTCGGCACCAAGTATATTTTGATCAGATCAATAATTGGTATCAGCCATATCTAAGCTTAATTTCTTCATATTGAGTGCAAGATACTAACATGTTCCTACACTCACCCACCCTATTCAACATCTGACAGCCATTAATACAGCATAGAGCAAGCCAAACGTAATGACAGCTGGGACATGACTTAAAAGCGCGACCGTACAGTCACTCATAAAAAATCGTGGACCAGGTTGTCAAGCTAGAGTAATATTGTTTGAAGGCATGAATGAATATGAGGAAGAATGCAAGACAATTAACATGAAATTGCATTGTTTTGGTCATTTTGTCACTTCCAAAGACATAAATTAAACTATAAATCACATTTTTATCGTAGCATATACAATAACAAAGATTGAAAAGCAAAGGATTCGGCTTTCGATTGACACCCTGAATCGTGGACACCTTCGCAATTATAACTCTGGATTGATTTTTGGATGGCACTTTCTTATCGATAAACAGTGTAGCCTACATAGTTTTGCAGATGATATATAGAACATTATATTAATTAAAATGTAAAACTTGCAAACTAAACAAACCAAAACTGGGACAAAGACAATATAAAGGCAAAATAACTAATCAAAATCGCTGTCTTAAATTCGTTCCCAAAGACAATTTCCATAATTAAATGGAGGTGAGGTCCACAAATTTATATGCGTGACTGTACACTGTAAAACCGGCTTCACACGGGCAAGAGTATCGGCTACATGTATCGGAGTCTTGCATCGGCTACACATTATCATATTTTAGTACTTTAGGACTGTACACGATTTGGTGCTCTAAGATACGAAATAGGCTATAGTCTATTCGCTGTAAGTAGGCGAGAAATCATGACCTATATCCTATGTAACTCAAAAAAGGCTAGAGCAAATTAGCTGTAAATTTTCACATCTATTCCTTGACTGCTTCTTCCTAAATGGTAGAAATATTAGCTCGATTACTCTAGTCGTTTTTTAGTTACAGAGGTTAGACTTAATGATGTATCTCCTACTTACAGTGAATAGACTACCGGTATAGTCACAATGAAAGCGAAAATTGTCAGATAATATTATATATATATATATTTTTTTTTAGCCTCTTCTGTACCGGCAACTTTATGAAACACGGACCTATAGTCATATTAGTATTATTATTACACACACATACACACACACATACACACATACACACCCACATACACACACACATACACACCCACACACACACATACACATACACATACCCACACACACCCACCCACCCACCCACCCAAACCCACACCCACCCACCCAAACCCACACCCACCCACACACACACACACATATACACATTTATAAACCGCATATACAAACTTACATAATCTTTATAAACGTTTATTATGTCTATATATTTATATAATGACTTATATTCCAGGTTGAACGCGAGGAGGACAGAGGTCAGACAAGAAATGTTGAAGACAAGGATAGCATTAACAACCCCCAGTATCAGGGACCATAACAACAACAGCAACAAGGACAACAACAACATCAGCACCAAAGTCCTTTACACTAACCCACATATCTCCTCAGATGGCTGATAAAAGTCTGTTGCTGAACATAGACAAACAAGGACAGCAACAACAGCAACAACGAGGATATACAACAACAACAACAACAACATTATTTAGCCATTGCCTCACACATCTCTTCTGGTAGTTGCTATCTACAAAACGGAACCAAGAACATCATGAACAAGAAGAACATGAACACCACCAACAGCAATAACAAAAAGAACAACCCCTTTTAACCCTGAACCCACAACAACAACAACAACATCATCTAGCCTTGTACCCCCACACTCTCTGGGTGTAGCTAAGAGTCTCTAACAACAACAACAACAACAACATCATCTAGCCTTGTACCCCCACACTCTCTGGGTGTAGCTAAGAGTCTCTAACAACAACAACAACAACATCATCTAGCCTTGTACCCCCCACACTCTCTGGGTGTAGCTAAGAGTCTCTAACAACAACAACAACAACAACAGCGAACCTAACCTATTGTGTGATATTTGTCAAAATGAAAATGAAGTTCAAATGCACCTGTTCAAATGCGAATCATACAAAGATCTGAGAGGCAGGGGCAATTTTAAGGAAATATTTGAACAAAATGACCTGAAAAAGGTAGCAGAGACTAGGCCTATAAGAACAGTTTTAGAAAGGAGGGAGAATATCGTTAATTTGAGAAAAGAAATATATATAAGTATTATGAAAATGGGTAACAAATATATAAGTACCGGTATTATGAAAATGGTTAACAAATATTAATAACAATAAGGAAACAGCCATCGTTCTGGATAGGAGAGTGCGCCAAAAAGAACAACAACAACAACAACAACAACAACAACAACAACAACAACAACAACATCTAGCCCTGCACCCCACATACTCCCTGGGTGTAGCTAAGGGTCTCTAACACGGCCCCCACAGCCCTGGGTATTTGGGGCGGACTGTTTCTGCATCTTCTGTTCAAGGTGAGAGGGGTGCATTGTTTTTTATTATTAGCATTAGTAATACTAACATTATTATTACATGGCATAATGCTATTTATTCATAGTCCAGTTGGGTCCAGTTCATGATTATATTGATATCCAGTATTCGATAAATGGATATTAATCGTGATCATGTGCTGAACCTATAACTATCTTGATCATATAATGGTTAGAGCATGTAAGTTCTGTATGTGGTGTCCTGGGTTCGAATCCCGGGAGGATCACATGCTTTCATTAATTTTATTTGGGGGTTAATAGTGTTAAGAAAGATATTTTTTAATATTGTCCATGCTCTAAGGGAGTCTAAGGGAACCACTTCAAAAGATTTTCCCCTTGGCGGCCCACTTTAGGCCTCCGTTCTGCAGGAGTGATGGTTGTGGATAATTGACTATGTCTTCGATATTACCGAACCCCTTCTGTACCGGAGACGTCCTTTTAATTTTATTCTGGCATCCATTAGACGATTTTATTCAGCTTAGGAGGGACATCTACCAATTATATGGCTACAGATTATCGCAATGCATCCTTTTAGCTTCCATATATCTTTCCTAAGCTTCATAAAATCGTCTAAATGTAGCTGAAATCAATTTAAAAAGACGTCGCGGTACAGAAGAGGAGAAACAAATGTGATGTAATTTATCAGATCTATTTTAGGGGCCGTAATTTATCAGATCTATTGTAGAGGCCGTAATTTATCAGATCTATTCTAGGGGCCGTAATTTATCAGATCTATTCTAGAGGCCGTAACCGAGCCCTTATCCTAATTTTCGTTTTGGGCTGCCCTCAAATCGGCCTTCTGAGGTATAGGCTACTCTGTTATTATCCAGCGAATGGCAAGTTGATAGCTCACCATCCTCATTACTCTGATGTTACCAAGATTTTGTAGCGAAATATGTTTATAATAATATAACAGAGACATAGCTTACTGTACCACTATATCATAGTTTTCCATTCAGAGTTATCAGATGCTAAAGGGTGCAATACTAACCATTCATTAAGGGGAGATCTCCACTTGAGGGATTTTTTTCTTGACCCCTTTCACCCTCATGTTTAGCCCCATTGCTTTTGATATTATAAAACGTTTGCCCCATTAGTTTGGTGATTTTTAAGAATTTCCGCCCCATTCTGTCAATTTTAAGACCTTTCGTGCCATTTAGGTGTCGACTTTATCCTGGTGAGCGATAGCGAGCCTGTAATTTAAGAGTAATCGGCCTTCGGCCGGGACATTTTTCTACCGAAAAATGTAAAAATTTATCTATCCCCCCCCGCCAAAGGCGGCTTTCTAGGGCCTTTCCTAGCTGATGCTGAGAGGATTGGGTTCTAGTCATGTGGTGATGGGCTGGTCTATCAGAGTGAGAACTGAGCGATCTCTGCCATACCCATAGCTTACTCTGACTGTTCCTTTAACTTCTATATTTTCTAGATCTCAAGTGACGGCGTCTTTTCCGTGGATTGACCTCCCAATCTACCAAGATTGGAAGCCAAAGCGTCACACTTTTCCCTTGCCCCTCAACTTTCTCTTCATAATTGCTGAGGGGCACAGGGCCCTGGGTGGGGCTTTGGTTTCCCGGGCGTTTCCGCACCCTCCTCAGCTCCCCGCCATGGAGTGGCTTCGGTCACCCAGGCTTTATTGTGGTCGGTGGGGAGGGTTTTGTGGGGGCGCTCGGTTATGGCCTTGGAATTGCTTGGGGCTGTTCGGCCAGGCAGCTTGGGGAACAACAACAACAACAACAACTTTAAATATATGTTTTACTCCTTAGTACGGACCTAAAAAGTCTACATAAATCTCACCCACAAAATAATATAACACACACACACACACACACACACACACACACACACACACACACACACACACACACACACCAAGAATAATATTTACTCTGTGTGTGAATTTGTATTTTGTGTGTTCATTAGTTTCTGTTGTGTTGTCCCTATTCTGGCTCTGTCTCGAGTCGGCCACCCCAAAAATTAAAGACAAAGAAAGGAATAGAGGGGAGAAGAAAAAAAAAATGAAAAGTGGGGATTGGGCCTGAGTTTATAGAAGAGAATAATAGACCAAACAAATAATCCATCGTTTACTATGAAATGTCTAGGTCAAAAATGAATTACGCGCGGGGGGTGGGGGGGGTTGGCCAATACATATCTGCATTACATATTTGTTTGCTCTGTCATTTCCGCCTATATGTATGCAGATTATTTGAGCTTGCAACAAATAAACGAGGCATACTTATCATTTGCATAACACGATGTGGGGATTAAAAACAATGATTGCAGCGGGAAAAACATGCGTAGCGTGTTATTTTCTGATTCTCTCTCTCTCTCTCTCTCTCTCTCTCTCTCTCTCTCTCTCTCTCTCTCTCTCTCTCTCTCTCTCTCTCTCTCTCTCTCTCTCTCTCTCTCTCTCTCTCTCTCTCTCTCTCTCTCTCTCTCTCTCTCTCTCTCTCTTCTCTCTCTCTCTCTCTCTCCTCTCTCTCTCTCCTCTCTCTCTCTCTCTCTCGCTCTCTCTCTCTCTCTCTCTCTCTCTCTCTCTCTCTCTCTCCTCTCTCTCTCTCTCTCTCTCTCTCTCTCTCTCTCTCTCTCTCTCTCTCTCTCTCTCTCTCTCTCTCTCTCTCTCTCTCTCTTTTGAATCATATCGCGACCATGGGTTTGGAAATCACTGATTTTATTGAAATCTTGTGTAGCCTACAAGTTTGAGTCCTAGAGGTTTAGATGCATATGTTCTGGGTGTGGTGTCCCGAGTTGGAATCCCGGGAGGACCATATGCTTTCATTAGTTTATTCAAGTACATTGGGGTTTGTAATTGATGATTAATGTTAAGAACGGGGTGTTTCATAAACTAAGCAAATCGTCTAGTGGTAGCCAGAATATGAGCAAAATTACGTCATCGTGCTGAAGGGGTTAACCCGTTCAGTACCGGTGCCCTTACTTCGGTTACTATTAAACAATTGTATTCAGCTTAAAAAGTACTTCCATCAATTAATAAGATTTCGAACTATCTCACTTATTCCATTTCACTACCGCAGATCCTTCTGAAACTGAATAAAATCTTATAAATATAGCTAGAATAATATTAAAAATGCGTTGCCGGTACACCTAAGGTTGTGTTCGCCACTCTCCTAGTGGCACCGAGGAGCGCGTCGCCCCTCGTTCTGGCTGTTTATTTGGTGCAGCAGACTGTTCAAAGGGGCAGCACGCTCCCCTGCGAAGATGGGCTTGTCTGGCACTTTTTGCAGTTCGACATCGAGGGCTCTCTTGAAGTTGTCTAACGAGACGCCCCTTATGTCTCTTACTCGCCGTGGGAGTTTGTTGAAAAGATGTGGTCCTCTGTGTGATAACCAACCCTCTCGCAGAGAGCCAATAGCACCCCGGTTATTCAGCCGGGGGATATCGCATTCCCAGCCTCTCCTATCACTGACTATCGGAGTATGTAGGTTTGGTACTAAACCCTCTGCGATTTTCCATGTGTATATTATTAGGTAACGTTCTCTTCTACGCTCCAACGAGTACAGTTTCAGTGATCTTAAACGCTACCAATAGTGTAACCGGTAGATGTTTTTGTTTATTTCTCCTGCTTTGTAATGGGATGTTAATACGTTACAGTATTCAAGCCTCGGTAGCACTAGAGATTTGAAGAGTGTTATCATAGGCAATTCAGCGCGTGTTTTTAATGTACGCAGAATCCAACCTGTTAGCCGTTTCGCAGCTGCAACTTTGACCTGGTTATGTTCTTTGAATTCCATATTTTCAGACATTAACACTCCAAGGTCTTTCACACTGTCTTTACGTTCTATCATGTGGTTGCATTTTGTTAAGTACGGTAGTTTGTATTCTCTTTAACAACATTATTATCTCCGTATCTTATTAATTGGAATTTGTTTTCATTGAATTGCATGTTGTTTTCCCTGGTCCACTGAAACACTACATTTATGTCTTCCTGCAGCTGGCCCTTGTTCTCTTGTGTGTTTACCATCATGCTTAGTTTTGTGTCATCAGCAAAAGAAGACACTGTACTGTCTTGTGTTGTCATCTACAGTATGTCATTGATTAGAATGAGGAAAAGAAGGGGTGCTAGCACTTTTCCTTGGGGAACTGAGCTTTTGACATCCGAAGGCTCAGATGTGCCTTGGTTTACTGTTACTGATTGTTTTATGGTTTACGAGGAAATTGTATATCCACCGTCCGATTTTCCCAGTTATACCGTTTGCTTTGAGTTTGTGGGCTATTATACCATGGTCACATTTATCAAATGCCTTAGCAAAATCAGTGTAAATGTCATTCACATTTTCTTTTTTTCTAGCAATTTTAAGAATTTTGTCATAATGTTCCAAAAGTTGTGAGAGACATGATTTTCCTGCTCTGAACCCATGTTGACCGGTGTTGTATATTTAATGTGCGTCCATGAACGTTGAGATTTTGCTTCGCAGGACTCGCTTGAAAACATTAACCCGTCCAGCCCCGGCTAGTTTTGTAATGTTTGTTCACCAGAACCCGGCCGGTTTTCAAAAAATGGTTTTATTCCAGAAACAATAGCGAATGGGTTAGGAATGAAGGAAAAACCACGAAAAACCGCTCAAAAAGCTTAAAGAATGGTCCTACAGAGCCCCCGAAAACGTATTTTACAAGAGTAAAAAATTGAAGGCAAATTACCCCAAAAAAACCAGGTTATTGCGTGCTCACGCGCACGCACGTGGACTTTGAGAGTTTTCAACCATCGGCACGGTTGCGTGGGATACGTACACAGTTCCCATACAAATCTGAGCCCTCTTGAGTGGCTACACCTGAGGTTACGGTCGGCGCAATTAGGGTGACGCGCCAGGCGCGTCTCTGGGGCTGTGCGTTACATACATCGCCGACGCGTCAGGCGCGTCGCTGGGGCTGTACGGGTTAATGATGTGGGATGTTAGAGCTACCGGGCGGTAATTTTTTGGTAGTGCTTTACTCCCTTGTTTATGCAGATGGGCAATTATTGCGTTTTTCAAGCTATCTGTGTTGGTGGTGTAATGGTTTAGATGCTTATGTACTGGGTGTGAAGTCCCGAGTTTGAATCCCGGGAGGACCATATGCTTTCATTAGTTTATTCAAGTACATGTTCTGGGTGTGGTGTCCCGTGTTCGAATCCCGGGAGGACCATATGCTTTCATTAGTGTATTCAAGTGCATTGGGGTCTGTACGGTAATTAATTATTAATGTTAAGAACGGGGTGTTACGTATTTCACCGGTGTCTAGAAAAAGGGGTTAATGATAACAATAACACCTAGAAGCCCCCCCCCCCCCTAAAAAACAACAACAACAGCCCCCCATATTACCGTAAATCCCCTGTCATGAATCCCACTTACCCTCAACCCATCACTATCACCCATAAAGCAGCCTAGGAAGGCCATTTACGGTGACTTAGGCCAGTTTAGGTGTTCCAACCCGTAGACTTATGTACGTAAACAAATGGGTCGGTTCCCACTAGATAACCTGTGAGCATCTCTCGCTATTCTATCGCTACTATAATAATAAGTGTTCCTCAGAGCTCTCTCAGTGTATACCACCTCCTCTATGTAGAGTACGTGGTACCCATCTTGCAACACAATCCCACCCCTACTCTGTGCAACTCTCTAACTCAAGAGTGAAACGATACTCCCAATCTTTCTTCTATTCAACAGCTTAGCTACCGGTACATTTGGAATCCCATTACGCCATCAGATAGTATACTAGGACCATACAGCTGGGAAAGTGTATATATAGAGTAAACAGTTGGAATGGCTTTGTGTGTCTTTATTAATCTGTATACGTCATCGAGGTGTCCCCTAACTGGGTGCGAGCTTGTGAGATATGCTAGGACGTACTTACCTTACCTTGTGATACCTTGTGATTAGTTCGCCACACTTTTAGCGGCACCGAGGAGCGCGCCGCCCCTCGTTCTGGGTGGTGATTTGGTGCAGCAGACTGTTCGAAGGGGCAGCACGCTCCCTTGCGAAGATGGGCTCGCCTGGCACTTTTTGCAGTTCGACATCGAGGGCTCTCTTACCACACCCACTAAATAGTCCGTCTTGGCTGGGATCGAACCCAGGTCAAGCAGATTCACACACGAGCGTGCTCTACACTCGCCCACCGCGGCTCTGGAACTTCCTGTATCCATCTTTCCCTCATCCTATGACTTAAATTACTTCAAACTCCGTGTGTCCAGGCATTTTGGCTCGACTGTTCCTTGATTTTGACCCTGTCTCTCTTTCAACTCTGCGGGAGGCACTCGTCACCGGCAGTTTTACCTTTTGTCTCCCTTATCCACATAGGAAAAAAAAAAGGTAGAGCGGCCATTTCTTTTTTTATTAGACCGACATATTGGTACCTTACTTATTATAAACGAGTTGATATATACATTACCGTATAGGATATATTGTTATATATATAGACAGAGAGAGAGAGGGGGGAGGGAGATTGATAGATAGATGGATAGATTGATGGATAGATAGATAAATAAATAGATCTAGATGGATGGATGGATGGATGGATGGATGGATGGATGGATATACCGTATATATATCGTTACGAACATCCACCATAATTATACACTACCCGAATACAAAATATATATTCATCGCTCGTAATAAGTCACCCGTAGGCCCTGTTAGCCCAAACCAATGCTATTATATATATACTGTATATATATATATGTGCTGTCAATTATATATATGTGTGCTGTCAATTAATAGGACGAGTGGCGAGTATTACTTTACGCGTCAGTTTGCAATCCCACTGCATTTTGTTTCTCTCCCTCTCCCTCTCTCTCTCCCTCTCTCTCTCTCTCTGAGTTGTATCCATTCGGCTCCATCCAGCCTACGGTTTAAAGACGTTTGCCCCATCCAGGTGTCGATACCGCTCGCCATCATATTTTTTTGAATGTTTTTGACAGCAGGCTAAATTTGTACATTTTTCGATAGAAAAATGTATCCGGCGAAGCCGGATTCCACCATACAATGCTGGCTCGCTATCGCTCGCCAGGAAAACAATTGACACCTGGATGGGGATAAACGTCTTAAAACAGTAGGCTGAATGAGGACGAATGGATACAAGCCAAAGAGAGAGGGAGAGAAAGAGAAAAAAAGCGAGGTGAGCTCCCTTAACACAATATTTAGGGGGGAAGGGTATATCTATTGGTCGATTTATATATTTATTTATTATTATTATTATTATTATTATTATTTATGTATTTATTTATTTATTTATTATCATTATTATTTGTATTTTATATTATTTATTTATTAGTTTTATTTATTTATTTATATTATTATTATTATGATTATTATTTATTATTATGATTATTTTTTATTATTTAGTTATTATTTATTTATTTATTTATTATGTTATTATTTTATATATTTTCTTATTATTATTTTGTATTATTTATTTTTTATTATGTATTTTTTATTTATTATTATTATTATTATTTATTTATTTATTATTATTTATTTTTATTTATTATTATTATTATTTATTTATTTATTTTTATTATTTATTTATTTATTATTATTATTTATTTTCCTCCCTAAGCCTTCATCAAGCTTTAAAAAGAACTAATTATAATATTGGACAGGTTGGGAGAAATGTATTCTGACCAGGATTCGAACCCACTCACTCCAGGTATAGTTGGGAGAGGTGGGCACCGTAACCACTCGGTCATGAGCGGTGGTAGAGTGGTTACGGTTGCCCATCTCTCCCAAATATACCTATATTGAGTGGGTTCGACCTGAGCCTAATCCCCAAGATCCCCCTTCTAGATAAATGTGTAAGATACATTGTTTGGTAGAAAAATTTCCTTCTTAAACTGCACAAAATCGTTTAAATGTAGATAGCACATTATTTAAGGGGGAAAATTTGTTAGGCGATTTTCATTAGTTATTCTCTCCCTAGACCTCCATCAAATTTAAAAAAAAAACATCCATTAGATCCCCCTTCTAGACTAATTTGTACAGGTTTCGGTAGAAATATCCCGGCCAAAGGCCGGTTCTTCCAACATAACAGGCTCACTATCGGTGCGCCCAAGAGAGCAAAATCGACACCTAATAGCGCGAAAGGTCATTAGATCGGTAGAAACAATGGGGCAAACATCTTGACATCTAAAAACTAATGGGGCTAAACATGAGGGAGACAGTGGTCCACAAAACCGGCCCATCCCCCCTTATTAAAAGACGTCGCTGGTCCAGAAGGGGCGAGAGGGGCAGTTAGTGTTTTGACATGGGGGGGGGGGGGGCTGCTAACGAGAGAGAGAGAGCCTTAGGTAACGGAGATAGGCCAACCAACCTACCAACCCTGCGCCATCTTGGTGACACTGGTGATGACGTTCCCCCCCCCCCCCTCTTGACTTTGCTAGATTTCTCCAAACTATCAACATTCGGTAAATTTGGATGCAGGATATCGATCTATCTCTCTCTCTCTCTCTCTACTATATATATATATATATAAATATATATTTATATATATATATATATAATATATATATATATATATAATATATATATATATATATATCTCTCTCTCTCTCTCTCTCTCTCTCTCTCTCTCTCTCTCTCTCTCTCTCACTTGAACCCAAACAAAGCAAACAGGTGAAAAATAAATCCCTATCCAATAATACAGAAACGAACTGGATCCCAGACAAGTCAGCAACGTGAAACATATAACCCTGCCAAGTTATACAAACAAGGCAAACGCGCGAAATATAACTCCTACCAAATAAAAATGCGAACAAGAGCGACGTGGATAATAATAATAATAATAATAATATAAAAATAAAACATGAAAAAGAGCGACGTTTACAATAATACTAATAATAATGAAAATAAAAAACACGAAAAAAGAGCGACGTTGACAATAATAGTACTACTAATAATAATAATAATAATAATAATAATAATAATAATAATAAAAATAAAAAACGCGAAAAAGATCGACGTTGACTGAAATACTAATTCTAATATAAACGCGAAAGAGATCGAAGTTGACTGAATGCTGGCAAAACTATGAGCTAATACACCGACTCCCGAACATCAATGAATACATTATTCAAATGCTTACCTGTTACAATCACCTGTATGCCAATTGGGCTCACGGTATTCGTTCAGGGGCGGGGGAAGGCTTGCAATATGAGTTACGATAGATAGATAGATAGATAGATAAATAGATAGATAGATTGATAGATAAATAGGTAGATAGATTGATAGATAAATAGGTAGATAGATTGATAGATAGGTAGATAGATTGATAGATTGATAGATAAATAGATAGATATATGATAGATAGATTGATAGATAGATTGATAGATAGGTAGATAGATTGATAGATTGATAGATTGATAGATAGATTGATAGATTGATAGATTGATAGATTGATAGATAGGTAGATAGATTGATAGATTGATAGATTGATAGATAGATTGATAGATAGATTGATAGATAGATTGATAGATAGATTGATAGATAGATAGATAGATAGATAGAGAGATAGGTTGATTGATTGATTGATTGATTAATAGATAGATATAGGGAGTTGCTGGATGCCCCTTGTGACCTATGTTATCTGGGTCATCTAGGCGACCTAGATGTGAGATTTTGTTTTGTTTCTTTTTCTGTTCGGGCTCTGTCTCGAGTCGGCCACCCCTAGCTATGGGGTATGTGTCTGAGCCTATCTATCTAATTTATATACCGTATATGTCTATCTATCTATCTATTGCCTGACGCCGTGATCCCCGAAGGGGTGGCCACGAACGAACCGCCCCCATGCACCTCTGTCCCCAGTCAGTCGACGCCCCTCCCCCCAACCAGCACCGCCTTCGTTCATGTAGTTCCTCACTCCATCCTTCCACCTCATATTCGGTCTACCTCTCCCCCTCTGTCCCTCCACCTCGCTCTCGTACACCCTCTTAGTCATTCTCTCGCTTTCCATACGTTCCATATGGCCGAACCATCTCAAGTTGTTCCTTTTCACACTTTCCAGCACATCTACCTCCACACCACACCTCCTTCTTACTTCCTCATTAGTCTGTCTATCCCTCCATGTAACTCCGCACGCACTCCTTAAGTAATTCATTTCCACTGCTCTCACTCTTGGTCTGAGTCTCTCAACCAACGTCCATGCTTCGCTTCCGTAAGTCAGTGTCGGGATTACCACACTGTCATGCAAGGACTTCTTCACTTCCATACTGACCACCTATTCTTGTTACTGCTTTTAGCGTTCCTACAACCCTCTTCCCCTGTTGTACCCTCTCCCGCACCTCTTCATCCATAGTCCCATCTTTACTCAACACACTGCCCAGATACTTAAAAGAGTTGACGATCTCCATAGCCTGACCGTTCAGCTTCACCTCACACTCTGTGACTTCACCCCTTTCGAAGACCATAACCTTGCTCTTCCCCGTATTTACCTTCAAATTCCGTTTTCGCACACTGTTCCAAACTCATTTACCAGACCCTGCAACTCCCATTCATTATCACTCATCAGAACTGTATCATCCGCAAACAGCAGTATAGGTAGCTTCCACTCAATTCCCTCCCTTTTCAGCGATACACCAACATTCACTGCTCTTGATAGTATTTCTTTCATGACTCCATCCATATATACAGTAAACAACCACGGGGACATCACACACCCCTGTTTCAAACCAACATTCAGGTCAAAGAACTCGCTCTGCTCACTCTCCACACGTACTGCCGCCTTTGCACCCTCATACATGCTCTTCACTGCTTTCAGCAACTTGCCCTCTACTCC
>CM064515.1:21391385-21393885 GCA_032716605.1 Paralithodes platypus | reverse complement strand
CTTGACCTCTTATCTTCCCATAACCTACCATCAGATCACCAGAACGGTTTCTTTAAGGGTAGCTCTAATGGTGATCTTCTTGCTTATCTTACTAACTCTTGGTCATCCTCCTTTCGGGACTTCGGTGAGACTTTTTCTATTGCTCTAGACATATCGAAAGCCTTCGATAGAGTCTGGCACAAGTCTTTAATTTCCAAACTACCCTCCTTCGGTTTCAATCCCTCTATCTGTGCCTTTGTCTCTAATCTCCTTTCAGACCGCTCCATAGCTGCGGTTGTGGATGGCCATCGTTCAATTCCTCAACCTATCAATTCCTGTGTTCCCAAGGGTTCTGTTCTGTCTCCAATTCTCTTTCTAATATTTATCAATGATCTCAACTGTACCGGACTACCGGTACCTCTAGTCCTATCCACTCATATGCTGATGGCTCTATCTTACACTATTCAACAAGTTTTTCACATCAACCCAGCATGCAAGCACTCCAAAACAAACGTGGCGAGGCCATAAAATGCCTATTTTCTGATCTTTCAATTATTTCTGATTGGGGCAGAGAAAATCTTGTTACTTTCAACGCCTCCAAGACCCAGTTTCTCCCACTATCTCTCCATCACAATCTTTCACAAGACTTATCAACTATTCTTCAACAATACACAACTCAACCCTTCATCTTCTCTCAACATTCTAGGTGTATCCTTTTCATCTAACATTTCTTGGAAAGATCATATTACCACTTTTTCTAAAAAGACTTCCCAAAAGTTGGGTGTGCTCAACCGTCTCTGAGGGTTCTTCACCCCCGCACAGCCTCTTGTTCTGTATCGGGGCACAATGCGCCCCTGTGTTGAGTATTGTTCGCATGTGTGGGGAGGCTCCACCCATACCGCACTCCTCGAACGAGTAGAATCAAAAGCATTTCGCCTCATCAACTCGCTTCCTCTTACTAGTTCCATACAATCTCATTCTACACGCCGCAATGTTGCAACTCTTTCACTCTTCTATCGCTACAACAACAAACAGTGTTCTTCAGAGCTTGGTATAGTCAAACTAGGGTGTATTTCGCTAGGGAAGCTGGGGTCATCTCCGCCTGGACTATACCGCATCAATCATTCCTTCCGAGAGCAATGGGTGGGTATGTCGTGGTGTCTAGTGTTGTTATTGTTGTTGTGATGGTTTATGTGGCGGGTTTATTGTGGGGGTTTATGTGGAGGGTTTATTGTGGTGGTTTATGTGGAGGGTTTATTGTCATGATGTCTAGTGTTGTTATTGTTGTTGGTGGTGGAGGGGTTTATTGTGGTGTTGTTGGCGGTGGGGTATATTGTGGTGGTTTTGATGGTGGTTGGTGGTGGGGTTGTTGTTGTTCCCCAAGCTGCCTGGCCGAACAGCCCCAATGCCCCGAGCAAGGCCAAGGCCATATCCGAGCGCCCCCACAGAACCCTCCCTGCCGACCACAATAAAGCCTGGGTGACCGAAGCCACTCCATCACGGGGACCTGAGGAGGGTGCGGAAACGCCCGGGAAACCAAAGCCCCATTCAGGGCCCTGTGCCCCTCAGCAATTATGAAGAGAAAGTTGAGGGGCAAAGGAAAAATGTGACGCTTTGGCTTCCAATCTTGGTAGATTGGGAGGTTAATCCACGGAAGAGACGCCGCCACTTGAGATCTAGAAAATATGTAAGTAAAAGGAACAGTCAGAGTAAGCTATGGGTATGGCAGAGATCGCTCAGTTCTCACTCTGATAGACCAGCCCATCACCAATGGTGGTGGTGGGGTTTGTTGTGGTGGTTTATGTGGAGGGTTTATTATTATGGTATTGGTGGGGTTTTAACTATATTGTGGTACTTATTGTGATGTTGCTGTTGATGGTGGTTTATTGTTTATGGTGGGGTTTATGTGAAGGGTTTATTGTTGTTGGTGGTGGTTGGTTTTAACTTTATTGTGGTACTTATTGTGATGTTGGTGGTGGTGGTTTATTGTGGTGTTGGTGGTGGTGGTTTATTGTGGTGTTGGTGGTGGTGGGGTTTATTGTGGTGGTGCATATTATGTTGTTGTTGTTGTTGGCACGAAAGGTCTTGCTATTGATATATAAATGGGGCGAAAGGTTTTCAAATCGACAAACTAATGGGGCAAACGTGTGAAAACGAATGGGGCTCAACATGAGGAAGAAGAGGGGCCAGAAAAGCGACCCATCTCCCCTTAATTAAACCTCGGCTTTGATTGAACTACGGATACATAAAGGGGATAATTTTGTGGGATTATATCAGTTGGGGGAAGCCGGTGTCACGTGACCTCTTTTTTCGGCAATATTTTGGAGCAATTCTCACCTAGGGAGATTTCCACTGGAGGGATTTTTTTTTTTACCCATTTTTTCCTCGTGTTTAGCCCCATTGCTTTTGATATCGGGTGTCTAAGAAAAGTTTGCCTCATTGGAGCTGTACACGTCGATATTTAGTAGAATAACCAGCTATAATACGGTTTTAGTACATTTATTAATACATCAAACCAAAT
>CM064515.1:21381385-21386385 GCA_032716605.1 Paralithodes platypus | reverse complement strand
CACTAGAACAAGACAATGGAAGGAGAAGAAGAACAAAACTATAATAAGCCAAACAAATCTTGAAAAATGTGAAGGAAATCTTGGGTAATTTTCTTGACTGACCTGCTAGAAGGAGGAGCAGGGGTGGGTGCAGACGAGGCCCCATCTGGACAATAATAGGAGACAACGTGGACATGGTGTTGCTTCTTCCTCTTTGTTTTGTTTTGTCTCTTGAGTTGCTTGCTTTTCTCCCTCTGCTTTCCTCTTCTTCCTCTTTTTTTGTTTTCTCTCTTGATTTGCTTCTCTTACTTCTATCACTTTGTTTCTCTACTTTTTTTCTAACTGTCTTTGTTGTCTTCTTTTGTCACTCCTTTCCTGTTTTTTTGTCACTGTCCTTTCCTGTTTTTTTGTCTAATTGTCTTTGTTGTATTCTTTTGTCACTATCCTTTCCTGTTTTTGTTTTTTTCGTGTACTGATTTGTTTTTTGTTTACTTTTCTCTCGTTTGTTTGGCGTACACTTTGTTTTTGTTTACTTTTCTCCCGTTTTTGTTTGCGTACACTGCTTGTTTTTGTTTACGTTCTCCCTTTTTTTACAGTGCTTGTTTTTGTTTGCTTTTCTCTCGTTTTTGTTTACTTTCACTTTGTTTTTATTTACTTACACTTTGTTTTTGTTTACTTTTCTCGTTTATTTGCGTACAACTTTGTTTTTGTTTACTTTTCTCCCGTTTTTTGTTTGCGTTCACTTTGTTTTTGTTTATAATTGTTTGTGGTATTTTCGGTTTCTCGCCTTCTTTATCTCTTTCTATGTTATTTTAATCACTTGTTTCGTGCTCTCTTCTTCTCTTTCCTCCTCTGTTCACCTGTTGTTGCTCGCTTTCCACCACAGTCTTGCTCTTCCCTTTCTGTAACACACACACACACTCTGTGGCTCTATTCCAACTTTCTCTAATTCACTCTCTCTCTCTCTAACTCCCTCTCTCTCTCTCTTCCTTTGTGGCTCTATTCCGTTCTCTCCTTCCTCCTCCCGCCACCACTAATTGGGAAGCAGAGCGTCCAGATTGGGTTAGCACTTTGGGTCACTGGCAAGATACCGGACTTCCCCGCAACCCAAACCGGACTTCTCAATAACCGGACTTGTGAGCAACCCAAACCGGACTTTCAATAATCGGACTAGACTTGCGGATGACACTACCGGACTCTTGATCAACTGGACTTTCAGATAACCGGATGACACTACCGGACTTTTGATCGACCGGACTTTCAAATATCCTGACTGGACTTTCAAATAACCGGACTTCCGGACAAAGCCGTCGGACTTCTAGATGGGACTCGGCTGCTTTTAGTCCGCCCTTGAGTCCGTCTAGCCCTCACTAGTGGACTCACTCGGCGCTCCTCCAGCCTCCACCTCCTCCTCCACCACCCTCCGCTTCCAAGGTATGGTTTTGGAAGTCATGGTGGTCGAGCCTCAGGTGTCTAGCATG
The DNA here is from genome assembly GCA_032716605.1 of Paralithodes platypus. Taxonomy (NCBI): domain Eukaryota; kingdom Metazoa; phylum Arthropoda; class Malacostraca; order Decapoda; family Lithodidae; genus Paralithodes; species Paralithodes platypus. The sequence continues at coordinate 21,384,925 of CM064515.1, read as the reverse complement.
ATCCGCTGTTTGGTTGGTGCTTCGGTGTGTTGGTTGGTGCTTCGGTGTGTTGGTTGGTTCTTCGATTCCTGCGAAGAGAAAGAGAGAAGCAAAGTTAGTATGATTGGTTTGGTTCTTTAGTTGTGCAGAGAGAGAGAGAGGGAGAGAGGAGCAAAAAGTTAGTATCATTGGTTTGAGTCATTAGTTGTAATTTTAGTTTTTGGTGTAATTAGAGCTTCGGTGCCTAGAGAGAGAGAGAGAGAGAGAGAGAGAGAGAGAGAGAGAGAGACTCTCTCTCATTGGTTTGGGTGTTTGGTTGTAATTATAAGTTTTGTTTTTGGGTATAATTGCAGCTTCCGTTATCCTTAGTTGTAATTATAGGTCTTTGGTAGGCTATAATAGAAACATCTTCAATGCCTGCAAAAGAGAAAGAGAGAAGAAAATCCATAGTCTGTTCATTCTAGGTTGGGCAGAAATTGTAACTTTAATCTTTCATAACTCAAAGAGGACTAGTGTAATCGAGCTAATATTTCTACCCAATAGGAAGACTTGGCTAGGGAATAGGTGTGGACATTGACAGCTCATTTGCTCTAGCCCTTTTTGAGTTTTTTTGGGTTTTTAGTGTCAATTATATATACCGGTATATATATAAATTATATATACTGTATATATATCTGTATATATATATATATATATTTTTTTTTTTTTTTTTTTTTTTTTTTTTTTTTTGGTGCCTGCAAGGTGAGAGAGAGAGAGGTGGGCCGGAAAAAAAAAAAAAAAAAACGTCTCGCCTTACCTCAAAACGTTGCAATATATCTTACACTTGACCCATACGCCTCACGCAACTCGTATATCTTGCTTGACACGTTCTATATCTTACACAAAACACTTTCTATATCTTAATTTAAGCAAGACATCTAATATAATTCCCGTGAGACGCGCCAGGTCCTACATGTCTCGTATTACTTATTCATCTCCCTGGTTCGCTCGGGTGGCGGGGAATTTACGGGTCGTCAGGCAGTCAGCAGAGGGGAAAGCTGCGGCAGGAGGAAGAGGAGGAGGGGGGGGGGGGTGCATGAGACGGTAGGAGTGAAAGGAGGAGAGGCGAAATTTAGGGGGAGAAGGAGGAGGAGGAGGAGGAGGTGGGAGGGGGGGGGGGGGGGGAGTGCATGAGACCGTAGGAAAGAAAAGAGGAGAGGAGAAATTAGGAGCAGACTGGGTGATACACACACACACACACACACACTAAGTGAACTGAACTTCATTTTCTTTTAGATCTTTGTTTCTCCTCCCCAACCCTCCCTCCCCCTTCACACACACACACACACACACACGCACTCTCTCGAAGTGAACTGAACTGAACATAATTGTCTTCGATCTTTATGTTTCTCTCTCTTCCCCCCCCCCTCCCCCCACCTTGCAACCTTCTGTGTTTTGTTGTCTTTCTTCACGTGCGTGTTTTTTTTTTTTTTTTTTTTTTTTTCACTCCTAAGGTGAAGTCCCGAGAGCACTTTCTCCAGGAACGTATTTTGGAGAGTTCGGGTTTTGACATCTTGTTAAGGGGGGGGGGGGGGGGGTCACCTGCTTTTTTTTTTATCTCCTTTTCTCTTTCTCTCGCTTGTATCTGTTCGGCCCCATTCAGCTTTGTGTTTTAAGACGTTTATCCCCAACCAGGTGTTGATTTCTTCCTGGCGAGCGATAGCGAGCCAGCATTGTATGGAGATATCCGGCTTCGCCGGAAACATTTTTCTATCGAAATATGTACAAATTTAGCCTGCTGTCAAAACCATTTAAAATAATATACTGGCTCCCTACCGCTCGCCAGGAAAACTGACACCTGGATGGGGATAAACGTCTTAAAACAGTAGGCTGAATGGGGCCAAATGGATACAACCCACAGAGAGAGGGAGAGCGAGAAAAAAAAAACGGGGTGGGTCCCCTTAAATTAATATTACTAAAGGTTCAGCCATAAAAGTTTATTTAATTGTTTTGCCAAATATCTCGACCACTAAGATCTATAACTCAAAAATGACTAGAACGAGGTAATATCTTGAGCCCACCTCGCTTTTTTTTCCCCTCTCTTTTTGGCTTGTATCCATTCGGCTCCATTCAGCCTACATTTTAAGACGTATACTCCCATCCAGGTGTCACTATTTTCCTGGCGAGCGGTAGCGAGCCATCTTATAGGCTATATATTTTTGTTTTGACAGCAAGCTAAATCCGGCGAAGCCGGATTTCTCCATACAATGATGGCTCGCTATCGCTCGCCAGAAAGAAATCGACACCTGGATGGGGATAAACGTCTTAAAACAGTTGGCTGAATGGGGCCGAATGGATACAAGCCAGAGAAAGAGAGAAAAGCAGGTGACCCCCTTTAAATAAAAAAAAAAAGGAAAAATGAAACTTAATGCACACACAATATCCCAACATAGGTCTGGGATATATTAAGAACAGTATCAGTACAATATATATATTTTGTTCTCTCCTTTTCTCCCTTTCTCTGGCTTGTATCCATTCGGCCCCATTCAGTCCCATTCAGTCTACTGTTTGAAGCCCATCCAGGTGTCGATTTATTCCTGGCGAGCGAAAGCGAGCCAGCATTGTTTGAAGAAATCCGGCTTCGCCGGACACATTTTTCTATCGAAAAATGTACAAATTTAGCTTGCTGTCAAACAAAAATAAAAAATATGCTGGCTCGCTATCGCTCACCAGTAAAAAATTGACACCTGGATGGGGATAAACGTCTTAAAACAGTAGGCTGAATGGGGCCGAATGGATACAAGCCAGAGAAAGGTAGAGAAGGACAGAACAAAAGCAGGTCCCCCCCCCCCCCCCTTAAGTCCACAAACAAAATGGCTACGGTTTTACACCCTTTCACTACTACACTCAAATTTCGGTGTATGTATTAAGGGCGTAGTACTCGCTTTTTATGGACCCCCTTCTCCCTCATGTTTAGCGTAATTTTTTTTTAGATTTTAAGACGTCCCCCCCCCATAGTTTGCCAATTTTAAGACATTTCGCCCAATTTCTGTCAATTTTAAGACCGTTTGTGCCATTTATGTGTCGATTTTTCCCTGGCGAGCGATAGCGAGCCTGTAATTAAGGAGGAATCGGCCTTCGGCCGGGACATTTTTCTATCGAAAAATGTACAAATCTGTATCGAAGGGGGGTCTTGGGGGTATTTTTCTAAAGCTTGATGGGGGTCTAGGAAGCAAGCTAAAATATCTAGGCCTACGCTTAAGGGGAGGTTTCTAGTTTGTTTCCTACTCCTCCAGCAATCTTAAAATGTCACCCCCTTGACCCCCTTTCAAGATAAATTTGTACATTTTTTGGTAGAAAAATTTACCGGCCGAAGGCCGGTTACTCTTAAATTACAGGCTCGCTATCGCTCGCCAGGATAAAATCGACACCTAAATTGCACGAAAGGTCTTAAAATTGACAGAAATGGGGCGAAAGTTCTCAAAATCGCCAAACTAATGGGGCGAATGTCTTAAAATATCAAAAGCAATGGGGCTAAACATGAGAGATAAAGGGGTCAAGAAAAAAATCCCTCAGGTGGAA
>CM064515.1:21368885-21376385 GCA_032716605.1 Paralithodes platypus | reverse complement strand
CGATAACTAGACTGAGAGTAGAGTAGTTAAGGCGGCTACATTCTGATAAACTGTAATTATTAAAGCTTCCAGACCATAATTACCCGTACATTTTGCACTGGTATCGATAACTAGACTGAGAGTAGAGTAGTTTAGGCGGCTACATTCTGATAAACTGTAATTATTAAAGCTTCCAGACCATAATTGCCCGTGAAAATTGCTCGAAAAAGTGACCGCGTGACTCCGGTTTAAGGGGAGGTCTCCACTTGAGGGATTTTTTTCTTGACCCCTTTCTCCCTCATGGTTAGCCCCATTGCTTTGGAGATTTTAAGACGTTTGCCCCATTAGTTTGCTGATTTTAAGAATTTCCGCGCCATTCTGACAATTTTAAGACCTTTTGTGCAATTTAGGTGTCGATTTTATCCTGGCGAGCGATAGCGAGCCTGTAATTTAAGAGTAACCGGCCTTCGGCCGGGACATTTTTCTACCGAAAAATGTACTTATTTATCTTGAAAGGGGGTCAAGGGGGTGACATTTTAAGATTGCTGGAGGAGTAGGAAACAAACTAGAAACCTCCCCTTAAAACCCGTGTGACCCCGACTCCCGCCCCCTCCCGCCACTTTTAGACCAATAGGGAAATGTTAGGAAATCGAGTCCCCCTGGAAATTCAATCTGGTTTATGGAATAGGTATAGCTGGGGGCTTATACAGTTTATACAGGTAGCATATACTGTATATATATATATATATATATATATATATATATATATATATATATATATATATATATATTCTCTATTTCGATTTCAGTCAGTTATATCATTTTTCTAAAACCTCTTCTCCAATGTCTATATTCATGGTCGTTTTAGCCATACCATACCATCCATCCATCCTCCTTTTGCTGAATTATCCAATCTTGCTGCCATTATCGGGGCCCAATCTATTATTCTGGCCAATCCATCGCTTTCCATTATTTAAGGGGGCCCACCTCGTTTTCTTTTCTCTCTCTCTCTGGATTGTATCCATTCGGCCCCATTCAGCCTACTGTTTTATGACGTTTATCCTCATCCAGGTGTTGATTTGTTCTTGGCGAGCGGTAGCAAGCCAGCATATTTAAACAAATGTTTGTGACAGCAGGCTCAATTTTACATTTTTTGATAAAAAAATTATCCGGCGAAGCCGGATTTCTTCATACAATGCTCGCTCGCTATCGCTCACCGGGAAAAAAATCGACACTTGGATGGGGATTAACGTCTTAAAACAGTAGGCTGAATGGGGCCGAATGGATACAAGCCAGAGAAAGGGAGAAAAGAAGAGAACAAAAGCGTGTGACCCCTCTTATAACGAGACCCAGTGAGCCTATGTAATATATACCGATACACTGTTCGTCCTTTATCCCAGACCTGTGTCGTGACTTAAGGGGAGACGGTAGTTCTGCTGGTCCCCTTTCTCCTTCGTGTTTAGTCCCATTAGTTTTGAGATTTGTAGACGTTCGGCCCCGTTGTTTGGCGATTTTAAGACCTATCGTGCCATTTAGGTGTCGATTTTTGCCTGTATTTGTAAGAGGAACCGGCCTTTGGCCAGGAATTTGTTCTATCGAAAAATGTACAAATTTATCTTGAAGGGGGGGTCTAGGGGATGTTTTTCTAAGTTTGAGGGATGTCTAGCGAGGAAACTAAGAATTTATGAATGCATGAATTTATAGGCCAACAAAGCAGTCAGTGTGCCCTTAAGGGGAGGTATTTAGTTTGGTCTTTAGATATCCATCAAGCTTAAGATTACACCCCCTTGAGCCCCTTTCAAGATAAATTTGTACATTTTTCGGTAGAAAAATGTCCCGGCTGAAAGCCGGTTCCTCTTAAATTACAGGCTCGCTATCGCTCGCCAGGATAAAATCCACACCTAAATTGCACGAAAGGTCTTAAAATTGACAGAAATGGGTTGAAAGTTCTTAAAATCGTCAAAATAATGGGGCGAACGTCTTAAAGTTAGGAAAGCAATGGGGCTAAACATGAGGGAGAAAGGAGTCAAGAAAAAAACTCCCTCAAGTGGCAATCTCCCCTTACGTTCTTGTATTATTACGTTTCGTTCTTCTATTTATAGTTATATATAGTTCTATTATTTGTAGGCCAGCCATCTTGAACCCTCCTAAACTCTCTCTGTGCGCAACTCAAAAGGGGCTAGAGCAAATGAGCCGTCTATTATTACCACCACACCTTATCTCTCTATCTACAGTACATAATTGTGATCTGGGAAACAAAAGAAAATATGGGTTTAATAAATATATATATAAAAAAAAAAAATCTATCATATCGTCTCCCCCCCCCCCAAAAAAAAAAAAGAAGAAAAACAAAAGCGGGGAAAACAAAGGAAAATGGGAATTGGGCCTGAGTATATAGAATAGAATATCTGATTTAGTGATGACAGGTATGGTGATCACAGTGTTGTGATGATATGATGTGATGGAAGGTGTGGTGATGACATGCAGTGATGATAAGGTGTGGTGATGACATGTGATGATAAGTGTGGTGATGACATGTAGTGATGCCAAGTGTGGTGATGAAAGATGTAGTGATGATAAGGTATGGCTATGACAGATGCAGTACCGTACGCTACAAGTTTAGGTAACCCGAGTACCTACTGTATAATTATGTTACACTTTCCATCCACTCCTCTACCTTCTCTTCCCTTGCCTACCGTACGCTACAAGTTTAGGTAACCCGAGTACCTATATCTTACACCAAGGGTTCCCAACCTGGGGTACATGTACCCCCAGTGGTACATTTGCACTTCTCAGGGGGTACATAGGGGTCTGAGAGAATAACCATAGTGTGCAACACATGGTGTTCTAATCTACAGGCAGATTGCACAAAGTTGTATTTTTATCAATTTCCTCATTTCAGTAAGCGAAACTTATATTAAAATTTGGCAAGAATGTAGTTACCGGGTGGACCGCCCGCCTTACACTATGCAGACGCTTGCAATCATGTTCCCGTCTATTTTGCCTGCCGTGGGTTACAATAATAGGTTGAAGGGGGGCTTTTTCCCCCCTCACCCCCCATGACTTATTGTCATCATCATACATATTACCAGCAGGGGCCAAATAACAGAAAAAATATACAGGAATTTAACCGCGAGCGATCGACCTATGTAAACATGACTACCGTTGGACCGTACACCCGAATACTACATCCTTCCCTTAAAATTATATCAGTGAGGTGACTATTCCATTGTTTTCACTATTATGAGACTTCCTGCGGAATAAATATTATTCTACTGTTATCTATATATGTTCATATTTTCTTCTCTTTGCACGTGATATTGTTTAAATAAATAAACAAAGAAATACAAATATCCCCATTTTTAAAGACCTGAAGATAATTTTTAACATTATTATTATTATTATTATCACTACTTTATTATTATTTGTATTACTATTATTATTAATATTACTATTATCATTATTATTAACCATATTTTCTGTGTATTTCCAGATGGAATTAGCAAGAATGGAAAATCCAAAAAGACAAAGAAAAATATGGAAACAAATGAAGGAAACCAATGGTAAGTCTGGCCGGAGGAGCACAGGCCCTGCAAAACCCTCCCCTCGTATGAACTCGGTTTATGTGACTGCCGGATTGATAAAACGCACCTTATTATATTTGTGAGAGATCCTTCCTAAGCCCAATTTATGGAACTCTCCTTGATTTTATACCCTGTGGAGTTGATTATTGGCGAGAGATCTTTGCTAAGCCGAATTTATGGAACTGGCCTTGTTTTTAGCTCTGGAGTTGATTATTTGTGATGAGAGATCTTTCCTAAGCCTAATGACTGATAGACAGTGTTCGCCAATATTTACTCTACTTTAAGCTTATATATGAGAGGACTTTACTAAGCGAGATTAATGTTTAAATATTCGCCATGCTGCAGTAATAAGATTCAATAATAGTTAGATCCAGTATATGTGAGATATTACTTAAGTTACTCAAGAGAGAAGAATGACAAGAAGACCAGAACAAGAGAAGAAGTTGAAGAAGAAAAGACTAAGGAATAAATATATGAAGAGGAAGCAGTGAAAACCATAAATTAAAGAAGATCAAAACTAAGAATAAGAGGAGGACTAAAAGATCTAGACAAGGCGATTTGCAGAAGTTTCCGACATTTCTAATAAGTATCCACATCTCTACAAATTGATATGAAGAAGCTTATAATCTTGCTATTTAGGATCTGCATCTTGACACAGTGAAAAGCTAAAGTTCCAATCTCTCCATCAAGTGTTAGAATCTGAAGCTTTGGACAATTAAGGTGTTCGTTTTGTGACAGACTAAAGTTCCAAATCTCTCCATCAAATATCCGAAAATCAAGCTTTGGGAAATTCAGGTGTTCGGTTTGTGACAGACAAGTTCCTAATCTCTCCATCATGAGTTCGAATCTGAAGCTTTGGACAATTAAGATGTTCGTTTTGTGACAGGCTAAAATTACAATCTCTCAAGAATCCGAATGTTAAGCTTTGAGAAATTAAGGTGTTTGTTTTGTAAATGTGGCCCCTGTATCGGATAGTAGCCGGAGATTTTGTAGGGTCTGTGCTGCGATGAGAGTCTTCCAAACCCTTCCTTCATCGCGGAACATAAGAAAACGGGAGTCTGCAGAAAGCCGAATGATCTACACATGGCAGATCTCTTTCACATCCAACCCATCTCTTCATGTTCATGGTCCTGTCAATGCTAAGGTAGGTACAAAGTTTATCAATTAGTTGGTGATACTAATGTTGTCACGATATTAATAGTAGACCTATTATGTTGGTAACCCCTTCTTGCTTTATTCTTTCCACGCCCCATTTTCCTTTATTCTTTCCACGCCCCAATTTCTTTATTCTTTCCACGCCCCATTTTCTTTTGATTATTTTCATGCCCCATCATCTTTAATTCTTTCCACGCACAATGTTGTTTTATTCTTTCCACACCCCATATTCTTTTGTCTTTCCACTCCATTTTCTTTATTCTTTCCACACCCCATATTCTTTTGTCTTTCCCCGCCCCATTTTCTTCTATTTATTTTCATGCCCCATCTTCTTTATTTCTTTCCACTCTCCATTTTCTTCATTCTTTCCACACCCCGTTTTCTTTTTCCATTCCCCTCCTTTACCTTTCCCTGCCTCTCATACCCCTGTTTCTCTCTCTCTCTCTCGCTCTCGCTCTCTCTCTCTCTCTCTCTCTCTCTCTCTCTCTCTCTCTCTCTCTCTCTCTCTCTCTCTCTCTCTCTCTCTCTCTCTCTCTGTCTCTCTCTCTGTCTCTCTCTTTAAGTGGAAACAAAATATTGTGTAGTGCACATACAAAATAGGTAGGAGCTATTTCTGTACATTATTACCGACACTGTTTATGTAAGATTATGATGCATTATGTATTATGTAATTTGTTTAAGATGATTCTATTGTATGAACAGCCATTGTATATTTAATGGAAATAAAATAATCTGAATCTCTCTCTCTCTCTCTCTCACTCTCACTCTCTCAGGGCTAGACTTTTTTCACTCTTCATTAGTCTGGGGGAAACCTGAGTAGCTCTATGCCTTACTCTCCCTCCCCCCCCCCCCCTCCCTATCCCCCTATCTCCCTATTTATCTCTACCTTAAAGGGGGCCCAGGTAGTCGGTTTTTCTGGACCCTCTTCTCCCTTATTTTTAGCCTATTTGTTTTGAACATGGTTTACACGCTCTCTCTGTTATTTTGGCGATTTCGAGACCTTTGGCTCCATTTTTGTATCACTATTAAGACCTTTCGTGCCATTTAGGTGTGGAATTTTTCCTGGCGTGTGATAGCGAGCCTGTAATTTTAGAAGTACATTTAGATTTTAGAAGGACATTTTGCTACCGAAAAATGTACAAATTTATCTTGAAAGGGGGTCTAGGGGATGTTTTTAAAAGCTTGATGGAGGTCTAGCGAGGAAACTAACAAATAAATGAATACATTATTTAATAGACCCCCCCCCAAAAAAAAAAACAGCCGCTGTCCCCTTACTCCCCCCCTCCCCCATTCCCCCCATCTCTCTGCTTATATCTACCTTACTCACCCCCCCATTCCTCCCCTATCTCCCTGCTTGTCTCTACCTTCCTCCCCCCCAATCTACCTGCTTATCTCTACCTTACTCTCCCCCCACTATCTCCTCCCTGCTTGTCTCTACCTTACTCTCCCCCATCCCCCCTATCTACCTGCTTATCTCTACCTTACTCTCCCACCCCCCTCTATCTCCAGCTTATATCTATACCTCACTGCCCCCCCCATTCCCCCCTATCTCCCTGCTTATCTCTCTACCTTACTCTCTCCCCATCTACCTGCTTATCTCTACCTTACTCTCCCCCTATCTACCTGCTTATCTCTACCTTACTCTCCCCCTATCTACCTGCTTATCTCTACCTTACTCTCCCCTATCTACCTGCTTATCTCTTCCTTACTCTCCCCCTATCTACCTGCTTTCTCTACCTTACTCTCCCCCCATCCCCCCTATCTACCTGCTTATCTCTACCTTACTCTCCCCCTATCTACCTGCTTATCTCTACCTTACTCTCCCCCCATCCCCCCCTATCTACCTGCTTATCTCTACCTTACTCTCCCCCTATCTACCTGCTTATCTCTACCTTACTCTCCCCCTATCTACCTGCTTATCTCTACCATACTCTTCCCCCCTCTACCTCCATATCCTCTACCTTACTCTCCCCCTATCTACCTGCTTATCTCTACCTTACTCTCCCACCCCCCTCTATCTCCCTGCTTATATCTATACCTCACTCCCCCCTATCTCCCTGCTTATCTCTACCTTACTCTCCCCCCATCCACCTGCTTATCTCTACCATACTCTCCCCCCATCCCCCCTATCTACCTGCTTATCTCTACTACTCTCTCCCCCCTATCTACCTGCTTATTCTACTCTACTCCTACTCTCCCCCTATCTACCTGCTTATCTCTACCTTACTCTCCCCCCATCCCCCCCTATCTACCTGCTTATCTCTACCTTACTCTCCCCCCATCCCCCTATCTACCTTCTTATCTCTACCTTACTCTCCCCCTATCTACCTGCTTATCTCTACCTTACTCTCCCCTCCTCCCCCCCTCTCTTCCTCCTTATCTCTACCTTACTCTCCCCCCATCCCCCACTATCTACCTGCTTATCTCTACCTTACTCTCCCCCCATCCCCCCCTATCTACCTGCTTATCTCTACCTTACTCCCCCCATCCCCCCCCCATCTCCTGCTTATCTCTACCTTACTCTCCCCCCATCCCCCCCGCTTATCTCTACCTTACTCTGCCCCATCCTCCCCTATATATTAATCGACGCCATAAAATATCATCATTATATAAAGCAATGCCGCCATCTTAAAACAAAACACACTAATAATACTACTACTACTACCAATAAAACCGATATCAAAGAAATATAAATATGGATGATGACACACCCTACTTCTCCCTAAGGACTTCTAGGACTTCTAAGGACTTCTAGGACTTCTAGGACTTCTAAGGACTTCTA
>CM064515.1:21340443-21363785 GCA_032716605.1 Paralithodes platypus | reverse complement strand
ACAATCTACTAATTTTACTGACCAACTGCCTACCTAGCATGCTCACTAATTAAGGGAGGATGAGCGTATTTATTTGTTCATTTATGTATCCCCAAAAATACAGGCTCGCTATCGCTCGCTAAAGTCTGAAAATTTGACAAAGAAATGGGGCAAAAGGTCTTAAAATCGCCAAATTAAAGGGCCAAACGTCTTAAAATCTCAAAACTATTAGGAGTGAAGGGAGTCCAGAAAAAGCGACTACGTCCCCCATTAATTTGTTCATTGATTGATAAACTAACTCATTATAGTACTCTCACACAGCAACAGATCCTTATATGTCTTTGTTCATTAACAATCTTACTAATTTAGGGGGATGAGCGTATTTATTTAAGGGGGGATGGGCGTATTTATAAAGGGGGATGGCGTATTTTAAGGGGGGATGGCGTATTTATTTTAAGGGGGGATGGCGTATTTATTAAGGGAGGATGGCATATTTATTAAGGGGGATGGCGTATTTATTAAGGGGGGATGGCGTATTTATTAAGGGGGGATGGGCGTATTTATTAAGGAGGATGGGCCGTATTTATAAAGGGGGGATGGCCGTATTATTAAGGGGGGATGGCCGTATTTATTAAGGGGGGATGGGCGTATTTATTAAGGGGGGATGGCCGTATTTATTAAGGGGGGATGGGCCGTATTATTAAGGGGGATGGCCGTATTTATTAAGGGGGGATGGCGTATTTATTAAGGGGGGATGGCGTATTTATTAAGGGGGGATGGCGTATTTATTAAGGGGGGATGGCGTATTTATTAAGGGGGGATGGGCGTATTTATTAAGGGGGGATGGCGTATTTATTAAGGGGGGATGGCGTATTTATTAAGGGGGGATGGCGTATTTATTAAGGGGGGATGGCGTATTTATTAAGGGGGATGGCCGTATTTCTTAAGGGGGGATGGGCGTATTTATTTAAGGGGGGATGGGCGTATTTATTTAAGGGGGGATGGGCGTATTTATTTAAGGGGGGATGGGCGTATTTATTGGATCATTTATGCATCTATTTATCTTTTCTAAGTTTCCTCCCCAGACATCGAAGGGAAAAAATCAAATCGCCACATAAATGACAGAAGTCTTAATATTGACAAAGTAATGAAGCGAAAGGTCGTACAACCGCCAACCTAATGGACCGCAGGAAGAAGGGGGTTCAGAAAAAGACCCATCTCCCCTTACTTCGTTGATTAACTGATAAACTAACTAATTAACTGATAAAGTAACTAATTATACTTACTGATAAACTAATTAATTATACTTACTCTCACACAGCAACAGATCTTTGTATTTCTTGGTCCACTATCGTCTCTCTCTCTCACCTGTAAAACAGAAAAGAAATAAAGAACATTAATTTCCTGCCAGCGTTGATAATGAGATAACATTTTATATAATACACAGCTCCCGGCAACATATACTAATTACTTACCAATTACCAATTACCAATTATGCAAGAACTATATTATAATGAGGTAAAATACAGTCTAATTAAGGGGAGGTCACCGTTGTTTTGTTATCATTCTCTCCTTGTATCTCTTTCCCTGGCTTTTATCCATTCGGCCCCATTCAGCCAACTGTTTTAAGACGTTTATCCCTATCCAGGTGTCGATATCTTCCTGGCGAGAAATCCGGCTTCGCTGGAGACATTTTTCTATCGAAAAAATTTACAAATTTAGCTTGCTGTCAAAATACAAATTTATATATGCTGGCTCGCTACCGCTCGCCAGGAAAATATCGACACATGGATGGGGGTAAACGTCTTATAACAGTAGGCTGAATAGGGCCGAATGGATACAAGGCAAAGGGAGAGGGAGAGAAAGAGAAAACAAGCGAGGTGGGCTCCCTATATACGGTACTAATGAATTACCACTGTGCACTGTGTACACTATTATGACAGAGCTATATTATAATGAGATAGAAAACTCTCTAATTAAGAAGTTAAATTTATATGCAACTTCTATACAATTGTCACCTGCAAATAATACTTCATATTTATATAATATTATGAAGTGTATTATAATTGGATAAAACACTTGTCTAATAATGAAGCTCAGAAAACGGACAATTTTACTTTATAGACATGATTATAGACGTTGATAACACATGTCGTTAGTTGCTCAATACTAGCAAAACTAACAACAATATCAATAATAATAAAATACTAAATATAATTAACGCAATAATATGAATAAATGCCTAATAATATTACTGTACTACTACTACTACTTCTAATAATAATAATAATAATAATAATAATTCAATCTCACACAAACACACATCATTCAAACACGTGAAAACACACACAAATATACACAACCACACCCAACCATCCACCCAACCATCCACACTAACACACACAACCACACCCAACCATCCACACTAACACACACAACCACACCCAACCATCCACCCAACCATCCACACTAACACACACAACCACACCCAACCATCCACACTAACACACACAACCACACCCAACCATCCACACTAACACACACAACCACACCCAACCATCACCACTAACACCACACCACACCCAACCATCCACCACTACCACCAACACAAACCACACCCAACACCACCCAACCATCCACACTAACACACCACCACACCTACCATCCACCACCACAAACAAAACCACAACCACACCCACCATCCACCTAACACACACAACCACAACCCAACCACCACCCACCATCCACACTAACCACACAACACCACCAACCATCCACCACAACACACACCACACCACCAACCACCACCACCATCCACACAACCACCACACACACACCCACCATCCCACACACACACAACCACCACCCACCACCACCACCACCATCCACACTAACACACAACCAACACCCAACCACCACCACACACCAACCACACCCAACCATCCCACACCAACACACACACCACCCCCCAACCACCACCCAACCACCACACTAACACACACAACCACACCACCACCATCCAACACTAACACCACCACACCCACCACACTACCACACACCACACCCACCATCCACACACACACACAACCACCACCATCCACCACACCACAACAACACACCACACCACTCCACACAACACACACAACCACACCCACCATCCACCACCACACCTAACCACCACGACACACACACACACACACACACACACACACACACACACACACTCTCTCTCTCTCTCACTAACACACACACACACTTACTAACACACACACACACACACACATACACACTCTCACTAACACACACACACATACACACTCTCACTAACACACTCTCACTAACACACACACACACACACACACACACACACACACACACACACAAACTGTCTCTCTCTCTCTCTTTCTCTCTCTGTTTCTGATACACGCGCGCATTCACAAATACATATATACATTCGTACATACATTCATAAATTCACACACTCACTCATTCTCTCTCTCTCTCTCTCTGTTTCTGATACACGCACGCATACACAAATACATACATACATTCATACATACATACATGCATAAATTCACACACTCACTCTCTCATACTCACTCACTCTCTCTCTCTCTCTCTCTCTCTCTCTCTCTCTCTCTCTCTCTCTCTCTCTCTCTCTCTCTCTCTCTCTCTCTCTCTCACACACACACGTTCGCTGCCCACTTCCAACACAGAACATGCTCGTCAAAGGTCTAGCAAAACATTTAACCCTTTCCTGGTTGGGTTTCCTATTTGTTTATTTTTTTATTGTTTTTATTTATTTTTTGAACATGTAATATTAATTACATGTATTTGCCCCGAATCTTAGAGTACAGGTAGCTAAAGTTTTCCATTAATTCCCAAGTTTATTGCCTAATATTTCGTGAAATTTTAGGAGTGTGGCCGTTTAGTAGTGTTGCTATTTTGGAGTGCGGCCGCGCTTAGTAATGTGGCTTTTTTTGGAGTGCGGCCGTTTAGGAGTGCTTCCGTTTTGGAGTGCGGCCGTTTTAGATTGTGGTCGCTTAGGAGTGCGGCCGTTTAGGAGTGTGGCCGTTTTTGGAGTGAGGCCGTTTAGTATTGTGGCTGTTTTAGGAGTGCGGCCGTTTAGGAGTGCGGCCGTTTAGGAGTGCTTCCGTTTTGGAGTGCGGCCGTTTTAGATTGTGGTCGCTTAGGAGTGCGGCCGTTTAGGAGTGTGGCCGTTTTTGGAGTGAGGCCGTTTAGTATTGTGGCTGTTTTAGGAGTGCGGCCGTTTAGGAGTGCGGCCGTTTAGGAGTGCTTCCGTTTTGGAGTGCGGTCGTTTTAGATTGTGGGCGTTTAGGAGTGTTTATGTTTTGGAGTGTGGCCGTTTTGGAGTGTGGCTGTTTTGGAGTGCGGCCGTTTAGTAGGGTGGCTGTGGATGTTTACTTGTTTAGGAGTGCGATCGTTAAGGAGCGTGGCCAATTTGACATCCGGGTGAAGTGAGTGATGTGGGGAGGGAGGCGTAATCGAAGCTTTGTCTTTTCTTAATTGTTTCTAGGTCCCAATGTCCCTTTGAGCAGGCCTTCTTATTGTCTAACCTACAGGGTCATTTTAGAGACATGTTGTATTTAGTGTATTCTTAAGAGGGTAGGCTAATGTATTTTTTGTATTAAGTTATTTATTTTAAGGGAGTAGTTTTTTGTATTAGTATATTTTTCATTGTATTTGCTCTAGTTTGTTAGTGTATTTTTAAGGGGGTACGGTAGTATATTTTTGTTATTGGGTTATTTATTTTAAGGGGGTAGTTTTTTGTATTGGTTTGTTTATTCATTTATACTTGTCTTAGTTTCCTCCCTAGATCTCCACCAAGCTTAATATAGTATCTTCAAAATCTCACGTCGAGATAAATTTGTAATGTTTTCGGTAGTCCCTCTTAAATGACAATCTCGCTATCGAAAGTTACATAAATGAGCAAATAAATACGCCCATCTCTCCTTAATATCGGTCACTTTCTGGATATTTTGTACACCTACTTCGCTCTAGGTACGGTCGCGCTAATAAGTCATGTCCCAGATGTCATTACGTTTGGCTCGCTCTGTGCTGTATTAATGTCCGTCAGATGTTGAATAGGGTGGGGAAGTGTAGGAACATGTTGGTATATCTCACTTGAAATGAATAAATCAAGTATAGATATTGCTGATATTTATTATTTATCAAAATATACGGTACGATTTTAGTTACTGGACACCTAATTGACAGGTACCGTAACGATTTAATACATATTTTGTTTCGGTTTCCACCATCCAACACCAAGCTACACCCTTTTCTGGTGTACGAAACACTAAAAAAGCAATGGGGACACTTTAATAATGATAATATGAGACGAAATATAAAGACAACTCGGTTGCGTTTGTGGAAGTAGCGTCGCTGTGTTTACTTTACGCTCGGAGTGACTTCCCGGTCCCGCCTTGGCGGTCGACTTAAAATGGCTAAGCTTGTTGGGTCAATTTTTTTTATAAAAACTTGCGTTATAGGGCGTGGGATACAGGACAGGGTTGAGGGGCCTCACCCCCCTGTGAATTATAATAATCGTCATCTATGTGGCCAGCAGAGGGAGGGGGGGGGGGGGGGGGGGGCAAGTAAAACAGCTGGCCGTCACCTCGAGTGTCCTGGGTAAACAAACCGAGACGATCCGAAGCGACGACGGACCCCCACCCCACCCCCGCCGCCGATTTTCGGCCCAAATGCCCCGTTTTATTCTCGTCGAAAACCACATTTAAAAAGTTATTATATCGTTTTCAATACTATTACCGGACCAGAAAAAGGTGTAGCTTGGTGTTGGATGCGTGGAAACCGAAAACAAATATGTATTAAATCCTCGGTGGTACCTGTCAAATAGGTGTCCAGTAACTAAAATCGTACCAAATACACTTGGTGCCGAGACATCACTTCAGCCGGTATCACACGAGCGTTTTTTCCCTCAACATTTATGCTCAACACGGGTCTGGCAGCTTATTAGGTAAACTTTTTTTAATATTTCGGTTACCTAAATTCATCTACCATCAGTCTAATTTCCGATGCAAAATATTCCAGAAATGTTGCGAGATCCGATACCAGTGCAAAATATTCCAGAAATGTTGCGAGATAAATGTTGATAAGCGAATGTTGACTATAAAAGCTCTCGTGTTATACCGGCTTTATTAGGCCGACTGTACCTGTAGCCTGTGATCATCCCAGAGGTTAGGTTACAAGCGGTGGTTTATTGATCTATTCCACCTCAAAATATAGACAAATAAAACAAAAAAGAGACAAAGACAATCAATAAACGCCTACTCTAAGTCTAATCACGCCCCCCCCCCCCCACCAGTCTCCCCCCTCCCCCACACCCCCACACACAAACACACACACACACTCCAGTCTCCCCCTTCTCTCCTTATAATAGTGAAGTATCCCTAGCCCCAAGACCCTCGCATGTGTGTTGTCGTTATTGTCTGTACTGCCCTCCCCCCCCCCCCCCCACCCCCCTAGAGGATAATTACACGCTATTCTACGCCCCTCCGTTACACCCGCTGTAATTCAACTCTTTTATGGCTCTATTCTATTCTATTATACTCTATTATATTATATTCTATTATATTATCCTCTATTCTACTCTATTTTCTTCTACTCTATTCTACTCTATTCTATTATATTATATTGTACTCTATTCTATTCTACTCTATTTTATTCTATCTACTCTATTTTATTTTACTCTATTTTATTCTACTCTATTTTATTTTACTCTATTTTATTCTATCTACTCTATTTTATTTTACTCTATTTTATTTTACTCTATTTTATTCTATCTACTCTATTTTATTTTACTCTATTTTATTTTACTCTATTTTATTTTACTCTATTTTATTCTACTCTATTTTATTCTACTCTATTTTATTCTACTCTATTTTATTTTACTCTATTTTATTCTACTCTATTTTATTCTACTCTATTTTATTCTACTCTATTTTATTCTACTCTATTTTATTCTACTCTATTTTATTCTACTCTATTTTATTTTACTCTATTTTATTCTACTCTATTTTATTCTACTCTATTTTATTCTATTTTATTTTATTCTACTCTATTTTTTCTACTATTTTATTCTACTCTATTTTATTCTACTCTATTTTATTCTACTCTATTTTATTCTATTTTATTTTATTCTACTCTATTTTATTCTACTCTATTTTATTCTACTCTATTTTATTCTATTTTATTTTATTCTACTTTATTTTTTCTACTATTTTATTCTACTCTATTTTATTCTACTCTATTTTATTCTACTCTATTTTATTCTACTCTATTTTATTCTACTATTTTATTCTACTCTATTTTATTCTACTCTATTTTATTCTACTCTATTTTATTCTACTCTATTTTATTTTATTCTATTTTATTCTACTCTATTTTATTTTACTCTATTTTATTCTACTCTCTTCTATTTTATTCTATTCTACTCTATTTTACTCTATTCTACTCTATTTTACTCTATTCTACTCTACTCTAATCTACTCTACTCTATTATATTTTATTCTAGCCTATTATATTATATTCCACCTTCCCTTGGCCTGCGTGGATATAGACATTTACAGTAAGTGGGCAGGGATTATTGATTAGTTTTGTAATTATCTCTCTCTCTCTCTCTCTCTCTCTCTCTCTCTCTCTCTCTCTCTCTCTCTCTCTCTCTCTCTCTCTCTTCCTTTCTTTCGCTCTCTCTCTCTTGAAGGGGGATACTGGGGTTGTTTGTTTAAGGGGAGGTTTTTAGTTGGTTCCCTAGACTTCCATCAAACTTAAAATTACTCACCCTAGACCCCCTTTCAAGATAAATTTGTACATTTTTCGGTAGAAAAATGTTCCGGCCGAAGGCCGATTCCCCTTAAATTACAGGCTCGCTATCGCTCGCCAGGAAAAAATCTATACCTAAATGGCACGAATGGTCTTAAAATTGACAGAAATGGGGCGAGGGTTCTTAAAATCGCCAAACTAGTGGGGCGAACGTCTTAAAATCGCAAAAGCAATGAGGCTAAACATGAGGGAGAAAGGAGTCAAGAAAAAAATCCCTCAAGTGGATATCTCCCTTTAAGTTTGATGGAGGTGTAGGGAGGAAACTAGAAACCATAATTACTACATGAAAAAAAAATCGACCAAAAGTTAAACATCCCCCTTAAAAGCACACCTCTGGAATGATTATAATAATATTGATCCCTGACCTCTCTATCACTCAAAAGGGCCTAGAGCAAACTGGCTGTAAATATCCACACCTATTTCCTGGTGGACTCTTCCCAAATGATAGAAACGTCAGCCGGATTACTTTCATCCATTTCGAGTTATTAGAAGTTAAGGGGTCCAGATTACTGTCAAGTTCGTTGGCGCTACCTATAATGATCTCAATAATATCGAGCAATAAATGACTCCACTCCAAAAAGCAGGCTGTCAAACTGGGGCCATTTTGTTAGAAGACTGGAATTAATCTATTTGTTATTAACTTCACCACAACACCAAACACCTCCAATGATATTAATGAAAGCATATAATATGTGATCCACCGGGATTCGAACCCGGGTTATCCCACACAGATTTTTAGACACCTTAACCATTACACCACCAGAGACGGTTACAGGTTTATGCACACGCCTACGACTTATTATCGATTCTCGAATACTGGATATTAATCTAATCATGTTCATATTCCCAACCGCACTATGGTAGCCTAATGTTTAAGGGGAGATCTCCACTTGAGGGATTTTTTTCTTGACCCCTTTCTCCCTCATGTTTAGCCCCATTGCTTTTGATATTATAAAACGTTTGCCCCATTAGTTTAGCGATTTTAAGAACTTTCACCCCATATTAAGACCTTTTGTGCAATTCAGGTGTCGATTTTATCCTGGCGAGCGATAGCGAGCCTGTAATTTAAGAGGAACCGGCCGGGACATTTTTCTACCGAAAAATGTACAAATTTATCTTGAAAGGGACTCAAGGGGGTGTAATTTTAAGCTTGATGGAGGTCTAGGGAACAAACTAAATACCTCTCCTTAAGTGAGAGGAGAGAGTATTCATGGGGCACAGATCATTTAGAACGAGAAGGAATAAGTTACAAATAGCATCAAGGTGTATGGTTTGGGCTATTGTATCACTTCAGCAGACATGATAAATACTGTGAACTACAATTTGAATGTTTAACTGTCTTGGTGGTGGTGGTGTAGCGGTTTAGAGGTTTATGTTCTGGGTGTGGTGTCCTGAGTTTAAAACCCGGGAGGACCATATGCTTTCATTGGTTTATTCTAGTGCATTGGGGTTTGTGATGGAACATTAATGGTAAGAACGGGGTGTTCCTTAAGGGGAGGTTTTTAGTTTGTTCCCTAGTCCTCCATCAAGCTTAAAATTACACCCCCCTAGGCTCCCTTTCCAGATAAATTTGTACATTTTTCGGTAGAAAAATGTCCCGGCCAAAGGCCGGTTCCTCTTAAATTACAGGCTCGCTATCGCTCGCCAGGAAAAAAATTACACCTAAATGGGACGAGAGGTCTTAAAATGGGGCAAAAGTTCTTAAAATCGCCAAACTAATGTGGCGAACATCTTAAAATCTCAAACGCAATGGGGCTAAACATGAGGGAGAAAGGGGTCCTGAAATTAATCCCTCAAGTAGAAATCTCCCCTTAATGAACATGTAATGCCCTCGAAAAAGTCCTGCAACCCCAATACTGTACTACCCCCGAGTTGACGTCTGGGATGGTGTAAGATAGTCGTTGATGGCGAAGTCTAATACACCCATCACGAGACTATCACCACGAAACAATACGATAATATAGACTACAATGACAGGACCTTGGTATTCGTGTGACACCGTGCTCATAAGGCTTTTAGAACGGTAAAGGGTTCTGGGATTTCGGCTGATTTCTGACAAGACCTAAATATTTTGAAGACACCAGACTTCAAAATGCCCGTACAAATTGATGGAATATGAGTTTGTGTGATACCGCCTGCCTTAGTTTATGGCTTTGATGTCGCTGTGTTGGGGCCAATGTCCCCCCATGTCATTCTTTGTCAAAGTAGTAGAGTTGGATACATTATTAGAGTTGGATAAATTATTCGAGTTGGATAAATTATTCGAGTTGGATAAATTATTAGAGTTGGACAAATTATTTGAGTTGGACAAATTATTCGAGTTGGATAAATTATTCGAGTTGGATAAATTATTCGAGTTGGATAAATTATTCGAGTTGGATAAATTATTCGAGTTGGATAAATTATTCGAGTTGGATAAATTATTAGAGTTGGACAAATTATTAGAGTTGGATAAATTATGACTCTTTGTGCTGTACTAGTGGCCATAAAACCTGCTTGTAATTTATGGGAGGATGGGGGGATTTATTTGTTCATTTATATATATTTATATATATATATATATATATATATATATATATATATATATATATATATATATTTATATATATATATATATTTTTTTTTCTCCCTAGACCTCCATCAAACTTACAGTACAACCGCCCAAGACCCTCCTTCAAGATAAATGTCTCGGCCGAAGGCATGTTCCTCCTAAAAATACAGGCTCGCTATCGCTTGCCAGGAATAAATCGACACCTAAATGGCACGCAAGGTCCTAATATTGACAACAAATCGGAGTGAAAGGTCTTAAAATCGCCAAACTATTGGAACAAATGCTTTAAAATTTGAAAACTAATGGGAGTAAAGTTTGAAAAATGATGGCAGTACTGCGCTTTGAACTGTGCTGGTAGCCATAAAACACTGCTTGTAATTTAAGGCCTTTATGGCGAGACTTAATTTGCCGTTTCTTTTTTCTACTTGGGTTCACATTTCAGTTTCTATGATATTATGCTTGTGAAACGATTTGTGTGTGTGTGTGTGTGTGTGTGTGTGTGTGTGTAATAGTAAAAATAGTAATACTAATAATGATAATAACAATAATAACACTAACAATAAAAATTATAACTCCAACTGTCTTCGTAGCTCAATGGATAAATGCACTGAATTTCGGTGTGAGCATCCTAGGTTCGAATCCCTGGACTGCCACATGTATTTGTTGATTTCTTCTAATATATCAATATTTTACGGTTGTGCAATGCTTGTGTTCTTTGTGCAACTCGCTAACCGAAAAAGCGAAACGTTATTCTCAATCTTTCTTGAGCTCTGGAACTCTCCCAGAATCAGTCTTTCCCTCATCATATGACTTAAATTGCTTCAAACACCGTGTGTCCAGGCATTTTGGCTCGAACGTCCCTTGATCTTGGCCCTGTCACTTTTTCAACTCTGGGGGAGGCACTCATCACAAGCAGTTCTGCCTTTTGTCTCCCTCACTCACATAGAAAAAAAAAAAAAATTGGTTACTTTAGCCCATAAAAAAAAAAATGCAAACCAGCCAAAAATCCACCCCAGAAACCCCGTAAACCCGCGTAAAAACCCACCCCCGGAACCCATGAAATAGCCGAAAACCCACAAAACCCGTAATCCAGCGTAAAACCCACACACCCCACAAAACCTATTACGTTTTCATGTGTAGTGACCTCGGACGGCAAAAAGAAAGTTCCCCATGAAAGAAAAGACATGAGAGAGAGAGAGAGAGAGTACAAAGGAGTACAAAGGAAATCAAGCAACAACAGATCCAGTGACCCTTCTAGGTTGCTTGTCCTCCAAAACACTGAGGATCAAGTGTCCAAACAGTGGTTTAGAGTGGGTAAGGGAACATTGGAAAGGGAATTACTGCCCTGGAACTAATGTCCGTGGCAGGATTAGGAAGTTAGTAGGGGACAGATGGGTTAGTAACTGAGGGGGGATAAAATAAAGTTATTCATTTACAAACGCAGTCAGTCGCGGGTTTGATGCGAGATATTTGTCTAGGCGGAGTTTAAATGAATCAACGGTGATGCAGTCTATAACGTTTCGGGGAAGCCCATTCCACAAGTTGACAACTCGATTGAAGAAGAAATTCTTAGATTCGTGCGAGTTAAAAGATTTACCAATAATTTTGCAACCGTTTCCCCGCGTGTAATTAGATTGGTCGATAGTGAAGTACTTACTACAGTTCATATTGTCGATGCCTTTGATGATTTTGAACACTTGAATTAAGTCGCCTCTTAATCTGCGCTGGGTTAAAGGAAATAGATTTAATTCTCTAAGACGCTCTTCGTATGGTTTGTTCTTTAGGCTAGGTATCATTTTGGTAACTCTACGTTGAACTCGTTCTAGCTTGTTTATATCTTTTTGGTAATAAGGCACCAGGATTGAACGCAGTATTCCAGAAGAGGGCGGACTAAGGAATTGTAAAGGGTTAGGATAACTTCTTTGGATTTATGCTCAAATGACCTGCCTATAAAGCCAATTATTTTGTTTGCCTTCTTAACAACTTCTGAACATTGTTGACTCGGTTTTAGGTTACTCGATATTGTTGCTACTCCCAGATCGGTTTCTCTGTTTACATTCTTAAGCTGAGTGCCATTCATCGAATAGTTTTCTTTCTCATTTAGGTATCCGATATGTAGTACTTTACATTTATCCGCATTGAAACTCATTTGCCAAATTTGGGCCCAACATGACAATTTATCTAGATTGTGTTGCATATCGTCAACTTGTTCTTTTGAGAGTACGCTATTTGCAATTTTTGTATCGTCAGCAAATTTTGAGATTGTACAGGTGAGACCCTCATCTATGTCGTTGATGTAAATTAGAAAGAGAATTGGTCCTAGTACCGATCCCTGGGGTACCCCGCTACTTACATTGGTCCATTTTGATGCCTTACCGTTTATGACTACTCTTTGCTTTCTGTCGCTGAGCCAATTTTCTATCCATTTCAACACACCGTCTTGTATTCCATGCGCTTTTAGTTTTAGCAGTAAACGTTTGTGGGGAACTTTGTCAAAGGCCTTTTGAAAATCAAGGTATATAATATCTACAGCTTTACTCTCATCGTAGAGGTTGAGGATATCGTGGAAGAAGTCTAAGAGGTTTGTTAAACAGGAACGTTTTTTACGAAAGCCGTGTTGAGTATCTTTAAGTATGTTATTTTCCTCTAAGTGATTTACGAGTCTGTCTCGTATGACCGTTTCTAGCATTTTACATACAACTGAGGTTAAGCTAATTGGACGATAGTTACTGGATAGGGATTTGCTGCCTTTTTTGAATATCGGTGTTACGTTGGCTAGCTTCCACTGATCGGGCATAGTTCCAGACTGCAAGGATTTATTGAATAGTAATGTCAGTGGTTTAGAGAGCTCATCCTTAGCTTCCTTTAGAACTCTAGGCGAGATTGTATCAGGTCCAGGCGTTTTATTTACCTTGAGTTTATCTAAACAATTCAATACTTCTCTCTCTGTAATGGTGATATTGCTTAACATCTGAATTATCAATCTGAATCGGCGATGGTGTAGGGATATCACTGAGGTCTTCTGTTGTAAAAACTGATGCAAAGAAGGTATTGAGGGCATTACTCATTTGTTCTTCGTCTTTGGTGTATTCTCCATTTTCATCGACTAACGGTCCAACAGTTGAAGTAACTACTTTTTTCTTTCTGATATAACTATAGAATTCTTTCAAGTTTGTTTTACTTTGATTCGCAATATGTAACTCTAAGGTCTTTTTACTTTGCTTAATTAACTTTTTGGCTTTGCGTCGTAGCTCTACAAATTTCACCCGTTCTTCGTCATTTTGTGAGGATTTTAATCTATCATTAGCAAATTTTTTAGCAAGCAGGCAGTTTGAAATATCTTTATTCCACCATTTGGGCTTATTATTATGTCCTGGACGCCGAGTTTTCGATGGTATGCAGTCTTGCACTGCTTTTAGGTAAGTGGCTTCGAATAACTTCCAAGATGTATTTATGTCGTTATTGTGAATTAAAAAGCTCCAGTCAGTTTCTTTAAACATAGCTCTAAGTTTATGGAAGTTTGCTTCTTGAAATTAGGGACTTTTTCGATGCTACTATTTGGTTCGTTACTAGTAAACTTTAAAGTGAAAGTTATCGTACGATGGTCGCTGTTACTGAATTCATCACCAACATTCAAATTCTCTATTAATTCTTCTTTTGTTGCAAGTACAATGTCAAGAACGTTATTACACACGGGTCGGCGTTCCAACAAATTGATAAAGCGAACTCTCTTGCAAGTTCGTATACAAGTCATGTCCGGAGTGTGAAGTAAGAGGATCGCCCCACTTGGTCACAGGTAAATTAAAGTCACCAAAAATTACGGTATCTTGCGAGTTACTTATATCTGCAATTTGTTCGTAAATTTCTCGGTCAGTTTGCACTGATTGAGCTGGAGGTCTGTATATTAATGCAAGTATTATTTTGGTACCTTTATTATTCTTTATTAGCACAAAAGATGCGTCGACGTTCACAATTTGAGGTTTTGACAAGAGGGTAGGGTTAAGACTTTCTTTGATATAAAGTAAAACGCCACCTCCATTTCGATTTATTCGGCTTTTCTCAAACATTACATAACCGGGAAGTGAATACTCTGCTAAAAAGTCTCTATCTTCTGTATTGAGCCAAGATTCTGTTATGCCAATCACATCATAATTTTCTGTAAACACTAGCTCCTCTAAATCTGAAAATTTATTGCGTATGCTACGAGCGTTTGCATAGAAAACCTTTAAATTTGTTATTTTAGAACTCACGGAACGCACTTCAATAATATTTTTGGTTCTTGTCGGATCTACATTTATGTTCATGGCTGTCCTCGGTCCCCGCTGTCTCCGGTCCTTATCGCTGGTGGTCCTCGGTTGCCTCTGTTTTTTTCTTGGCGTTGGATGATTTATGTCACTGCTGCTTCTTCTCGGATGGCGTTTTTTGATCCATGGCTGCGGACTGCTTCGTGTAGGAGACGACCCATGCGTGCTGAACCCACAGGGTTTAGATGAGTGCCATCCTTGCGGAACAGAGTAGCTGGTTGTAGAAGTTGTCCCAGAGGTTGATGAATTCAACTTCTTCCCTCAGACACAAATTTTTTTAGTCGGCTATTTGTGCTGAAGGCCTTGTCGTAGAATTTGTCAGGTGCGTCGATCTTGGGGAGAATGCCTGAGATGATGATATTCCTTGACTTGTTTTTGTAGTGCTGGATCATCTTGCGATATTTATCCATCAACTCTTCGGATCTGGTGCGCATGACGTCATTTGAACCAGCATGGATGACAAAAAGGGTATTTTCATTTGCATCCTTTGTGGTATCTTCGAAGGCTTCCACAATGTCGTCCAGTCCAGCTCCTGGGATGCAAAATCTTTTTCGTTGATTTGGGACTCTGTCGCAGAACTCTTCGACCTGTCCTCGTAGGATGGAATCCCCAACGAGCCTGGTCTCTTCTGGTTCGTCTTCCATCTCTACCAATATCTCAAATCTGTTTGACATTGTGGCTGGTAGATGAGACCTTTTCTGCGTTGGCCGTGCACCGTTCCTCACTGGTGTAAATCCGGAAACCTGTGGTGGCGGGACTCTACGTACAGGTCGGGGAGAGGAGTGGTTAGAACGGGGGCGAGGGGTTGGTACTGTTCGTGCTAGCAGGCTTCTTGCACGAGGAGTGGGGGAGAGACTAAGGTGAACAGGGCGGCTGTCCTGGTTTGATGTCAGCTCAGGTTCGTCAGAAGCATCTGCTGCAGTGTCTACTGCAGGTGTTGGATTGTTGGCAGATGACGTTGGGGCGTGGTGGATGCTGGAGTTGAAACAATTTGAGTTAGTGATACTCCAACGTTGAGTGTTACAAACTCTTGGAGTGATTCCAGCTTCCTGGTGAGGGCGTTGATCTTGTTGAGGGCTTCATCCAATTTTGCTGTCAAATCCTCTCGTTGCTGGCAGAGTCGGCAGACTTGTGGATCGGCAGGAGCAAACATGGAAGCACCAAACCTACCGGCGCAGTTTCGTACAGGCACGAGGCATGGTGACGATCACTTTCTTCAGTTCACTTCACTCACTTAAAAACACTTAATTCACTTTAAAAACACTAAACTCACTTTAAAAACACTTCACTCCCTTCAGGTCGCTTCACTTACTTAAATAGGCTTAACCGAAAACAAAAATGTTGAAATACACACAAATAGGTTATCAGCGGTGATAGCCTAACCAAAAATTAAAACAAAACAAAATTAAATTTGAATACGCAGTGATAGCCGAACCGAAAACAATTTATGTTTATTTAAACAGAAATAGGCCACCAGGGGTTATAGCCTATCCTAACCGAAAACAAAAATTATGAACTACCGGTACCCAGAAATAGGCCACCAGCGGTGATAGCTTAACTGAAAATTTAAAAATTGAAGTACGCAGAAAGAGAGAGAGAGAGAGAGAGAGAGAGAGAGAGAATAGAGAGAGAGAGAGCGAAAATAGAGAGAGAGAGAAAGAGAGAGAGAGAAAATAGAGAAAGAGCGGGAGAGAGAGAGAGAGAGAGAGAGAGAGAGAGAGAGAGAGAGAGAGAGAGAGAGAGAGAGAGAGAGAGAGAGTGAGAGTGTGTGTGGAACCGAAGGAGGGAGGGAGCGAAAAAGGAATGAAGGGAGGGATAGAGGAAGGGAGGGAGTTAAGGAACGAAAGAGGGAGAGAGAAGGAAGGAGGGAGAGTAGGAACGAAGGAGGGAGAGAGAGAGAGGGAAGGAGGGAGGGAGGGAGGGAGGGTAGGAACGAAGGGAAAGAGAAAATGGGGGGAGGTGTAATGATGGAAAAGGGAAACAAATAAGATAAGACTAAAGGTGAAACAGTAACTGGTTAATGGGGGCTATAACTTTGTACATTTTTTGGTAGAAAAATGTCCTGGGCAAAGACGGGTTCCTCATTGATTTCTGGCTCGTAATATCGACTCGTAAATGGCGCGAAAGATCTTAATATTGGCAGAGAAATGAGGTGAGAGCTCTTAAAATTGTCAAACTAATGGGGCGAAACATGAGGGAGAAGGGGGTCCAGAAAACCAAAAACCTCCCCTTAACTACTAGCTTCTAGTATCTGCAGAAGGGTGATCTGGTCCAAGGAATGAATTTGTCAGTATTTATTTCTCAAGGGTACTTCACACATTCACGATTTTCGTGTTGACGACCACGACTCTGGAAAATGGCATTAATCAGTAGGAAATGGAGCCAATTTTAGCGTGGAAAGACCGTGGGACGACGGTGTATAACGGTACATGATGATCAATGATGGAGCTCCGATAGCCCCAAGAAGGACATGACTGCCGGGCAAGACCGAGTACGACCTGGAAAGACGGTCCCACGGTGACAGATGATGGCAGCACGAATATGCCACAACGTCGGCACGACTGTTACGATGGCGGGATAACCCTGCCAGGGATATTTATTATGGCATGAGGTGCCCCGGTATCATCCTACTGGCGTTGTTTAGGCTGCGCGGTGCAGTAGTGCCACGTCTTCTCGCTGCTTTGCCATGTCTTTACGGTGCGTATGCACGTCTTTTCGCTATCTTCTCACATAATGGCACTGTTGTCACACAGTCTTTTCAGATGTTATGCTGTCATTACACAGTCTTTGGGTGTTGTCAAACTATGGTAGGATTGCGCCTTTCACCGTCTTGACGATTCAGGACCGTCATTGCACCATATTTGTATGGCCATTGCACCGTTTTTGCACAGTCGTGTGTTGATGTGGCACCATCGGTGTGTGTTGTCAGTGAAGTCAGGCAGCCAACGGTGAAATTATTTCTGAAAATGGTCGTTGCCTCAACGTTAGCGACGGTGGTACGACGTAGCCTTGACGGCACAACAAGTACACAATGACAGTTAATGGCACATGACAACTGTGCTCAGTTTTGTGCAGACCCAAATATTTTCGCATCATGCCGACACGTGAGGACACCACCAGATCGTTCCACGACGCTGCCCGCCTGTTCACGACCATGCCCAAGATTGCGCTAAGTGTGGCCAGTCGTGGAGCGTCGGGATCAAAATTGTGAATTTGTGAAGTAACCTTTGTATCTTATTTTGAGTATAAACATCATTCTTGCACTCGCAATGATACACATACACACACATTTATTGATATGAGTATGTATCCGTGTGTGTGTGAGTGGATGAGTATATATTTGTGTGTAGTTTCATTTTTCTCCTATCGCAAGTGTACCAAAACCTAATGAACCCCCCAACCCAACAACCCCCCACCGTTAATCTCCTAACCCACCCCTACCTACTCTCACAAGAAAGCCCAGATCGTACCCCGCCTCTGTTACCATAATCCACCTTGATCAATACCGGGTACTTCTTCTGTGTGTGTACCTTGGATAATATATTGCTTGATGGCTTGTTGGCTCTCGCTATGATTGGTAGCTTGAATTAACCCTTTCACGCACATATGACGCAGAGGTTGCCAGATTAGCAAAAAGAAATAGTTCTCTCACTCTTATAATTACCTCTCCAAAATTAGTTTTCTGCCCACAGCTAACTCAAAGACAACTGCAGAGGTTGAAGTAACTAAACTAAAGGTTTCTAAATACCCCTGATGGTAACAAAGGCTTTAAAGTATCCCTAATAGGCTCAAAATTGCGTCATATGTCGAAGAGGGTTAAGGAGAGATTTTATGTGTGCATAAACCCTGAAGGGGGCCCCGATGGGCCGCTTTTCTGGACCACTTTCTCCCTCGGGTTTAGCCCCATTAGTTTTCAGATGTTAAGATGTTTGCCCTATTAGTTAGTCGATTTTAAGACCTTTCGCCCCATTTCTTCGTCAATATTTAGACCTTTCGTGCTATTTAGGTGTCGATTTTTTCCCTGGTGAACGATAGTGAGCCTGTAATGTTGGAAGAACCAGCCTTCGGCCGGGAAATGTTTCTACCGAAAAATGTACAAATTAATCTAGAAGGGGGATCTAATGGATGTTTTTTTAAATTTGATGGAGGTCTAGGGAGGAAACTAGAAACATAATGAATACCGGTACATGCAAAAAAATCGACTAACTAATGGGGCAAACATCTTAACATCTGAAAACTAATGGGGCTAAACATGAGGGAGAAAGTGGTCAAGAAAACCGGCCCATCCCCCCCTTAAAAGAATAGTAAATAGATAGAAATTATATAAATTAATTAACAAAATACGTCCCCTTAACCCCTTCCGTACCGAAGACGTCCCTTTTTAACTTTATTCTGGATTACTATTAGAAGAGTTTAGTCAGTTTAAAAAGGGCCTCCAGCAATTAACAGGCTTCGAACTATCTCACTTCACCCTTTTTACTACCACAGATCCTTCTTAAGGGGAGGTATTTAGTTTGTTCCCTAGACCTCCATCAAGCTTAAAATGACACCCCCTTGAGTCCCTTTCAAGATTAATTTGTAAATTTTTCGGTAGAAAAATGTCCCGGCCGAAGGCCGGTTCCTCTTAAATTACAGGCTCGCTATCGCTCGCCAGGATAAAATCGACACCTGAATTGCACAAAAGGTCTTAATATGGGGTGAAAGTTCTTAAAATCGCTAAACTAATGGGGCAAACGTTTTATAATATCAAAAGCAATGGGGCTAAACATGAGGGAGAAAGGGGTCAAGAAAAAAATCCCTCGAGTGGAGATCTCTCCTTAAACTGCACAAAATTGTCTAAATATAGTTAGAGTAAACTATAAAAGACGTCGCCGGTACCGAAGGGGTTAAATGGTTACAGTACGATTACCGCCGGATTTACGAATCATTGAGATTAACCCCTTCAGCGCGATGACGTAATGTGCATCATATTCAGTTTGCCATTAGACGATTTTCTTTCGCTTATAATCTACCTCTGGGTCCGGGGAGAAGTGGAAGTGGGGAGTTTATGACGAGAGAGAGAGAGGGAGGGGGGGGGGGGGGGGGGCTTGTGAGTGACTGGTCGTGGAAGAAGGGCTTTGAGTATTATGAGGGGGGGGGGGGGGGGGGGGGAGGGGGCTGGGGGGGACATTGACACTAACCCGGGAGAAATGGAAGGAGAGTGAAATGATTCTGGGGTAGGGGGAGAGAGAGAGAGAGAGAGAGAGAGAGAGAGAGAGAGAGAGAGAGAGAGAGAGAGAGAGAAGGTATGAAAGTGTTTATGTATGTGCATGTTTGAGAGAGAGAGAGAGTGTGTGTGTGTGTGTGTGTAAGTATGGAAGTGTTTATGTATGTGCGTGTTTGTGGCAGAGAGAGAGGAAGAACGACGCTCCAAGAGTTCGAAAAAGCGACTAATTTGGAAATGTGAAACTAGAAATAAATGTACCCCGACAAAATCCAGAGATCGGGTTAAAAAACAACTTTCAGATTAGCAGGGAGAGAATTCGACGAGGAAGCGGAGAGAGGGATAGAAAACAAAACAAAAACACAATGTATTTCATATTAAAGACCAGAGCAAAACCAAGGGATAGAAACAAAGCAATGATCTTAGACAGGAGAGAATATATACCGTATATATATATAATTGATATACTTCTTGGCGTGTATTTATCATAATATATAATTCACCAGTGTGTGCCTTTAATGGCGACACACCCCAGGTCAATTATATTATTATATTTGATTTTAATATATTTCTTTTTTCACGATCATCAAATAATTGTGAAGAAAAATATTCGTTACTTAAGGGAAGGCATTTAGTTAGTTCCCTAGAACTCCATCAAATTTTAAAATTACACCCCCTTGACCCCCTTTCAAGATAAACTTGTACATTTTTCGGTAGAAAAATGTCCCGGCCGAAGGCCGGTTCCTCTTAAATTACAGGCTCGCTATCGCTCGCCAGGAAAAAATTGACACCTAAATGGCATGAAAGGTCTTAAAATTGACATAAATGGGGCGAAAGTTCTTAAAATCGCAAAGCTAATGGGGCGAACGTCTTAAGATATCAAAATCAATGGGGCTAAACATGAGGGAGAACGGGGTCAAGCAAAAAATCCCTCTAGTGGAAATCTCCCTGCATACCAGAGCTCTCTCCGCATCTTTGTCCGGGGAAGAAAATATGCGAGAGTCAGTCCTGGAATATTAATATCTCCATTTTCTATCTCTCTTTAATGTGAAAATACCTCGGGGGTCACCATTATTTTAAGGGGGTAGCTATTTTAGTTTTAACACTTAGTTAAATTATGATGTTATGATATCAGTTTGTTTAAATATATATATATATATATATATATATATATATATATATATATATATATATATATATATATATATATATATATATCCACTCAC
This sequence comes from Paralithodes platypus, assembly GCA_032716605.1. Classification (NCBI taxonomy): domain Eukaryota; kingdom Metazoa; phylum Arthropoda; class Malacostraca; order Decapoda; family Lithodidae; genus Paralithodes; species Paralithodes platypus. Next base: position 21,342,659 of record CM064515.1, on the reverse strand, counting down.
GCACACGTATTCCCACACGCACATACTGTAAACACACACACACACACTCACACACACACTCACACACACACACACACCATCAACAACAACATTCCTCGGGGTATTATTTATGGCTTGTACGAATGGTCAAAGTAAAGACAAATATAATTCATCTACAGTCATCATTGACATATATAGATCTGATAGATAGATAGCTATATTGATAGATAGATACATAGATAAATAAAAAGACAAGTATAGATAGATAGATATATGGAGATAGATAGATAGATAGATAACAGGTAGACATATGTAGAGATAGATAGATACACACATAGATATACATACAGAGAGAGAGAGAGAGAGAGAGAGAGAGAGAGAAAAAAGAGAAAGAAGAGAAAGAAGAGAAAGAGAAAGGCATCCCTCCGCCAAACGGGACCGGAAGTAACGTAGCGGAAAAACGGTGATCACGCGATCAGGAAAGGCCAGCTTTAAGGGGGGTCACCGGCCTTTTTTATCTTTCAATCCTTTTCTCTCTTTCTCTGGCTTGTATCCATTCGGCCCCATTCAGCCAACTGTTTTAAGACTTTTATCCCCATCCAGGTGTCGATTTCTTCCTGTCGATCAATAGCGAGCCAGCATTGTATGGAGAAATCCGGCTTCGCCGGAGAGATTTTTCTATCGAAAAATTTACAAATTTAGCTTGCTGTCAAAACAAAAATATATATATGCTGGCTGGCTACCGCTCGCCAGAAAAATATTAACACCTGGACGGGGTTAGCGTCTTAAAACAGTAGGGTGAATGGGGCCGAATGGATACAAGCCAAAGAGAGAGGGAGACAAAGATAACAAAAAGCGAGGTGGGCTCCCTTAAGGCCCTCGGGGAAGGTAGTTCAGGTAGATTTTTTCATTTATTTATTATTTTCTTTAGTTTCCTCCCTAGACCTCCATCGAACTTAAAAAAGCACCCATCAGATCCCCCTTCTAGATTAATTTGGACATTTTTCGGTAGAAAAATGTCCCGGCCGAAGTCCGGTTTCTCTTAAGATTACAGGCACGCTATCGCTCGCCAGGAAAAAATCTACACCTAAATGGCACGAAAGGTCTTAAAATTGACAACGAAATGGGGCAAAAGGTATTAAAGTCGCCAAACTAATGGACCGAACGTCATAACATCTGAAAACTATTGGGGCTAAACATGAGGGAGAAAGTGGTCCAGAAAACCTGCCCATCCCCTCTAAAGGCCCTCAAGGAAGGTAGCACCGTTGTTTATTTGTTTATTATTTTGTCTATGTCACCGTATAACATCTAATTTTCTTTATTAACCCTCTCGCTATCCTGTGGACTCGGGGGTTGCCGTTTTATTAAGGGGAGGTTTTTAGTTTGGTCTCTAGATATCCATCAAGTTTAAGATTACACCCCCTTGACCCCCTTTCAAGATAAATTTGTACATTTTTCGATAGAAAAATGTCCCGGCTGAAAGCCGGTTCCTCTTAAATTACAGGCTCGCTATCGCTCGCCAGGATAAAATCGACACCTAAATTGCACGAAAGGTCTTAAAATTGACGGAAATGGGGGCGAAAGTTCTTAAAATCGCCAAACTAATGGGGCGACTGTCTTAAAATCTCAAAAGAAATGGGGCTAAACATGAGGGAGAAAGGGGTCCAGAAAAAAATCCCTCAAGTCGATATCTCCCCTTAACCCTCTCGCTATCCTGTGGACTCTGTGGCTGCCGTTTTATTAACCCTCTCTCTATCCTGTGGACTCTGTGGCTGCCGTTTTATTAACCCTCTCTCTATCCTGTGGACTCTGTGGCTGCCGTTTTATTAACCCTCTCGCTATCCTGTGGACTCTGTGGCTGCCGTTTTATTAACCCTCTCTCTATCCTGTGGACTCTGTGGTTGCCGTTTTATTAATCCTCTCTCTATCCTGTGGACTCTGTGGCTGCCGTTTTATTAACCCTCTCTCTATCCTGTGGACTCTGTGGTTGCCGTTTTATTAACCCTCTCTCTATCCTGTGGACTCTGTGGTTGCCGTTTTATTAATCCTCTCTCTATCCTGTGGACTCTGTGGTTGCCGTTTTATTAACCCTCTCTCTATCCTGTGGACTCTGTGGTTGCCGTTTTATTAATCCTCTCTCTATCCTGTGGACTCTGTGGTTGCCGTTTTATTAACCCTCTCTCTATCCTGTGGACTCTGGTTGCCGTTTTATTAACCCTCTCTCTATCCTGTGGACT
>CM064515.1:21325443-21332943 GCA_032716605.1 Paralithodes platypus | reverse complement strand
TAAAGTTTGATGGAGGTCTAGGGAGAAAACCATAAAATAAGTAACACCTCGTTCTTAACATTAATCATCCATTACAAACCCCAATGTACTTGAATACATGGATTCGAACTCGGGACTCATCAATTACAAACCCCAATGTACTTGAATAAACTAATGAAAGCATATGACCCTCCCGGCATTCGAACTCGGGACACCACACCCAGAACATAAGCATCTAAGCCATTATACCACCAACAACAACAATAAACTAATGAAAGCATATGATCCTCCCGGCATTCGAACTCGGGACACCACACTCATAAGCATCTAAACCATTACACCACCACCACCAACAACAACAATAAACTAATGAAAGCATATGGTCCTCCCGGCATTCGAACTCGGGACACCACACCCAGAACATAAGCATCTAAACCATTATACCACCAACAACAACAACAATAAACTAATGAAAGCATATGGCCCTCCCGGGATTCGAACTCGGGACACTACACCCAGAACATAAGCATCTAAACCATTACACCACCAACAACAGACAGCAAGCATTATCAAGGCTCCCCAAAAGCAGGAAGTCAGGGCAAGGCTGGTAATTTAGAGTGAGTGTTGATATGATGAATAATGCAAGGGGGGGGGGGGGGGCGAGAGGCCATTTATTGAGAGGGAGGGAGGGAGGGAGGGAGAGAGAGAGAGAGAGAGAGAGAGAGAGAGAGAGAGAGATTTTTTCTCTTTCTCTTTTTGCTCTCTCTTGGTTTGTTCCCTAGATCCCAGCTAACTTTAAACAAATGCCCCCAAGTCCCACCTTTCGAGATAAATTTGTACATTTTTCGATAGATTGGATGGTACTTTAGCTGGATTTGGAAATGTATGTAGCTCTCTCTCTCTCTCTCTCTCTCTCTCTCTCTCTCTCTCTCTCTCTCTCTCTCTCTCTCTCTCTTTCTCTCTCTCTCTCTCTCTCTCTCTCTCTCTCTCTCTTAGACCCCTACCAAGCTTATACAAATACCGTCAAAACCCACCCTTCGAGATAAATTAGTACATTTTTCGGTAGTTTGGACTGATGAATTATGCAAGGGCGGGCCATTTATTAATTATGGAGGTGTGGTGGTGGTGTAATGGTTTAGGTGCTTATGATTCTGGGTGTGGTGTCCCGAGTTCGAATCCTGGGAGGACCATATGCTTTCATTAGTTTATTCAAGTACATTGGGGTTTGTAATTGATGATTAATGTTAAGTACGGGGCGCTCTCTCTTTTACTTTGCTCCATAGACCCCCAACAAGCTAAAAAAACAACAACAACAACACATATATATATATATATATATTATTTATTTGTTATATTCTGACTTGCAAACTTTTGTTTATTCAGCTTTGGAACGACCTGTTAGATTGTGTGTTATGCTAATCTATGTTGATCCTGATACCCCTAGACGATTTTATTCAATTTATAAAGCATTTGTCAAGGTTAGAGGGTATATATTTTGTTGATATTGTTCAACCATTTTGTCCTAGAGGTTCTTCCTATTATATATATATATATATATATATATATATATATATATATATATATATATATATATATATATATATATATGTTGTTTATTGGATGACAAATATAGCTGACAGGGCTAAGATTCGAACCATACAGGCAGGAGGTCCAGCCCCCTACACCATCACGAGAGTTAAAAAGAAGGCATTTGATACTTCTACCAGTATTCCTTCCCAACTCGACCTCCTGCCAATATGGTTCGAATCCTAGCCCTGTTAGCTATACTGTATATATATTATATTAGTATATTATCGAAATTGTGCCCCTCATGCTCTCAGAACTATTCCTTAAGGGGAGGTATTTAGTTTGTTCCCTACGTTTTCATCAAGCTTAAAATTACACCCCCTTTCAAGATAAATTTGTACATTTTTCGGTAGAAAAAATTCCCGGCCGGAGGCCGGTTGCTCTTAAATTACAAGCTCGTTATCGCTCGCCAGGAAAAAATCGACCACCTTAATGGCACGAAAGGCATTAAAATTGACAGAAATGGGGCAAAATGTCTAAAAATTTCAAAACTTCTAGGGCGAACGTCTTAAAATCTCAAAAGCAATGGGGCTAAACATGAGGGAGAAACGGGTCCAAAAAAAAAAAACTCAAGTGGAAATCTCCCCTTAAGGAGAGATGTTTGTATAATTTTATATTTGTTTATTCATTAGTGTCTTTATTTATTATTTTTACTTAACTAAACATGAGGGAGAAGGGGTCCAGAACCGTCCCCGCCCCCTTAACCCGTACAGGGGGCGGGTACCTGCGACACAATGGGTGGTATGATGGACAGGGTGGGAGTGCTTCTATTACGCCTGTCTCTATTGGTTTGTGTGTGTGTATCTGTGTGTGTGTGTGTATATATATATACAGATATATATATATACTTCATTCAATGCTTGACACATCTTTCTATAACCATTATATTTTGTGTTTGCCTCTCTCTCTCTCTCTCTCTCTCTCTCTCTCTCTCTCTCTCTCTCTCTCTCTCTCTCTCTCTCTCTCTCTCTCTCTCTCTCTCTCTCTCTCTCTCTCTCTCTCTCTCTCTCTCTCTCTCTCTCTCAGGTTGCCACCACACGCACTTTCCCCTCTTCACAGGTGGGGTTGCCTTTTAAGATCCCTCCCCTCACTTTGTCGCCGGAATGGGTGTAGCCCTTTGCTGCACATGAAAGGCGAAACAATAGAGAGAGAGAGACAGAGAGAGAGAGAGAGATTTACATAGATACACTGGCCACACAGATCTTACGATCCCTGCGAGGTGACCAGGACTTAATCCTAATAGAGATAGCAACCCTAAGAGAAAGTGGAAGGAAAGGATAGCAAAGATGAAGGCTCTCTCCCCACCCTTCGCTCCCTCCGGCAATATGCCGTACATGAAAATAGTTAGAATAAATACCTTGAAGCGCTTGGAAATCGCCTAAAAGGAATTTATATAATAATTAGAAATGGAAGGAAAAGGCAAATGATGCAACTTCACTTTTTTTTTTTTTTTTTTTTTTTTTTTTTTTTCGTTTCTTTTTTTGTTTTTTTTTTTTTTTTTTTTTTTTTTTTTTGGTGTTTCTTCTCCCAATCTTTCTCTCTTCAACTGAAAATGTTAATACAAAAAAAACGCCCAGGTTGTATCAGTGATATTTCTACTAAAAGACCAACTTTTTCTTTTATTTTTTTTGTAAATAATTATCGAGTCAACTGTCAATAACCTTCATTAGGAGCTTATATTCCCATAATACTGTGGGGTGAAGATTTTTTTTTTATGTTATGTCTCGCATTTTTGCCTGTTAGTTTTATTTTGTTTCCTTGTATCGCTTTCCTCTCTTGTAAACTTTCTTCCTTTTAAATGATTATTAAGGATTTTGTATTGACGTTACTAAAGCCTTTTAGTATCTTAAAACACAAAACTATCAAGCTGTCCCCTTTATTCTGTTCTCCTTTCTTAAGCGAAAAACAGGTCAGAGGAGAGTTCTCTTTTCTCATCATCAGGCTTATTTCTGATTTTCTAAGGGAAGGGATTAACTTTGTTGCTCTACGCTGAACGGATTCTAGTTTATCTATGTCTTTTTATTAAGTAGGGAGACCAAAACTGCACAGCATACTCCAGATGTGGAATCACTAATACTTAAACTTATACTTTTAGTGGTACAACTAATGTCTTTACTATGACAATGAAATTTCTTTAATGAACTAGCGCTCTATTTGCTTTGTTAGCTGCTGCTGTGCATTGGCTTGTAGATTTTTAGATTTTCATTGATAAGCCACTCTTAGCTCTTTTATCTGCTGATACGCTCTTTACTCTTTTTTCTCCATTCATATGGTATTCGTATTTGTTGTTTCGGGAGCCTATTTGTAGTATCAGGCATTTGTTTACGTTAAAGGGCATCTGCCAATTTTCTGACCACTCTGATATCTTGTTTAAATCTGATTGCAGGCTACTTCTATCGCTTTATGTTATTAATGCCGTTGTCTAAATCATTAATATATATTATGAAGAGAGAGAGAGAGAGAGAGAGAGAGAGAGAGAGATTCGTTTAAACCTTTATTGAACACAGCAAAGATAATAGAATAGAAGCGAGAGAGAGAGAGAGCGATTCGTTTAAACCATTATTGAGCACATCCCGTTTAGTTCGACAAATTAGAGCTTTATTGATGGATATTAAATTTTTTGAAACACGGGGTTTTCCATGAAGCGAAGTACAGGGAAACGTGAAATGGGAACTATTTTTTCGGACGCATTATGTACTGTTATTTAAGGGGGTAGTACTCGCTTTTTCTGGACCCCCTTCTCCCTCATGTTTAGCATATTAGTTTTTGAGGTTTTAAGACGTTCGTTCCGATAGTTTGGCAATTTTGAGACTTCGCCTCATTTGTTTTTTTATCTTAATTCCTTTCGTGCCCTTTTGGTATATATATATATATATATGTTTTTTTTTTTTTTTTTTTTTTTGTTTTTTTTTTGAGCGATAGCGAGCCTCTAATTTTAAAAGGAACCAGCCTTCGGCCGGGACATTTTTCTACCGAAAAATGTACAAATATATCTTGAAAGAGGGTCTAGGTTGTGTTTTCTAAGCTTGATGAAGGTCTAACTAGGAAACTAAAACAAAAAGCATTAATCAATAAATATAGAGACCAACAACCAAGCACTACCCCCCTTAACCCCTTCGGTACCGGCGCCGCCCTCTATATTTTATTCTAGCAATATTTAGTCGATTTTATGTAGTTTAAGAAGGATCTGTGGTAGAAAAAAAGGTTAAGTGAGATTGATTTCGATTTTATGCAGTTTCAGAAGGATCTGTGGTAGAAAAAAGGGTTAAGTGAGATTGATTACGATTTTATGCAGTTTAAAAAGGATCTGTTGTAGAAAAAAAGGGTTAAGTGAGATAGTTTGAAGCCTGTTGATTGCTGGAGGCCCTTTATACACTGCCTTAGTAGTTTGTAAATGAATAACTTTATTTTATCCCCCCCCCCCCCTCAGTTACTAACCCATCTGTCCCCTACTAACTTCCTAATCCTGCCACGGACATTAGTTCCAGGGCAGTAATTCCCTTTCCAATGTTCCCTTACCCACTCTAAACCACTGTTTGGACACTTGATCCTCAGTGTTTTGGAAGACAAGCAACCTAGAAGGGTCACTAGATCTGTTGTTGCTTGGTTTCCTTTGTACTCCTTTGTACTCCTTTGTACAATATATTTAAAATCGCCATACTAATGAACCGAACGTCTTAAAATGTCGCAACTAATGGGGCTAAACTGGAATGAGAAAGGGAGCCAGAAAAACCAGCCCATCTCTCTTAAGGGGAGATATCCACTTGAGGGACTTTTTTCTTGACCCCTTTCTCTCTCATGTCTAGCTCCAGTGAGATTTTAAGATGTTTGCCCCGTTAGTTTGGCGATTTTAAGAACTTTCACCCCATTTTAAGACCTTTCGTGCCATTCAGGTGTCTATTTTATCCTGGCGAGCGATAGCGAGCCTGTAACTTAAGAGGAAACGGCCTTTGGCCGGGACATTTTTCTATCGAAAAATGTACAAATTTATCTTGAAAGGGACTCGAGGGGGTGTAATTTTAAGCTTGCTGGAGGTCTAGGGAACAAACTAAATACCTCCCCTTAACATAATGAATTACATAATATAAACCCTAGACTTAAAGAGTGAATGACCAGTAGACTTCTATACCCTTTTTGTTTTATCTGTGTTTTTCCTTCCTCCGTTCATTGTCTCAAAAAAAAAAAAAAACAAAAAAACAAAAAAAAAAAAAAATATATATATATATATATATATATATATATATATATATATATATATATATATATATATATATATAGTCAATGACCCAGTCCCATTGCAATAAAGCCTGTTCCCGCTTGACTTACATTGACTGTTTAGAGTGATGGTCAACTCAGGCTTATGGGAACTAGGCACTGTCACAAGTTTGGTGTGTGTGAGTGTGTCGGTGTGAATGTGTGTGTGTGTGTGTGTGTGATGAAGTTGTTTTGTCTTTGCGTGTGAATATGTGTCTATATTTGAGTAGGTCGTGGTGTGTGTGTGTGTGTGTGTGTGTGTGTGTGTGTGATGAAGTATTTTTGTCTTAGCGTGTGAATGTGTGTCACAAGTTTGGTGTGTTTGTGTGTCGGTGTGTGTGAGTTTGTGTCGGTGTGTGAATGTGTGTGTGTTTGGTGTGTGTGTGATGAAGTTGTTTAGTCTTTGCGTGTGAATGTGTGTTTATTTGAGTAGGGTGTGCGTGTGTGGATGTGATATATATTAAGTAATTATGTTGTATTTAAGAAATTGTGTGTCGTTTGTGTGTATTAGATTTAAATGTCTTTGTATGCAAGACATCTTCCTTTCTGTGTGTGTGTGTGTGTGTGTGAGAGAGAGAGAGAGAGAGAGAGAGAGAGAGAGAGAGCGAGAGCGATTAAAGTAAATTACCGTGTATATACTGTAGCTGAAGGGAGGAATAACAGGGAAATGAGCGTGTGTGTGAGTGAGAGAGTGTGTGTGCATACTTGTGAGTGTGTGTGTTTGAATGTAAGTGTGTGGGTGAGTGTGTGTGTGTTTATATGCGAGTGTGTGTGAGTGAGAGAGAGTGAGTGTGTGCGTACTTGCGAGTGTGTGTGTGTTTGTATGTGAGTGTGTGTGTTTGTATGTGAGTGTGTGTGAGTGAGTGTGTGCGTACTTGCGAGTGTGTGTGTGTTTGTATGTGAGTGTGTGAGTGTGTGTGTGTGTAGTTGTAGGAACATGTATATTTTTTGTATTAATGACAATTTCGCCTTTGAGCCTATGAGAGATAATTTATTTATTTGTGTTTTATTATACTTTACTATAATTAGGGATTTTGCTTGTTTTTGGCAATTTTCGAGTAATGTAGTGTAGTAATAATTATATTAATTATTTGAATTATTATGATACTGATAATAATTATAATAATGATACTTAAACATAATATTAATACCTAATAATAATAATAGTAATGATACTGAAATAAATAATTATGCTTAATAATAATAATAATGGTAATGCTACTACTACTAATAATAATAATAATAATAATAATATTAATAATGATACTGAATTAAAAATATAATGATACCTAATAAAACTAATAATGTTAATAATACAACTATTAATAAAACTAAAACTGATAATAAAACAATAATAATAATAATAATAATGTAATAATGATAATAATAATAATAATAATAATAAACACCAGATCTAATGCGTAAGTTGGTGAGCAGGTATAGTCTATTCACTGTAAGTAGGCAAGAAATCATGAACTTTATCCTCTAACTCAAAAAAGGGCTAGAGCAAATTGGCTGTAAATTTCCACATCCATTGCTTGGCTGATTCATCCCAATTGGTAAAAATTTTAGCTCGATTACTCCAGTCGTTTTTTTAGTTACAGAGGTATGAGGTCATGATTTCTCGCCTACTTACAGCGAATAGACTATAGTCCGTCCGCCACAACGAGTAAACAAGAA
>CM064515.1:21158940-21325343 GCA_032716605.1 Paralithodes platypus | reverse complement strand
GCACTGATGATGATGACAGTAGTAGATAATATGATGGTGACAATACTACTAGTAGTAGTGATGATGGTGACAAGTAATGATGATCGTTGTAGTGTAATGATGATGGTAGTGACGATGGTGACAGTAGTAGTGATGATGATGAGTAGTATGGATGATGGTCAACGTTGTAGTCATGATGACAGTAGTAGTGATGATGGTGAGTAGTAGTGATTATGGTGAAAGTTGTAGTGATGATGACAATAGTAGTGATGATGATAGTAATAGTGATGATGGGTAGAGTAGTAGTGATGACTATAATAGTAGTATTGTTGATGATAGTAATGGTGATAGTGACTACAGTATGTAGTAGTGATGATGGTGACCCATCGCAGAGTTGGGTATGCCGTTTCGATTTTGGGCAAAACGGCACATCTACTTTATTGATAGTCTTGCGGAATTTACGATGGAGAGATAGTGGGAGAAATTGGGTCTTGGAAGTGTTGAAAGTAACAAGATGTTCTCTGCCCCAATCAAAAGTAATTGATAGATCGGAAGATAGGCGCTCCATGGCCCTTTTTAGTGAGTTTGGGGGGGATTGCTGCTGGGTTGATGTGAAAAATTAGTTGAATAGTGTAAGGTAGAGCCATCAGCATATGGTTGTATAGGACTAAAGGTACAGTTGAGGAGATCATTATTAAATATTAGAAAGAAGATTGGAGACAAGACAGAACCCTCAGGAACACCGGAGTTGATAGGTTGAGGAAGTGAGCAATGGCCGTCCTCAACTGCAGCAATGGAGCGTCTGAAAGGAAATTAGAAACAAAGGCACATATTGAGGGATAAAACCCCTAGGAGGGTTGTTTGGAAGTTAGAAATTTGTGCCAGACTCTATCGAAGGCTTTCAATAAGTCTAGCGCAATACAAAAAGTTTCACCGAAGTCCCGAAAAGAGGATGACAAAAAGTTAGTAAGATACGCAAGAAGATCACCAGTAGCGTGGCTCTTAAGGAAACCATATTGGCGATCTGAAATTAGATTGTGGGAAGATAAATGCTTAATACACTTTGAGTTAAGAATAATAACCCCCATCATCACTACTACCACCACAATTACAACTACCACGATCACCACCACCATCGCTATTACTACTGCTACCATAATCACCAACATCACTAATGTGATGACACACACACAAAAATACAAACAGACAACTAGGGTAAAAACAATACTCCACTCATATGGGGTTCCATAACTAGCGTGTTATATTAACTGGCTAGGAATACAGTAACAATTCAGTAATTAACACCATTAATTATAGGGATTGTTTAGTACGATGGCCTCACTACAGTATATACGGCAGGCCTTTAATCACTTTATGTGAATATATATTTTCGATATTATGTCTGTTTTCTTAACCCTTTCCCTGTGGGAGACGTTCCTGAACGTCATGGCAATTTACAGGAATCTACAGGCTTTTAAAGCCTCTTAAAAGCCTTTAACCCCTTCAGCACCATGACATCTTTTTACCTTTGATTCTAGTTAAAGTTAGATGATTTTATGCAGTTTAAGAAGGACCTATGTTACTAAGAGGGTTTATTGAGATCTTATTTACCCCTTTGAGTCGTATAGGTAGATAACAAACTAAAGAATGTCGTCCAATGGTAACCAGAATCTGGTGAATATTACGTCATGGTGGTGAAGGGGTTAAAATCGAGTGCAAGGGAGCGCGACAGGCCACACGTCCTTCTCCCAGCCAGGCAGCTGTGGCACTGAGAGCTCTGAGTGAGAGTCTCGCGAAATATACAGTGCTGCCAAAGGCAAATGTAGCGAGAAATTAGCGAGAATTGCTCATTTTAGCGAATGTCTATGGTAGTACTGTGGGTGAACACTGCAAGCTACGAAGCTCGTTCTGGCGTAATTTTTAAGGTATTTTCGATTAGTTTTTGGCTGAATACATTTAATTTCATTCAGACACTTGCCTAATCAATTAGGAGTGTCTGAATGAGCCCTAATATGACAGAAAGAGGCGGAAAGTGTTAATACCTAAAGGACAAATATGAAGTGCCTATGTCTCTGAATCGCATTCATTCTAAGTTTTCATAATTTTCATTAATTTACATATTTTGATACACAATCTTTGTAATAGCTGAGAAATTAAATTAACCCATTGAGGACCAGGGACGCAAACAGTGCGTCGGCAATGTATTTTTCCACCAACCCCAGCGTCACATACATTGCGTCACTGTTAAATACTCCAGTTCTATGGCACCTAGAGGGCTTAGATTTGTATGGGAACTGTGTAAGTATCCCACGCAACAATACCGATGGTTGAAAACTCTCAAAGTCCAACCGCGTGCACGTGAGCGCGCAAAAACCTGTTTTTGCCAACCCATTTCCCCATGTTAATTCCAACTTTCGGGCGCACCGTAGGACCCCTTAATGACATAGGGGATCGTTTTTTTGTGGGTTTTCCTTCATTCCTAACCCATTCCTGGTGTTTTCTGGGGAAAAAAAAAAAATCTTCAAAACCTGCCGGTCCTGGGTGGTATATTTATTATTATCTAGCTGGGGCTCAGTGGGTTAAGGACATGGCGATTTATCTTAAAACAAAAATTGTATTAATTAATATATCTACTGAATATCCTCACAGCTATAATCAAGTCATACACTGTTTTTATATCAAATTATATAAAACCACTTAAAAAGCAATAGCAAGTTATCAACAATATATAATATTGCCTAACTGAACTTAACAACTCACGTACGTATAATTTGTGGAATAACTTTTCCTTTTCCTGGATGTACAGAAAGCAGTCTCGGCTGTAGACCATATCGTATGAACCTTCTTCAATATCAGCCGTCATTATGTCTGCAACATCAAAGATCACCTGGCGAACAGAAAATATATTGAACTTGTTGATTAGGAGACTTCATTCTATAGCATAATATAAACGTCATGTGTTAACCAGAACAATAGCATTAAAAGTAACCATTACCTGGTAACGAGTGTAAACCTAATTATTATGCTGCGTAATTCTCAATCCTAATAATATCTTCTATTGTTACCGCATTTGAATGAAAAAAGTTGTTATTTGTGAAAGTAAACTCACATACTACACTTCTTTCCAATACATCAACAACATTTTTGTAATTGCGACTGTCGCTCTTTCAGCTTTGGAGGAGACACCTGTTACAGGCAGCATTGCTTTTTGTCTCCTTAACACACATAAACCAAATAATATTAAAGAAAGTATATGTTTTTTGTAGGTTCACAATAGTTGTGGCTTATTTCAGCCCTCTTCAGATGTGATTGGAGTAGGTTAACAACGTTTTGTAGGGCATCCTCTCCCGAAAACAAGTCACAAAATCGAACCAATTAGCGTTGGTTAATGGAGGTGATTAATTTGTGGCCACCTCCTCGGGGATCAAGCCGTTGGCAGTAGATAGATAGTTTGTTATATACTTATCTATGCAGGTGGGTGGAGTAAAATGTAGCAAATCACGGGAGTAAAAGGGCGTAACGGTAGTGGTTAGCATGTTGCATGTGTGTGTGTGTGTGTGTGTGTGAAGGGAGAGGGGAGGACGGAGGGTCAGGTCAGGATTAAGACTCACTCTGTCATCTGTACTGAAAGGAGTAAAGTACATCTAGTTAAACTATTATTATTATATGACCGTTTTCATAGACAGAGGAAAATGGTCACATCCTCTTAACATTGTTTTGCATGATCTATTCATATGACAGGGCAGGAGTTCTGGTTGACAAGGGATGTATTATAATGGAAGCAGGTCGAAACTGCCACACTCCAAAATGGCCACAACCCAAACGACACATTTCAAACAGCCCAGGTTGGGATTAGTCAGATAAGGCTAGGCTTGGTTAGGTTAGGTCAGGTCAGCTTAGCTTAAGTAAGTTAGGTTAGGATAGGTCTGGTTAGTTTCGATTAGGTTTAATTAGATTATTATAATGTATGGAGTTAGGAGACTGCAATTCTGATTGTGGCCGTTTAGGAATATGGCCATTATGACTTAAAACAGGTACTTTTTGTCATCTTTAACAATTACCTATTCTAGGATTACATGACAAATTGTGAACGTTTGGAATGGTGAACGGGAATGCCTGCTTTATGTTTGAGGCTATGGGATGTAATTTTAGTCGATACACAACCCGACCGATCGGGAGCACCTTCGTGGGGTTTATTTCATGACCACGAAATAATCCTAATGGATCAGTTATGCAAATGTGTGCACGTTATTAACTTTGCTAGGAGTTTCACGATCCATCAAAGACAATGGCACCCCACCTTGAATATACCATGGTCTCAGAGACCTCGTAAATCCAATGCATTGTCATTATTACTGTACTAAGTGTACGGCAGTGACTGAGAATACAGCACTATGTCCAATAATCTGTCCACAATGTTCATGTGAACTCAAACAGTAGACCATTTAAACCAGTAGGTCTAAGTCAGTGCCAATTTCATCAGAGGCAATACACTTTGGCACGCAGAACCGCACATTGAGTGGTTTGGAGGTCTTTCCTAAAGTGTACAACCACTTAAATAGAGTTCCTAAGCCAAGGCAAGCCTTTAAAAATGTGATGTCAAAAAGCTACCAACTCGATCCTCGTGAAATATTCGCTACAAGTATCTAGCAATGTGAAGGAAAAATGGCAAGCTATTGGCAACAGTGTGTGACGTCGGCATCGGGCACCGAGAAAATCCATACCAGCTGTCCTGGTCAGTGTCTATCCATGACAGCAAATAGGTCCAGGGATTGAAAGATGGCCGTATCCAGCCCCAGGACGACTCCCCCAATCTCGAAAGTGTATATACAATACATTATGCTATTCTTGTATATTGCATAAGTAATTATTTTCCGTAAATATTTAAAGTGTATTGTTTTGTTAATGGTCTGAAAGTAGTATATGGTATGTCTAACACATATAGTGTTTAGTGAATTATCTGAAGGAAGCGTATATATATATATATATATATATATATATATATATATATATATATATATATATATATATATATATATATATACCGGTATATATATATGTTCATATAAATAAAACTGTTTGGCCTAGGAAGTCCAATATTGTTTTCTTCTCTTTATCATAAAGTATCCTAACCGAGGAGCATGGGTTGAAATAGCAGTGGTGAAGTCTATTAGCTAAAACGGTCTACAGTTTCAGTTGTCGGTCATACATTTTGAACGCACTAAGTGGTATTCAGGTGGATTATGATGACAGATAATATGATTATAAGGGGACATTACAATAACAATATTTAATAATAGTCTAAACTAACTTAAAACAGTTATTTTGTTAACTTGAGAAATTCACAAACAGACGGAATGATACTGAATATTCACAAGGGTTAATGACAAGAGTATTATATGTGATACTCGACTCTGTTTTGTAAAAGCTGACCCTAATTCAGATGACTGACAAGATAGTTTTAGATGTCAACATGTAAAACGTGTCAGACCTTTTCCTGGACTTCTTCTTCGTGCATTTGTTTTTGTTCTGAGGCGATGCGGATGACGCCATCGAGTATGTCTATCCCGTGGACGTGAACCCCGTAGTGCCTGGCCATGTAGAAAGCTGACGCACCAGTGCCACAACCCACGTCCAGGACACGCTGGCCCGGCCTCAGACCAAGTTCCGAAACAAAATCCTAAAAGTACGGGAAAGAATCACATGTATTATATACATATATATATATATATATATATATATATATATATATATATATATATATATATATATATTAGCCGTCCGGCTGGCTCAATTGATAACGTACCTGCTTTCCATCTTGCAGGTCTCGCGTTCAATCAGATTGAAAAGTTTGTCTGAGATATAGCCGACGGTTACCGTCTCCCCATGAGCAAAGGAGTTGGGTAATGGTCTCTGGTTGATTAAAGAAGTGTCAAGCGCTTGAGAATCCTCGAAGGAGAAGATATGGGGGCTATATAAGTAACCAGACGATTATTATTATTTTATATATATATATATATATATATATATATATTGTTATGTTATGACTAGCAGGTGAGACTCCTAGTCCGTGGCCTACTAGACTATTTAGACTACCAACACCTCTACAGAGTCTCTACCAACCATCTACCATACAGTAATAGATAGAGCACTTAACACATGATTCCAGGTTCTCTGTGGACAAGCAGTGCACAACAATCCCCCAGACAAGTTATGTCATATACATACGACTGGAACACCGAGTGTGCAGTTGCATTTATATATGAAACTCACACTCACCTAACCCAGCACCGTAACAAAGACTTAGTCTTTGTTACGGTGCTGGGTTAGGTGAGTTAGGTGAGTGGGGCGGATCCAACCAAAGCTACATAATGTTAAGTGCCATATGGCCTTTGTCGCCTGGTGCGTTGACTTCATTAATGTAATGTATGTAATGTTAATGTGTTCTACTTTATATTTAATTATGTGGCTAAGTATAATATACCAGCGAACTACCAAAATGTTTGGCCATCCTAAAATTACCTGCACCCAATGGAATTCTCGTAGTGAAACCAGGGCCAAATTTTCTACAAATAATCCGTCATATAGAGAGACACAATAACATGCATGATTAACGGCCTTGCATCACACTACTAGAATGCCACAACCGTCCGAACTAACGGGGTAGGCAACTCGGAGCAAACCGCCCAATATAGTTGAAAGGCTCAGCGAGCCTGTTTTAAATCTATGCTTGATGTTAGTTTTGGAGTTGTGTTCCCTAATTTTAGCCGTGGGTGTAGTCTTCCTCTGATGGCCTTTATTTTTAGTGCAAAGTTGCCTGATATAATTTTAGTTCTGAAGTTGATTTTTGATGTCACAGGACAAAAGGGTAAATGCATTGGTTAAACCTGCTGCTTTGCACATTACTATATGCCTGTTATTGATTTGCATACACCACTGATGTTTGTTGAATTTGTGTTACCATTCCTCGCCTGTGGGGCGGTTTACCTAGAATATTTAAACCTATTGTGCATTTTTTGATAAAAGCACCAATTTTGGCATAGAGGTAGACCAATATATTATGAACAAATTTGGATGTGGAGCCATCGCCCAACTGCTCCCTGGTGGCCGTGGCGGCCATTTTCCAAAATGGCCGCCATGTGGCTGCCGAGGAAGAGTTATTCCTAGGTGAATGAGATGTACTGAGTAAATGTGCAGGAAAAAATGATTGTTTTGAATCTGCAATGTTGTGCAAACATTATGTTGCGTGTTGTTGCTAATGTAGGGTAGCACTTAACAACAAAGAAAGGTGCCCATGTGTTTTTAGAATCTTATCTTATTATCGATTTATTGAATTATTCCTACATTAGCATAACAACCATGACAAACATCTCTCAATTGAACATGTCCTAATTCACTTGGATTCTGAGTGCTCCTTTCATACAACTTTGTCATTTTCCATTTCCAGAACAATGTCAAAGAGCTTCAAACTCGTTGAGCCTCGTGGTGCAGAAGCAGCTCCGTCTACCTCCGCCCAGCCAGCAACAGAGACAGACTGGTCATTATGCTTCATATGCCATGAAACGATGCCAGAGTCGCTGACAAGTCCATCCCAGAATACACGCCAAGACAAGGGGAGCAGCTACAGGATTCTTGCTGGACATCTGAGAAGGTTCAATGAGCTTGGATTGCTCCCCAACTCTTTTCTGTTGAGCCGATTAGATGAAGGCAGTGGCGTTGAAGCAGCATTGAGAGCCAACAATGCACGATACCACAAGACCTGCAGGCTGAGGTATAACAAGACCAAGTTAGACAGAGCTGAGAAGAGGCACCTGAAAATAGGCGCCGACGAAGAAGAGGAAGTTGTTGCCCGCAAGCGAACTCGATATCTGTCACGACTATCAAGTACTGAGACGAAACACCAAGAAGTGAAATGCTTCTTCTGCGGAGAAGCTCCTGGTAGTGCTGGTCTTCATGAAGCTGCGACATTCCAACTGGACTTGCGTGTCAGATCGTGCGCACTGATTCTGGACGACATGGACCTCCTGACGCAACTGAACGCTGGGGACATGGTTGCACAGGAGGCCAAGTACCACCGAAATTGTCTCCTGAACTTGTACAACCGCACACGGAAGATTAAGGAAATGGCGGGCAAAGGTACAAACGACGAACACGCAATAGCAGGACTTGCTTTCGCAGAGCTGGTGGTGTTTATTGAAGAAGCTCACATGGATGACGAGACGTCTCCGGTCTTCAAACTTGCTGACCTGGCGCAGTTATACACGTCAAGGATGGAACAGCTGGGAGTCAAGCATGAGGGCAGGGTGCACACGACCCGTTTTAAGCAGAGACTGCTTGCTCACTTTCCCAACATGTGTTGTGACGCTTCTGCATAGTAGCCACGTGCGGGCATGCGCGCGCGTCGGCTGCCCAGCCGTTTAGAAACCGGCTGGCGGCAGCCGGCCGGCCGGCTTTTCCTTAGTATATATCCTACGACAATGTAACTAATGTCTGGGATATTCTTATGTTGTTTCACAGCTTGTAGCTGCCCTTATTCTTAACCAACGCATCTTAGTATATTTTATTCTCGATAGTTGATTGTTTCATTATAATATATAAGATGTAAGTTTAGTGAGAGTGGGAGGAGACGAGAGGGAGAGAGAGACCGGCTGGGGGACGTTGCTTCGCGCGGAGAGTCTAGCTTGGGACGAGCCTGATGTGCCACATGCATTTGTTCGCAACGTTAGGCTTAGTTTCGACTCACGCACGGGCTAGACGATTTTGACCCGGCAACTGTGTTGAGTGTTGCCAAGCCTGGGATGTATTCTGCATGCCTAGGGCGGGGTCCAGACAGATTCAAGACTCAGAGCTCACCTCACTGTCGTACCCTTCGGACCCCCTTGATATCTATCCCTCTCAACCCCACTTAGAAACTTTCTCTCTTACTTTGTATACCTTCCTTCCACTACTTCACCAATCTATTTAATTATCCCATCACCTTGATAGACCTTATATCTATTATTGTATTAACGACGAGCTCTCAGATAACTAGATAGGATTTTGGGCCTTATGCAGAGATGTAATTGTTAATGAGACCTAGGAAGCTTCTTTGTTGTCTCATATTTGGTGGTTTCATGCTTGCTGGTGTGTTCTTGTGTCAGGTTAGCAGGGGCTAGACCGGAGGGGAGGCTTTTTGCGATCCTTTAAGTAAAGTCTGCAGGTGCGAGTCCTGTGGACCTGCACGACTTTACTAGGATACCCGTGGGAGTCTGGGGGCATTTTCTTGTCTGTGTCCCTGTGTGTCTAGTGTTGTGTTGTTGTTGTTGTTCCCCAGGCTGCCTGGCCGAACAGCCCCAAGGTCCCGAGCAAGACCAAGGCCATAGAGTGCCCCCACAAAACCCTCCCTGCTTACCACTAACAAAACCCAGGTGACCGAAGCCACTCTAAGGCAGGGAGCTGAGGAGGGCACGGAAACGCCCGAGAAACCAAAGCCCCACCCAAGGCCCTGTGCCCCTCAGCAATTATGAAGGGAAAGTTGAGGGGCAAGGGGAAAATCTGACGCTTTGGCTCCCAATCTGCCAACTCTTAGGTTGGCAGTAGGGAGGTCGATCCACGGAAAAGACGCCGTCACTTGAGATCTAGAAGATATAAGTAAAAGGAACAGTCAGAGTAAGCTATGGGTATGGCAGAGATCGCTCAGCTCTCACTCTGATAGACCAGCCCATCACCATAGTGTTGTGTTGTGTGAGGGCCCTTGCCTAGTCCACTCAGCACTGCGCTAGCACGTCTTGCTTTTGTTTTAGGGTCGCCAGGAGAGAGTCAGATACTTGCGATCTGAGTCTCTCAAGAGAGCACCCTTTCAATTAGAGTAATTTGGCGCACAGACTTGGGAACGTCCCTAGGCAAGAGCAGGTGGCTCAGCCCGGGTATCCGAAGCCTATATCCTTCCGGCTAGACCTCTGCCACCTGGCAGATTAACAGCTAGGGGTTTATTATTTCTGTATGCTTGTTATTGTGCCACAGTTTACCGTTTTTGTGAGCATTGTGAGTCAGGGTGTTGCTTAGAGACCCTGTCCGAGCAGGCTTGCCTGACTAAGAGTGAGAAGCACACCTGTATGTGGTTATGTTGCGAGTTGCTGCCTTTATTTAATTATACCTATGCCATTATACACTGTAGGTCCTATCACTAGTATTTATTCCTGCTTATGAGTTGAGAGTTCTCTAAATCCGTAACGTACTTTGTTTGCTAAGCATCAGATCCTACAGTAGCCGCATGCAGTTTAGAACCCCGCATCTTGTCTACCGGTACGATGTTTTGAGGACTGTTTGCTTTCACCTTCTTTCACGCAGGGGTGATTAGTTGTATTAATTAACGTAACGTTAAATGTACTTTCTTCTAGTTTGTTATTAAATTGTTTCTGCAATTTAATTCCGTTATCTATCTTTTCCTTGAAGCTTTAAGTCAACTTAATTGTGTGATCTTTTATATAGCCTGCTTGACTATCAGCAGTCTATAGTGCGTGCACCCTGTAACCGAGTCATAGGATACCTTGTTATCCAGGCAGGACTCTTGACGGTTTAGGGTGGTTTGTTGCCTGGGTTTATAGATAAGGGTTGGATCTAGCGTTTTCCGTTGTTGCTTGTTGCCGCATACATAGTCCAATAGAAAGAGCCCAGTGTTTATATATCCCAGGACGTAACAAATGGCGACCTTGCATAGGATTTACTGAACAGAGGAATATAGTGGTCATTTGTTTTGAGATTCCTTATGATTAGAGGAATACAGTGGACATAGAGTTTTTTTTTTGGAGCAACCAATATAACACATTAAAGACTTTAAATAACATTAGTATATACATACTTGCATAGGAGATAAGGCACATTCTATAACCGTGATAATTACTGCAGTACACAAACATGTCTAATACATCAGAACACAGTGATGGGTCAGGTCACGATACGGGCTCGGAGGGAGAAAGACCTGTGGAGTGGCTAGTCGATAGCGAGGAGAGTGCTAGAAGATTTTTAGAGGTGCCCCTTACCGCTGCCAGGGTGTTGAAGCTGAATAAGTATGGCTTAAAGTGTGTGGCAGGTCTTCAGGGTCACCATGGTTTAAGTGGCATGAGGAAAGATCAGCTGAGGACTTTGAAATTGGGTTTAGAAGGGAGAGACCTGAGAGGATAGGCGACTGGGGGCCCCGGTCCCCAGCCCCCCCTCCACTCTACCCCCATATCAAACGTCAGGATGCCTGAATTTAGTACATACCCCCAAGTTGATGGTCAATGGCAGCGTGGAATTCAATCACAGGGACCCTCTCCATTAAATGCACCTTCCCCTCCTCAAGGGTTGACTCCAGATTTGTTGTTTCGGCTTGAGATGGCCAAGGTTGAGGTTGCTAGAGCTCAGGTTGAGGCTACCGAAAGACAGGCTAGAGCTCAGGTTGAGGCTGCCGAGAGACAGGCTAGTGTGCAGGCTGAGGCTGCTAGAGCTCAGGCTGAGGCTGCAGAGAGAACAGCTATACGAGAGGCTGAACTGCAGGCAGAGTCTACTAAGTATCGGGCTGACAGGGAGCTGGAGAGATCTCGAGTGGAGGTAACAGGGCGAAATAATGGGGGAGGTAACAGACATCGGGACCAATCATTGTCGCACCTGCTTAAACTAGTTCCTGTGTTCGATGAATTGGGTGTGACTGAGTTTTTTATGCGATTTGAGAAGAAGTGTCAGGAACACCAGTGGCCTCAGGAAAAGTGGGCAGCATTAGTTTCATCAAGACTCCTAGGAAAGGGGCTAAAAGCGTATGATGCACTACCTTTAGAGTCCCGTGTAGTTTATGATGAGCTAAAGAAGGCTGTGCTACGGGCCTATGAGTTACAACCAGAAACTTACTGCTTGAAGTTTCGGGGTGTTACTAAGGGCAAGGATAGTACCTTCCTAGAACACGCCCGGGACTTGTCTGATGCACTACGACATTGGCTGCGTTCTGAGAGGGCAGCTACTTTTGAGGAGTTGAGTGAGCTGGTTCTCTTGGAGCAGTTCTTTAAGTGCACAGGCGGGGACTTAACATTAAATATAAAGGAAAAAAATCCTAGAACTCTCCAGGAGGCAGCAGAAATGGCTGACCGCCGACTGTCATTAATTCGAGGGTGCGAAGCAGCAGCTAGGAGTGAGTCGGGTGCAAAGGATCGTACCCCTCCCCCTCCCAAGAATTTTGATACACATAAATACACAAAACCATGTAGCACTGACAATAAAACTGAACATAAACCAAGTACCGTCCCGTATAAGAAGTCTAATGGTACCTCCCACTCCCAAGGGAAACCAAAGAGTAAAGAGTACTTTGCATGTCACAAGGAGGGTCACTTTGCAAATGCTTGTCCGAACAAGCCACCAAACAAGGTTGTGTCATTGGCCCGCAGCATAGGGGTGTCGCCTATATCTTCTGAGTTTGCCAAGGGTAGTTCGTCAGAGGTTGGGACACAGCCTGTGTTCAAGAGTCCGAAAGGCTCGAACCCTGTCCGCGACGTCTTTGGGGGACATAGAGGGCATGGTTTTGTGAGGTGGGCTGGCGAAAGGCGAGGAGTTAAGCTATTGCGTGATACGGGGGCTTCTCAGACCTTGTTAAGGAACTTTTCTGGTAGACCGATTAACGCTGCTCGGGTGGTGGTAGTTCAGGGCATCAATGCTACGAAGTCCTACCCGCTGGTGCGGATGGAGCTGGAGGTTGGTGGTGTGGTGAAGGAGCTGGATGTCGGAATTGTAGAGGACTTGCCTGTTGGGGGCGTCGACCTCCTCCTCGGCAACGACTTTGCGGTGCCTGCTTCTAAGGTTTCACCCTTGGTCATTGCCGAGAAGGCGACCGACGTTAGTAGGGAGGAACAGGAGTGGGTTGAGAAGTGTAGCGTACAAACCATGGCGTGTGTTGTGACGCATTCTCAGACATCCGGAGCCTTGCAGCCACCACCTCAGTCTATCAAACCGCGGAGGAAAGGTCACAAGAAAACGGGAAGTGTTGGTCAATTGGAGAGTTTTGAGCCGGCAGTGTTTCTTGGTGACTCATTATTGGCACCTATGTTAGAGTCTGGAGAGGCCCCGGGGCCTGTCACCGCTATTGCAGGTGCAGGGCAGGAAGAGACTCTGCGACAGCATCGTTATGCGCAGCGTGAGGAAAGGATGGCTCAGCGGGACATTGGAGGTGGAAATAAATTATTTAAGATGAACTTGGATAATCTCGCACCTGCTGATATATGTTCCTTGCAGCTGGAAGATCCTGAAGTCAGGGCGTGTGGTAATGGTGCTATCGAACTGGAGAGCGATGGGGATGCGCAGCCTGGTGATTTTTTCTTGTCCGAGGGGATCTTGTATCGGAGACATCAGGATCCCAAGAAAAAGTGGGATGGCGGGTCAGGATTAGTGGACCAGTTAGTAGTACCGAGGGTGTGCCGTGAGAGCTTATTGAGATTAGCTCATGATGTGCCTTTGGCAGGGCACCTGGGGGCACGTAAGACGGAGGCAGCTCTGAGCAAGCTTTTCTGGTGGCCTGGGTTAAAGGCGAGTGTCGTGTCATGGGTGTCACAGTGTCACACTTGTCAAGTTGTTGGGAAACCCAATCAGGTCATTCCGTGAGCCCCGTTACAACCCATCCCTGTTATTGGGCCGCCCTTCAGCAAAGTAGTTATCGATATGGTTGGCCCATTGCCCCCCACTAGTGCCGGCAATAAATTTTTACTAACTGTAATGGATGTAGCAACACGGTATCCAGATGCTTACCCCATGCGCAACGGGATGGCTAAGACTGTTGTCAAAAACCTACTTGTCTATTTCTCTCATTATGGCTACCCTCAGGAGATCCAGTCTGATCAGGGATCCCATTTTACTTCTGCTCTGTTTAACCCTCCAGCCCCGGGGGCTATAGCTCGCGACTGTGCTGTGGTACCGGGTGTTTTGACGATCTTTGGGGTATGTTAACTCCTCTGTAATTCAATGAATATGGCATGTAATGTTATGAATACAAAATAATAATGTTCCACAAACCTTCCTCTGTCGAATGGCGTTGAGTAGAGGTCTCTAACCCATCTGGTTGCATAATGGTGAGCGCGGGAAGACGAGTGATTTTCGGCGGAAAATTCTTCCCGCGTTCGGACGCGTCGCCCCGGCCATGGCTACGACGCACCGAGCCGCTCGTCGCGCCAAAGTATTTATCTCCCTTAGACGATTTTAGTGTTTGATATTGAGAATGGGATGTTTATTTGATATTTTTATAGTTATTTTGAGGCCAATTATATAAATTATGTTTATTAGGGTATCACTGTCACTGATATTGCTAATTTTCACTCGATACCGTACATTTTATTAGTAATTGAGGTAGGTTATTGTTATACTAGGCACTGATTATTCGTTATTACAGGTTTATTATAGTTTGGCCATCAAGTATTGTGTCTTGTGTCACTTTCACTTTGATAAATATGCTTTAGAGAGTGTCACTCTCACTGATAATGCTCATTTTCACTCGATACCGTACATTTTATTAGTAATTGAGGTAGGTTATTGTTGTATTAGGCACTGATTATTCGTTATCACAGGTGTTTATTATACTTTGGCCATCAAATATTAGGTCTTGTGTCACTTTCACTTTGACAAATATGCTTTAGAGAGTGTCACTGTCACTGATAATGCTAATTTTCACTCGATACCGTACATTTTATTAGTAATTGAGGTAGGTTATTGTTGTATTAGGCACTGATTATTCGTTATCACAGGTGTTTATTATACTTTGGCCATCAAATATTAGGTCTTGTGTCACTTTCACTTAGTTATATGATTTGTAAATGTTTTATATACAATTTATTGTGTCTTTTTTCACTGATTTATATATTTCTATAGGTTCTAATCATATGAATGTCACTTGGTATATACATATGTGTCACTTTCACATATTATTATGGTGTAATTGTATTTGTATCAATTTTCTCATAATACATGACTTTTGTATAACAATAAATTGGTTTTCTTCCACTTTTTGCCTATATATATAGTGTACATATTGTCATTTTATTTGGCACTTTCAGTATGATTATTAGAACTCCAGCTTGGAGTGGTAATCAAAGAAGCACACTAAAGCACAGAGTGCCACCTTGCACTCCACACACTCCATGGTTGACTTTTTACCTGACCTCGGCCTCACCCTGCTGTTGTAGCAGACATAGCACCGCTTCTGCTGCGTTCTTCCTGATTCATTCTGAGGCAGGGAACCAAGCCTGTGCCTAATCAAGTATTGAGCACACTGCAAACGGTCAACAACGGCGGGCCCAGGATGTGCCACTGCCCTCTGTGGCGTAGCATACTTCTCCAGGAGCTCCGTCAACACCTGCTTTTGGAACCTCCGCAGGCTATTGAACTTCATGGGTGTGTTCACATTCCGAAGCTTGTATATATTGTAGGCATTCAGAACTGACATGTCCACCATATGCAGAAAGAACTTTTTGTACCATCTGCACGAGGTACGCAGGCAGTCAATGAAGCCTATCTGCATGTCGGACTTGTCCACCAGCCTCATGTTGATGTTGTAGTCCAGGACAGCATTGGGCTTGGTCACCCTGGCCTGGGTGCGGCGATCCACCTTGCCAGTCTCCACCATTTCCCCCTTGTGGATGGTGGTCAGGAGGTTGACCTTCCGCTGGTCGTGCCAGTGGATAGCCAGAATGGGCCCCGACTTCTTCTTGAACACATCACCTTTTTTGGTCTTTGGAGGGAAAGGTGGCATGCCCTTCCTTTTCCCTCGTACTGTGCCTACAGTCCCCGTCTTGCGCTCATGCAGGTACTGTGAGAGAGTGGGGGACGTGTAATAATTGTCCGTGTAGAGGACGTGATTCTTATGAAAGTAGCGGTCCATCATGGCTTGCACCACTGCTCCGCCAAAGCCAATGAGGGGGTCCACAAGCAAGTCCCCTTCCTTCCCGCTGTAGACCAGGAAGTCCAGGACATAGCCAGTTTGGCAGTCGCACAGCACAAAGAATTTTATGCCAAAGAGATGTCTTTTTGAGGGGATGTACTGCCGGAAGCTGAGTTTTCCCCGGAACACACAAGAGACTCGTCAATGACGACCTTGCGGAAGGGCTTGAAGTAGGAGGTGAAGCGTTCTCGCATCATCTCGTACAACGTCCTAATCTTCCACAGCTTGTCTGGGAGGTGGACGTCAAGGTTGGTGACAAGATGGAGCGCTGCGAGGATATCAAGGTACCGGTCGCGAGACATATATTTCCTGAAGGCAGGGGTGGATATGAGATCATTGGTGATCCAATAGTCAGGCAACCTATGCTTCTTGACATGAGGCATTAGCATGGTGAGTGCCAGGAACACCATGAACTCTTTATGAGTCACTGGGGTCCACTGCCTCATGTGGCCCTTGGTCACCTTGCTCAAAAAGTGGACCTGGTATTGGTGCTGCTTATTTGTCTCTTTGACAACATAGCCTACCACCTCCTCATCAAAGAAGACCTCAAATAGTTCGTGTGGTGGAGCATTGGGGCCTGCAGGAAAATTGGGGATAATGCCTGAACCCTCCAGTACCTCATCAAAAGCTGGCCCATCAGGGTTGTATCCATCCCCATCAACTACGTCTTGCCACTGAAAAACGTAGAATGGGTCTTGTCTACGCTGACGAGGAGCTCCAGCTGGTGGCCCAGCACGCCCACGGCCAACTCGGGAGGCCCACGCCGTAGGGTGGCGAGGGCGTCGGTCAGGGCGTCGGGCAACACGATGGGCAGCACGACGCCGGGCCAAGCGGATGGGTCTAGGGCTGTCGATGTCCATATAGTCATCGTCAGAGTGGTCATCTTGCCCTGACGGTGGACCTATGTAATCATGGCCAGAGTCTTCAGAGAGGTGCCCTTCATCATCAGTGGCCCCCACATAATCTGGCAGGGAACGAGTGATGCGTGGGCGGCGTGCGGGTGGGCGAGGTGGGGAAGGAGTGGCTGGTGAGGCTGTGTCCCCCCGAGGTCCTGGGCTCCTTGGCCTGCGACAAGTGACAGAAAGCAATGCTTCACTGTCACTAGGCCCAGTATTGGTGATGCGAGCTCAAAGACTTCTTCAGGAAGACATGTTGAAGGCGGGAGAGGTGGGGAGGACCGTGGGGAAAGATGCGGGGGCGTATGGCTGGGGCCGGCAGGGGTGGACGCCGCGTGAGCCGCGAACAAAACTCTCTTACTTTTCTTAATTTTTTTTGGTATATTTCCTGCCTTTCCCCTTTTCGGCACCAGTATGTCTCCTGTTGGGGGACCTAGGAGGCAAATAGGCCGAAAGTGGGGGGTCCTCAACCCTTGGCAGTGGTGGGGGTGGTGGGGAAGAATGCGGGGCATCCGGGTCATCTTGGGTGGCGTGGGTAGATAAGGGAGACAATGGCGGGCGAGAAGGGTCACCACGCTCACCCTCACTCACAGCCTCATCCTCACCAAGTATTTTTGCTTGTTCCCTAGCTGCCGCGGCCGCCTTCTCAAGTATTTTCTGCTTATATAAGTGTAGCTTGAAAGGCGATTTACCTGGGGAAGGGCTTGGCGTCGTGTCACTTATGCGAAATTTGGTGAGTGACCTTGAACTCTCCCACTCACTCACTCTCTCAAGTTCACTGTCTTTAGGTAAACCAGCTTCCTCAACAACTGGTACATCACCTTCATCACTCTCATCACTGTCAGGTTCTCTCGCAAATCCCAGGAATTGCTCTTCTTTGTCACTCTCATGGCCATAATCACTCGACTTATAATTACTGGAGTCGTCACTGACTATATCATCAACAATATACTTGGCATCAGCACGCTCATATAGTCTCAATGTCGTCTCAATACCTCCGGGAGATAACACATTTAGGCGATGGCGTCGGGGTAAGGCGCGACGAACTAGCAAGGGC
Organism: Paralithodes platypus; assembly: GCA_032716605.1. Taxonomy (NCBI): domain Eukaryota; kingdom Metazoa; phylum Arthropoda; class Malacostraca; order Decapoda; family Lithodidae; genus Paralithodes; species Paralithodes platypus. The sequence goes on along the minus strand of CM064515.1, from coordinate 21,307,483 downwards.
GTCGTAGGAAGCACGGTATCGGACACAGCGGAATCACTATTTGGCGTACTATCCATGATGGCGTCGGGGTAGATACTGTTGCTGTGGCGTCGTTTACGCCTGGTGGCGCCACCTTCCGTCCCACGATACCAAAAATTTATGCGCGGCATTCGAAAGCACGCACGCAAGCAATGGGCGTTCAAGAGCCCTTCCGGGTTGCGCGGGCCGAGTTTGTTATGGGCGTTCAAGAGCCCTTCCGGGGTGGAGGGGTTAAGCAGACCATGCAGCAACTTGGGATAGTGTCTGTGGTGTCATCTGCCTACCATCCTGAGAGTCAGGGAGTTTTGGAAAGGTGGTACTCGACTCTCAAGAGTATGTTGCGGTGTTATTGCATGGAAAATGGGAAGGACTGGGATCTAGGTCTCCCATACGTTTTATTTGCTGCGAGAGAAGTACCTGGGGAGAGCTTGGGATTTAGCCCGAAGGAGTTAGTTTTTGGACACAGGGTCAGGGGGCCCCTCCACATAGTCAAGGAGATCTGGGAGTGAGTCACAAAGCCATGCTCGCTTCTAAAGTATGTAGTTGAAAGCCGTGAGAGAATGCTAAAGAGCTTGGAGGTAGCAGGTCGGAACCTTAAGAGTTTACAAGCTCAGATGAAGGACAGATACGACCAGAAGGTGAAGCTGAGGGAGTTTGAAGTAGATCAGGAGGTACTGATACTACTGCCTCTGGTGGGACACCCCTTGTCTGCCAAGTATTCTGGTCCGTATCGGGTTGTAAGGAAGGTTTCTGATCTCGACTATTTAGTAGCTACTCCTGATCGTAAGAAAAAGAACCAACTTTGCCATGTAAATCTGATGAAAGAGTATGTGAGGCGCCCCTCCGAGCCTCTAACTGTCCCGGTGTTGATCTGCAGCGATCGTGGTAGAGAAGGAGGAAGGGACAGTCAAGCTGCGGGGGACGATAATTAGGATTGTCATGTTTCCGCGGATCAGTGGGTGGGGAATTCTAGACAAGTGGCTCACAAGTTGATATTGCACCTGCCTGAGCAACAGCGTGTAGCTGTGCAGCACTTGTTTGATTCAAACCCAGCTGTTTTCGCGGAGCATCCTGGCCTCACTACTCAAGCGGTGCACGATGTCGATGTTGGGGACCACCCGCCCTTTAAATCAGTGCCATACCGTGTTCCCCCTATTAAATTACCAGCACTTAGGGAAGAGCTGGATTATATGCTGAAACGTGGGCTGATTTCTGAGGGTGCAGTAAGGTGGACTTCCCCAGTCACACTGCAGCCCAAACCAGATGGCAAGGTGCGGTTTTGTATAGATTTCCGCAGGTTGAATGGTTTAACCCGCACAAATGCCTACCCTCTCCCTCGCATGGACGATAGTGTGGATAAGATAGGAAAAGCCAAGTTCCTCACTAAGATAGACCTTGTTAAGGGTTATTGGCAAGTGCCCTTGTCTGAGCGAGCGCGAGAGGTGTGTGGGTTTGTGGTGGACGGTGCCACATATCGTTGCCATGTTATGCCATACGGGCTGAAAAATGCCCCTGCAACGTTTCAGAAATTAATGAACGACATTGTAGCCGACATTCCCAACTGTACGGTGTACCTAGATGATGTCATAATATACGACGAGGATTTTAACAGTCACTGTGCTCACATCGGACAGCTTTTTAATAAACTGAATGAAGCAGGTTTGGTGGTAAACCTGGGTAAGTGCGATTTTGTCAAAGCCACAGTTTTGTACCTGGGGTTCGAGGTGGGGATGGGTCAGGTGTGCCCTCCACAGACAAAGATCAAAGCCATCGATCAGTTTCCCCAGCCTACGACTAAGAAACAAATCATGCGGTTTCTAGGTATGATAGGCTATTATCGTCGCTTCATCAAAGGCTATTCGACTGAACTTGCACCTTTAACTGACTTATTATCTAAGGACAAGAAGTTCCGGTGGTCTCCTGAGTGTGCAGAGGCGTTTTCCTTGGTGAAACACCTGTTATGTACCCACCCCATACTCAGGGCCCCGGACTTCAGCAGACCTTTTCAGCTAGCGACTGATGCCAGTGGCGTAGGGGCTGGGTCTGTCTTGTTACAGACAGATGATGAAGGTATCGAACATCCAGTGAGTTTTTACAGTAAAAAATTCAATAGTGCACAAAGGAATTACTCTGTAATTGAAAAAGAACTTCTGGCGATAGTGCTGGCGCTCAGGCACTTCGATGTATATGTTCCTGCTTTCGGACCAGTCGTAGTGGTTTATACCGATCATCACCCTCTGAAATTCTTTAATCAGTTTCATAACCGGAATATGAGGCTGACCAGGTGGTCACTCATGCTTCAGGAGTATAATCTGGACATACGCCATATTGCCGGTTCTGATAACGTGATAGAGGATTGTCTATCAAGGGTGGATGATGTTGGTTATACTGCCACAGGATTGAGGGTTGAGTGTGGAGGAAAATAGGCTGTCACTGTAGTTCAGCCGAAAAAACAAATTGAAAAAGCATAAACCTTATAAAAACTCTTTATTTTTATAACGTGTAGAATTGTGTATAAGATGTTGTAGCAGTATATATGTTGAATGTTTTCGCTTATTGTCGCTAAGTTAGTTGAACTCACTCGGTGGAGCGCAACAGTCTTTATTTTGTTTATATATAGTGCCTTGTGTCGCAACAGTGTGTGGTACTATGAGAAGCTTTCTGTTAGATATGAAGAACTTAGTCAAGGGTCTTATATCTTGGGGGAGGTGTGACGCTTCTGCATAGTAGCCACGTGCGGGCATGTGCGCGCGTCGGCTGCCCAGCCGTTTAGAAACCGGCAGCCCGGCTTTTCCTTAGTATATATCCTACGACAATGTAACTAATGTCTGGAATATTCTTATGTTGTTTCACAGCTTGTAGCTGCCCTTATTCTTAACCAACGCATCTTAGTATATTTTATTCTCGATAGTTGATTGTTTCATTATAATATATAAGATGTAAGTTTTGTGAGAGTGGGAGGAGACGAGCGGGAGAGAGAGACTGGCTGGGGGACGTTGCTTCGCGCGGAGAGTCTAGCTTGGGACGAGCCTGATGTGCCACATGCATTTGTTCGCAACATTAGGCTTAGTTTCGACTCACGCACGGGGTAGACGATTTTGACCGGGCAACTGTGTTGAGTGTTGCCAAGCCTGGGATGTATTCTGCATGCCATCTGCATTCATCTGTCCAGACAGATTCAAGACTCAGAGCTCACCTCACTGTCGTACCCTTCGGACCCCCTTGATATATATCCCTCTCAACCCCACTTAGAAACTTTCTCTCTTACTTTGTATACCTTCCTTCCACTACTTCACCAATCTATTTAATTATCCCATCCCCTTGATAGACCTTATATCTATTATTGTATTAACGACGAGCTCTCAGATAACTAGATAGGATTTTGGGCCTTATGCAGAGATGTAATTGTTAATGAGACCTAGGAAGCTTTTTTGTTGTCTCATATTTGGTGGTTTCATGCTTGCTGGTGTGTTCTTGTGTCAGGTTAGCAGGGGCTTGACCGGAGGGGAGGCTTTTTGCGATCCTTTAAGTAAAGTCTGCTGGTGCGAGTCCTGTGGACCCGCACGACTTTACTAGGATACCCGTGGGAGTCTGGGGGCATTTTCTTGTCTGTGTCCCTGTGTGTCTAGTGTTGTGTTGTGTGAGGGCCCTTGCCTAGTCCACTCAGCACTGCGCTAGCACGTCTTGCTTTTGTTTTAGGGTCTCCAGGAGAGAGTCAGATACTTGCGATCTGAGTCTCTCAAGAGAGCACCCTTTCAATTAGAGTAATTTGGCGCACAGACTTGGGAACGTCCCTAGGCTAGAGCAGGTGGCTCAGCCCGGGTATCCGAAGCCTATATCCTTCCGGCTAGACCTCTGCCGCCTGGCAGATTAACAGCTAGGGGTTTATTATTTCTGTATGCTTGTTATTGTGCCACAGTTTACCGTTTTTGTGAGCATTGTGAGTCAGGGTGTGACTTAGAGACTCTGTCCGAGCTGGCTTGCCTGACTAAGAGTGAGAAGCACACCTGTATGTGGTTATGTTGCGAGTTGCTGCCTTTATTTAATTATACCTATGCCATTATACACTGTAGGTCCTATCACTAGTATTTATTCCTGCTTATGAGTTGAGAGTTCTCTAAATCCGTAACGTACTTTGTTTGCTAAGCATCAGATCCTACAGTAGCCGCATGCAGTTTAGAACCCCGCATCTTGTCTACCGGTACGATGTTTTGAGGACTGTTTGCTTTCACCTTCTTTCACGCAGGGGTGATTAGTTGTATTAATTAACGTAACGTTAAATGTACTTTCTTCTAGTTTGTTATTAAATTGTTTCTGCAATTTAATTCCGTTATCTATCTTTTCCTTGAAGCTTTAAGTCAACTTAATTGTGTGATCTTTTATATAGCCTGCTTGACTATCAGCAGTCTATAGTGCGTGCACCCTGTAACCGAGTCATAGGATACCTTGTTGTCCAGGCAGGACTCTTGACGGTTTAGGGTGGTTTGTTGCCTGGGTTTATAGATAAGGGTTGGATCTAGCGTTTTCCGTTGTTGCTTGTTGCCGCATACTTAGTCCAATAGAAAGAGCCCAGTGTTTATATATCCCAGGACATAACAGTGTGCACTGCACCAGGGGCGCGATGTCCTGCTTGCATTCAATGACGACCTTGGTGATGCCCTGGCAAAGGCTTGTGAACTGTACAGAGACCTTGATGCTGTCCACCTGGCGCGTGCTGCCCAAATTGTGAGACGCCACATCATCGGAGATGCCAAGGTATTCAACGGGTTTCCTGCAGGATGCCAACAGGACTCCGTGCCACCCATGCTGCTTGCCTTGGTCACTATGATCTTGGAAGGTCCCAGTATCAAGCACCAGAATGAAAGCACAACACTAGCGGCACTGAGCATCGCCCAGCTCCTCAAGTTCAACAGCGTTATGCACCGACGGGCCACCACAGGCAGTACGCCTCGCCCAGTCAGGCACGCCACCACGCAGGAGATGCCAGTTCAACCTACATCGGCCTAATGCTGTATGCACACACGCGCAAGAGGGAGCTCGTCGACAGGCTGGCACACATGGGGATTTCTATCTCCTATGATCGGGTCCTGTCCCTTTCCACACAGCTGGGGAACAGTGCCTGCCGCCTCTACCACCAGGAGCAAGTAGTCTGCCCTCCCAAGATGAGAGGCAGAATCTTCACGACTGCCGCGGTAGACAATATCGACCACAACCTAAGTTCCACCACAGCAAAACAGTCATTCCATGGGACTGCTATTTCCCTCATGCAACACTCTGCGCGACTGGACCTGGTGTGGGACCGCTACAATACAGACTCGTTGAAGGGTACAGCAAGAGCCAAGCGCGGAAAAGGGGTGAGAAGACGGGTGGTGGGTGGTTCAACGATCCCCGGGAACTGGGCCAGCTTCCTCAGAGTCGACGAGAACAAGACAGAGCTGTTCAGCTTCCTCTCTGGCGTCCTCCACGACTCATTTCAGCTTGCAGACAAGGAGCTGGTCATCACTGAAGGAGATGATGTCTTGAGCAAGCCACCGCTCCTAAATACTGCAGCCCTGGCTCCTTGCAACCACGAAGAAGCCGACAGGCGCATGATGTTGCATGCCGCCCACGCTACTCACAATGGCCACAAGAAGATCCTCATCCGCACAGTTGACACTGATGTTGTTGTCCAGGCAGTGGCTCTGGCATGCGCCCTGGAGGAGGAAGCCGAAGCATGGGTGTCCTTCGGCACGGGCAAGGCTTTCCGGTTCTTGGCAGCCCATGAGATGGCGCGGGCTCTGGGCCCTGAGAAAGCACAGGCACTACCGATGTTTCATGCTTTGACGGGCTGTGACACGGTCTCCTGCTTCGCCGGACATGGCAAGAGGACAGCATGGGCAGTGTGCACAGCTCTACCTCAGCTGACCCAGACACTCGCTGACCTCTCCACTGCACCGGATCATATTGATGAAGATGCCATGCACACCATCGAGAGGTTCGTCATCCTGCTTTACGACAGAACAAGCACCGCAACCGATATCGACAAGGCACGCCGCAAACTTTTTGCAAAGAAGAGCAATGTCCAGCTGATCCCACCGACAAGTGCAGCCGTGAAGCAGCACGTCCGACGAGCAATATACCAGGGCGGACATGTCTGGGGTCAGGCCCTGGTTCCTGCACCAACATTGCCATCACCAACCGACTGGGGTTGGATCAAGACCAGCGACATGTACGAACCTCTCTGGACAACGCTCCCCGAGGCATCCAAGGTCTGCCAGGAGCTTGTCTCCTGCAAATGCCAGAAGGGCTGCATCAAGAAGTGCAAGTGCAAGAAGGCCAGTCTGGAATGCACACCACTGTGTGCTTGCGATGGGGAGTGCTCTCAGAACTGAACTCGCAAACTTAAGATGAAGATTCTGAACTGTTCCAGACAGTACACAGGTACTGTAAAACAGTGAACTTATCTGAATATTGCATTTAGCAGATTATGTGTTAATTAACATGATAATTAAATGTAGTAGTGTCCATTGACCACAGAAGTATAACATTTGACTTGCTCAGGATTGATCTGATGAGAGCAAGCCACCATAATTATCACTATCTGGTTCTGTTATTGTTGTTGTATTATTGATGTAATTAGCATAATTGTGTTAATAATTTTGTTAATTGGCATCTTAATTGGCGTGGGCTGTGTCCATGAATAGCTATTGACAGACAGAGGAAGAAGGTCAGATAACATTTCCACAACTTAAATGAATCTAGCCTATTCACAAGGAATGTCAGCATTTGATGCCTGATCATGGATTTCCTTGTCGCCATTTCATCCGCAATTAGCCTAAATATGTTAATTAATATCAGCAGCATCTCCCAAAATGTGACTAAGAGCTATCTGGCATGTCTTTATTCAAAACATTCAATAAACATTCACTAAAACCTTCAGCAGCAAACTTTATCTAACTTCTGTGTGTCTTTTGGGTGTCTGCTGGCGGCCATTTTGGAAAATGGCCGCCACGGCCGCCAGGGGGTAGTTGGGCGATGGCTCCACATCCAAATTTGTTCATAATATATTGGTATACCTCTGTGCCAAAATTGGTGCTTTTATCAAAAAATGCACAATAGGTTAGCTTACTCTTCAGTGCTTGGAGAGGAGCCTGGTTCCCCTTTAAATTGACACACTAACCCCCATGTTTCTTTGGGCTTCGGTGTGTCCTCTTCTTCTGGTAGTGCATCTCGATTTTGGTTTGTCGGGTGGTGATGTTATCTCCGGAATGACGTTTATTCCTATTCCTCTGTCTTCGGTTGTTTCTTCCCTCTCTTGTGGGTTTCCCGTTTTCTGTTCTCCTCTCCTTCTTTCTTTCTTGATGTTTAATTCCCGTGCTCGTGGGCTTCCTAGTTTTCTTTCTCCTTCTTTCTTGCTGTTCCTTGTGTCCTTCTCCACTCCGTCTTTTTGTATTTCTCGTATTTCAATTTATCCTCGAAAGTATAGTGTTTCACGTCTCATGCTTACTGTGAAACAGAAGGAACTTCTGACGTCAACAGACAAAGCTCTTATCTACATATTGAAAAATAGTTGTTGATTTGCTTTCAATTATTTATATATATATACAATTTTGTTCATATTGATTATAGTAAAGCTATCGGTGTATGCTATCTCTGTGGATAACTACATTTCTGTATGGGTTTGGTTTGTGTGAACAACTTGTTTAACATCATTGTTCCTGTAATACATCTGTAAGTCTGAATACAGTGAAAGAGGAGTAGCCACGAGACAGTTTGGAGGAGATATACAATTGCACTAGTGTCCTTTGATCATCACGCAAAGAGGTATGTGAGAGGATCCTTATAATATTCACATCCTTTATACACAACACCTTTAGACTCATCAATAATTGTGGAACACAAACCAAATGATAATCGAAAAGATAGACCCAGAAATGTTGTGACTACCACACAATTAATTTTTTGGCCACAAAGCATTAGATCAAGGTCTAAATGATCCCCCCTAATTCTACAAAATTGCAAAAGTGCATTGATAGGGAAAAGCAAAATCCTTGAATCAGCCAAAGCAGAGGCCATGTCCAAAGCAAGCTACAGTATATGCGTCTTTTAACAGTAGACATGCGAGAACCAGACAACTAAATTGGTAAATCATCTACATAAAGGGATAAGGACGACCCAGCAGGCAGAGAATCTAAGAAAACTACTGTTGATAGTGAGACAAACTTACTCCTGCACAAGAGATGCAGAGAGGATGGAAAGCGCACGGATCATAAGCACACAATTAGTCAAAAGTCTCTAAGCTTCACCGGAAGACGACCACATAAACCTAAGGCAGGAAGTTGCCAAAGGATGCCATGGAGCCTAGCATTCTTTAGGTAAACAAACCACAGCTTCAAGATAGTATTGTTTGAAGGCATACGTTGCACAGATTTTTTTGTTTTTTTTTATTTGGATGAGAGAGACAAAAAGCAAAACTGCCTGTAACAAGTGCCTCCCCCAGAGTTGAAAGAGTGACAGGACCAAAATTAAAGAATGTACGAGCCAAAATGCCTGGACACATGGAGTTTGAAACAATTTAAGACATAGTATGAGGGGAAGATGGATTCAGGGAGAGAGTTCCAGAGTTCAGTTGTTGAATAGAAGAAATATTGGAAATGTTGAGTCACTCTTGGGTTGGAGAGTTGCAAAGAGTAGGTATGGGACTGTGTTGCAAGACAGGTGCTCCATGCTCTATGTAGAGGATGTGGTATACACTGAGAAATGTCTGAGGAACACTGATTATTATAATAGCGGTAGAATAGCGAGAGAGATGCAAAATAATTGCAGTAAAGAGATAAATATTGCAGAGGATCAGTTAGTGCGCTTGAGTTAATGGGACGAAAAGCTTTCTCTTCTACTTTGTCTAGAAGTGCTGTTTGAGATGATCCTCCCCACACATTCGAAAAATACTGAATACATGGACGAATTGTGCCCCTGTACAGAGCCAGAAGCAGTGTACAAAGGAGTACAAAGGAAATCAAGCAACAATAGGTCTAGTGACCCTTCTAGGCGGCTTGTCCTCCAAAACACTGAGGATCAAGTGTCCAAACAGTGGTTTAGAGTGGGAAAGGGAACTAATGTCCGTGGCAGGATTAGGAAGTTAGTAGGGGACAGAGGGGTTAGTAACTGAGGGGAGGAAAAATAAAGTTATTCATTTACAAACGCAGTCAGTCGCGGGTTTGATCCGAGATATTTGTCTAGGCGGAGTTTAAATGAGTCAACGGTGCTGCAGTCTATAACGTCTCGGGGAAGCCCATTCCACAAGTTGACAACTTGATTGAAGAAGAAATTCTTAGATTCGTGTGAGTTAAAAGATTTACCAATAATTTTGCAACCGTTTCCCCGCATGTAATAAGATTGGTCGATAGTGAAGTACTTACTACAGTTCATATTGTCGATGCCTTTGATGATTTTGAACACTTGAATTAAGTCACCTCTTAATCTGCACTAGGTTAAAGGAAATAGATTTAATTCTCTAAGATGCTCTTCGTATGGTTTGTTCTTTAGGCTAGGTATCATTTTGGTAACTCTACGTTGAACTCGTTCTAGCTTGTTTATATCTTTTTGGTAATTAGGGCACCAGGATTGAATGCAGTATTCCAGAAGAGGGCGGACTAAGGAATTGTAAAGGGTTAGGATAACTTTTTTGGATTTATGCTCAAATGACCTGCCTATAAAGCCAATTATTTTGTTTGCCTTCTTAACAACTTCTGAACATTGTTGACTCGGTTTTAGGTTACTCGATATTGTTACTCCCAGATCGGTTTCTCTGTTTACATTCTTAAGTTGAGTGCCTTTCATCGAATAGTTTGCTTTCTCATTTAGGTATCCGATATGTAGTACTTTACATTTATCCGCATTGAAACTCATTTGCCAAATTTGGGCCCAACATGACAATTTATCTAGATTGTGTCGCATATCGTCAACTTGTTCTTTTGAGAGTACGCTATTTGCAATTTTTGTATCGTCAGCAAATTTTGAGATTGTACAGGTGAGACCCTCATCTATGTCGTTGATGTAAATTAGAAAGATAATTGGTCCTAGTTCCGATCCCTGGGGTACCCCGCTACTTACATTGGTCCATTTAGATGCCTTACCGTTTATGACTACTCTTTGCTTTCTGTCGCTGAGCCAATTTTCTATCCATTTCAACACACCGTCTTGTATTCCGTGCGCTTTTAGCTTTAGCAGTAAACGTTTGTGGGGAATTTTTCAAAGGCCTTTTGAAAATCAAGGTATATAATATCTACAGCTTCATGGTGGGTTCACACATTCACGTATATTGCTCCCGTCAGCTCCCGTCTGTTGTAAACGAAGGTATATTGGTAGTTGGCAACCGATTACGTAAAACGTAATGGCATAATACGCAAAACTTTAATGAAATTACGGCCAGTCGGGGGGGTACTCTCGCATGGCGCGAGTAGAAACGAGTAGCCCACGTGGGTCGGGAATGTTGTGGGTGCGGCCAAGGCCGCGCGGTTGCTGATTCGAGTCGAATCAGGAACGTGGCTCGCCCTCACGTATGTCAAAAGACGGGGAAACATACGACCGACCAGGCCACCACGGTCGTCTGACCAGAGCATCCTCGTCGGACGTAGCAGCGACCACGTGAGACGAGAGCTGCTCTCGTCAAATCGTAGAAAGTTCCAGTCGAACGTGGAAGTATACGTTAGTTAGGCCGCATCTGGCAGAACCGCCGCACTGCGGGTTGGCGGGAAGACGCGGCATCATTGTACGAGGGGACAACGGGACCAGCGAGGGACCCTCCAGTCACACCTCACCACACCGGAGCAGCAACCAACAAGCCAACCCTGCCACCCTCTGCACCCTGCCGAAAACAAATCGTAGCAGCGAAACAACTGCACCTATGGCTTTCATATTTTTACCACATGTACCTTACCCTTTAGGCTACCCACCACAAAAATCCCAAATCCCTCCTCCCACCCACTCGCTGACTGTCGGTCCCGTCAGAAGGAAAAAAAGGAAAATCTGTGGCGGCGAAACGACTGCACCAATCGGTTCCATATTTGTGTGACAAGTCTCTTACCCTTCTGCCTTCCCCCCAACACACCCCCAACCTCCTCCCACCACCCACTTCTAGCGTATCCGTACGAAGAAAAGGAAAAAAAAGGAAAATCTGTGGCGGCGAAACGACTGCACCAATCGGTTCCATATTTGTGTGACAAGTCTCTTACCCTTCTGCCTTCCCCCCACCACACCCCCAACATCCTCCCACCACCCACTTCTAGCGTATCCGTACGAAGGAAAGGAAAAAAAGGAAAATCCGTGGTGGCGAAACTACCTCACCAATCGGCTTCATATGTGTAACACAAGTCAATTACCCTTCTACCTTCCCCTAACCAACCCCAAAACCACCCTCCCACTCATACATTCCGATACCATAAAAGTCTCTGTAGTCTATAGTGTCTTTTCAGCTACTTTCGGGACCATCGGGGACCTGAGCGAGGGGAGTGTTTTTTTTTACCATTTCTCTCCCAACTTAATAGATTTAGCCAAAATAAGGGGACCTGAGCGAGGGGAGTGTTTTTTTTTACCATTTCTCTCCCAACTTAATAGATTTAGCCAAAAAAAAAAAAAATATGGCACTGGCAGAAGCACACCGTCAAAATTGGCTGGCACTCAGCGGGTTACTCCTCCAGGATGAATTCCTCATGTTACTCCTCCAGGATGAATTCCTCGATGTTGTTCATGGTGCCGATGAAGGACTGGGAATGGGAATGGTGTGGCCATTCCTGCCCTTTTGTAGTTCCCAGATTCCAACCCAGACCTACGTGGTTGACAAAGACTGTCTTTGTCTGTGTTTGGTCAGACGGGGTGTGCCTACGATTGGCCAGAACCGGTCCAGGTACGACCTAACAAATCCCAAGACATGCGGCCTCATCTACGCCGGTCTTGAGGGGGCGTGGCATGGGCGTGGCCTGTGTTCCCGCAAATCGTGCAGCCCATGAGGTCAAACGGGGCTATGCTTACGCACGTCGCAAACACGTACGTAGTTCAATACGACTCCATTACGTCTGACGTAGCACTGGCCCCGTTACGCTACGTCTGTCGGTAAGTGCAATAGACGTGGAAGAACGGGCGTTCAACGGCAGAAACTACTCGCGTCTTTACATAAATTGGCGATACGCCGGACGGGAGCAATATACGTGAATGTGTGAACCCACCATCACTCTCATCGTAGAGGTTGAGGATATCGTGGAAGAAGTCTAAGAGGTTTGTTAAACAGGAACGTTTTTTACGAAAGCCGTGTTGAGTATCTTTAAGTATGTTATTTTCCTCTAAGTGATTTACGAGTCTGTATCTTATGACCGTTTCTAGCATTTTACGTACAACTGAGGTTAAGCTAATTGGACGATAGTTACTGGGTAGGGATTTGCTGCCTTTTTTTTAATATCGGTGTTACGTTGGCTAGCTTCCACTGATCAGGCATAGTTCCAGACTGCAAGGATATATTGAATAGTAATGTCAGTGGCTTGCAGAGCTCATCCTTAGCTTCCTTTAGAACTCTACTGTAGGCGAGATTGTATCAGGTCCAGGCGTTTTATTTACCTTGAGTTTATCTAAACAAATCAATACTTCTCTCTCTGTAATGGTGATATTGCTTAGAACATCTGAATTATCAATCTGAAATGGCGATGGTGTAGGGATATAACTGAGGTCTTCTGTTGTAAAAACTGATGCAAGGAAGGTATTGAGGGCATTACTCATTTGTACTTCGTCTTTGGTGTATTCTGCATTTTCATTGACTATCGGTCCAACAATTGAAGTAACTACTTTTTTCTTTCTGATATAACTATAGAATTCTTTCGAGTTTGTTTTACTTTGATTCGCAATATGTAACTCTAGGGTCTTTTTACTTTGCTTAATTAACTTTTTGGCTTTTCGTTGTAGCTCTACAAATTTCACCCATTCTTCATCATTTTGTGAGGATTTTAATCTATCATTAGCAAATTTTTTAGTAAGCAGACAGTTTGAAATATCTTTATTCCACCATTTGGGCTTAATATTATGGCCTGGACGCCGTATTTTCGATGGTATGCAGTACTGTACTGCTTTTAGGTAAGTGGTTTCGAATAACTTCCAAGATGTATCTATGTCGTTATTGTTAATTTAAAAGCTCCAGTCAGTTTCTTTAAACATAGCTCTAAGTTTATGAAAGTTTGCTTTCTTGAAATTAGGGACTTTTTCGATGCTACTATTTGGTTCGTTACTAGTAAACTTTAAAGTGAAAGTTATCGTACGATGGTCGCTGTTACTGAATTCATCACCAACATTCAAATTCTCTATTAATTCTTCTTTTGTTGCAAGTACAATGTCAAGAACGTTATTACCACGGGTCGGCGTTCGAACAAATTGATAAAGCGAACTCTCTTGCAAGTTCGTATACAAGTCATGTCTGGAGTGTGAAGTAAGAGTATCGCCCCACTTGGTCACAGGTAAATTAAAGTCGCTAAAAATTACGGTATCTTGTGAGTTACTTACATATGCAATTTGTTCGTAAATTTCTTGGTCAGTTTGCACTGATTGAGATGGAGGTCTGTATATTAACGCAAGTATTATTTTTGTACATTTATTATTCTTTATTAGCACAAAAGATGTGTCGACGTTCACAATTTGAGGTTTTGACAAGAGGGTAGGGTTAAGACTTTCTTTGATATAAAGTAAAACGCCATCTCCATTTCTATTTATTCGGCTTTTCTCAAACATTACATAACCGGGAAGTGAATACTCTGCTAAAAATTATCTATCATCTGTATTGAGCCAAGATTCTGTTATGCCAATCACATCATAATTTTCTGTAAACAATAGCTCCTCTAAATCTGAATATTTATTGCGTATGCTACGGGCGTTTGCATAGAAAACCTTTAAATTTGTTATTTTAGAACTCACGGAACGCTCTTTAATAATATTTTTGGTTCTTGTCGGATCTACATTTATGTTCATGGCTGTCCTCGGTCCTCGCTGTCTTCGGTCCTTATCGCTGGTGGTCCTCGGTTGCCTCTGTTTTTTGCTTGGCGTTAGATGATTTATGTCACTGCTGCTTCTTCTCGGATGGCGTTTTTTGATCCATGGCTGCGGACTGCTTCGTGTAGGAGACGACCCATGCGTGCTTAACCCAGAGTGTTTAGATGAGTGCCATCCTTGCGGAACAGAGTAGGCTGGTTATAGAAATTATCCCAGAGGTTGATGAATTCAACTTCTTCTTTCAGACACAAATATTTTAGTCGGCTATTTGTGCTGAAGGCCTTGTCGTAGAATTTGTCAGGTGCGTCGATTTTGGTGAGACTGCCTGAGATGATGATATTCCTTGACAGGGGTAAAGAACCCCCGGAGGTGGTTGAGCACACCCAGCTATTGGGAAGATTTTTAGCAAGAGTGGAAATAATATTATGGTATTTCCAAGAGAGATCAGAAGAAAAAGAGACACCGAGAATACTGTGAGAAGATGAAGGGTTGATGTGTGTATTCTTGAAGTATAAGAAATAAACTTGTAAGAGTTCTTAACAGGTAGGTAATGGATAAATTGGGTTTTGGAAGCTTTGAAAGTAACAATATTTTCTCTGCCCGAATTGGAAATGATTGATAGTTCAGAAGATAAGTGTTATGGCCTCAACACGTGAGTTTTTGAGTGATTGTTTGCTGGGGCATTATGAAAAACAAGTTGAATAGTGTAAGGTAGAGTCACCAGCATATGAATGGATAGGACTGGAGGTACAGTTGAGAAGATCATTAATGAATGTTAGAAAGAGAACTGGAGATAATACAGAACCCTGTGGAACAAGGGTTCATGGTTTCATGGCCAGACATGAAATATGAGATAAAGGTGCAGATGAAGAGATATAAACCGAAGGAGGGTAGTTAAGCAAGTAGAGATTTGTGCCAGACTCAATCGAAGGCCTTTAATATGTCTGACACAATAGAAGAGGTCTTACCGAAGTCCCAAAAGGAAGATGACCAAAAGTTATTAAGATATGAAAGAAGATCACCAGTAGATCAACCCCTAAGGAAGCCATACTGGCGATCTGAGAGTAGATTACGAGAAGATAAATACATAAGAAATTTTGAAGTAAGAAGAGTTTAAAAAAACTTGGAGATGCAAGAAATGAGAGCAATTGGATGATAGTTGGAGGATTGAGAGCTGTCATCCTTCTTTTTGACAGGTTGAATGAGAGCAAACTTTCAGCAAGAAGGGAAGACATTAGAGAAGAGTTTGCCTAGGCAGGAAGTCGGCACTGAAGCACAGTTTATTAGTACAACAGGAGGAACACTATTTAGGTTCGTACAACTTCTTAGTGATAAGCCCAGAGAGAGAGTAGAAAATACATCTTCAGAATAAATTAGGATATTAGGCATAAGTAGGAGAGAGGGGAGTGGAGAGAGAGAAATAGCACCAGAATCATTCAAGGTAGAGTATGTAGCGAAAATTTGGCTTGAATGTTCAGCTTTGACAGAGGAAGAAGTGACGGTAGTGCCATCAGAGTGGAAAAAGGGGAGGGAAAGACGAGGAAGAAAAATTGTTGGAGAAGCTTTTGGCAAGATGCCAGAAAGCTTGGGGAGAGCTAGAATTGGATAGTTCAGTGCCTTAATTATTGATGAAAGAGTATTTGGCGAGTCAAAAAACAGATTGAGGATTCAAATCTGATATAGTTGTGAGAAATACACTTTAGTTTGTGGAAGCCATTCTTTAACGAAGAGAGAAAGCCACCCCCCCAAAAAAAAAATAATAATAAATACAACGCACACATACGCAGTACACTCTCCCCACAGGCTATTAAAAACGTCCATTAGAAACTAAAGAGGCAATCGGTAGATGATATAGTATAGTGTAAGCCGGCGTCTGGTCAAGGAGCATTGTTACTACTCTCCGAGAGGGCAATACTTTGCTCACATTAACTGTAAGTCAAAATTAGAGTACTCTCTGCCACAAGAGAGAAAATTAAAACATAGATTCTAGTTCCTACGGGCATTCACATACTGTTATCTTACAAGATCCTTCTCCGAGATAGCACAAAACTGATCTGTTGTGGTAGAAGATACTTCATCAAAGCGCCGGCACTTGATTTCCTTTGATCAGCAGCGCTGATGGGGAGTAGGGTGAACATTAACCTGAAATCATCCACACTTTTCTTCTCATCATAGGCATAGGAGTGGAAAATTTAATCAAGGAAACGTAAGCTTCGGAGAGCAACTTTGATGACCGACCTATACCGAGCTCGTACTTTGCGAAATTTGACATTCAAGAAGACCACATTACAATTGGATTAATAATGACAAGCAGCAGTTTTGTGAACCCCTTTTGCCAAAAAGCAATCTTCATTCAACTATGGTACACTTTGGTACAGGTCTCTGGGAGTGAACACCAGAAGTCCGTGGGATGGAATGAACGCCCTCTAAGTAGAGAGTCCAAGTAAAATAATGGTCTGCATCATCTTCAGTTTGAAAGTCATGAATAATACAGTTAAGTTTCATAGTTCTCTAAAAAGGGACCAATCACCCTTATCCGGACACTAGCGTGACATACGGGCTGCAGGAACAAGGCGAGTGGACTGGACCAACACAGGATAATGGTCCATACCATTCATATCATTCACAACTTCCCAGATATCAAGGACACAGTCAGGGGAGGTAAAGGTGAGGTCAATAACAGAAAATGGGACAGTCTGAACATGAAAATGGGTTGGCCTCCCATCGTTTAGGACTTTAAGACAACCAAATCCAGATCCACAACCAAAGAGGCAAGAAATTCACCCTGAGGATTGTAAACTGAATCACCCCACAAAGGCAGTAAAGGGGACATCCTATCGGCATAATATGGCACAAATTTAGATTTAATAAAAATAAGAATAATTGCAATTCTTTCCAGAACGCTTTTACACTTCGACAATTCCATTGAAGACATATCGTTACTTAATTAGGCATATTGAGTTATCTCGTAATAATAGGATGGGATTGCCGAGATCCTGCAGGACGAAAATATCGACGAGGGGATTGAACAAATTAAGACAAACTGCTTTCTCACGAGAACTTGTAAATAAGTCTACTGAAGATCAAGAGGAATTATGTCTTTAATGTTGAAGAATGTTCGAATTAGATCTTTACTTTTAATAATGGTACATACTGAGACTTGGGGATAACATTCTTGAAGCAATTTAGTAATGTTTGGTATGAATTGTTGTCTCTTACTTTTACAAGTTCATATGTTAGAGCTGTAAGGTGTCTAATAATGGTGATCGAACAATAGACATCTCAATATGCAGATGTAAACCAGTAGCCTACAGTTATGTTAGGTTAGAATTTAAATTTGGCACTGGTGTACTTGGCCCTGATTGGGTTGCCATTGGTTGTAACCTACTGGTTGTAAATGTCTATGGTTAAGTTTACATGGATGTAACGATAATATCTACCCTTGTGTATTGTTCACCCCCGATGGCCATCGAATTGTAGCCCACAATCCATCCCATCTTCTTGACAAATTCGTCACAGAAGTGGGACTCCAAATGTTGATCGAGTGTTTTCGATACCGTGTGGCTCGCCATTTTTGCAGCTAGTAGAATGCTTAAGAGATCTGTTGGATGAAAATGAAAATTAAAAGTCATGATTCAGTCACTCATAATAGTCGTGGAACTCTTGTGTTACATTAAGCATGTACAGTCGTGCACATAAATCATCTCATTCCCTGTGATGAAATGTATGGAACTATATTGTGGACAATTTAATTAAGGTTGTAGTTTACTATACAGTGGTATATTAATTTTACCAAATAACTGTCTTTTGCAAACTATGAAGTCAATCACACCTTTTATACTATGGAAAACATGTATGTACTGTACATGGCTGGACTAAGACAATTACGATTATTGTGTTATATAAGTGTGAAATGTATTTACTGTTATATACTGTAAATATGAATTAAGTTTCAAATATATATTTGTATGTAATACTTACATAAATAAAACCATAGAAGATAGGCGAACATTTATGAATGACTATAGATGTAAGCATTACTTGCAGGTTATTCATAACCATTTTTAATTCTTTCTATGTTAACACTATGATATATAAGTTGATGGTGTGTTTTTTTTTCCATACAGTCTGCCAATCAATCAAACAAGTCTATGTGCATTTGCATTCTGCCTGGCATCTACTTCAGTATTACAATAGTGTCCTTTGGATAATCATATATACTATAATCACATAAACTTTTATAAACACGATACAAGGTATCCATATAATATTAATTATAAACAACTAGCTTGGTTATTTCCATCACACTATACTCTGTCTAATGCATAAGGTGTTGATTTTCGGTGTGAGCATCCTGGATTCGAATCCACGGACTGCCACATGTGTTTGTAAATTTCATTAATCGATTTTAGGAGTATAGTTGGTTGTTGGAAGGAACATAATAATTGATATTGGTTCAGGGGTAATTTATCGAGAGGACTTCCCTAGTGGTTAACACCTTACGAGCGGCCTATGCGGTTTATTTATATGTACCACCCAGCGGGGTGTTTTTAGCCAAAATAGGGCTGTTTATGTGATAATTTTCATGCCTAAATAAGACCCAGAACGTAAAACAAGTATCTATCCCTGAAAGGGCATAAACAGAGCTTTCGAATGACACCATAACGATCCTTTTATGATGGCTAGTTATCTTGCAATAACCGTGCAACGCGAGTGCAAAAAGCATGTAATTAGGCACTTTCCCCATACAATTCCGTATATAGCGAGTGAGAGAGGGAGGGAGGAGGTGGGATTCGTGTCAGTAGGTTCTCCGCGGTGGTCTGGAGCAGTCATACGCTCGCTACTCTCCTGCCACCACTTGTCTCTCTCTCTCAGCAACATTACGTGCTGAAATTGCCACACGACCTATGTCGAGCGCCGCCACATAGTCCAGCTTTATTTAACTCGACTTATGTTGCTCGCCGCTAATTAAGGGTTAAGGCCCCATTAATTGCTCTTTCCATTCACATATGCATAGCCTACGTGAGTTGCAGTTGGGATGTGTGTACATGCTTAGATTGATATGCAGGATTCGAAGTTGCATAATTAATCGTAGGCAGTGTCCACCATTCTTTAACTGTCTTCGTGGTGCAATGCATAAGGTGTTGATTTTCGGTGTGAGCATCCTGGATTCGAATCCACGGACTGCCACATGTGTTTGTAAATTTCATTAATCGATTTTAGGAGTATAGTTGGTTGTTGGAAGGAACATAATAAGAAATGATTTAACCTGGTGAACACACCCACCCGCCCATACATGCATATAAAGTAGTTATATATACTGTATATATATATATATATATATATATATATATATATATATAGTAAAAAGTACGTCAGCTGATGACCTAGAGCATCTCAGCTTCCATAGTAGGAGGGTAAGGAGGAAAAGGACGCTTGGAAACATCTTATTTATTTATTTTTCAAATTTTCGACTAAGGTCTCGCAGGAAAACCCAAGATCCCTATTAACAGAAAACATACCTGTAGAAATTCAACACTAATGGGACCACGAATGTAATTCATTCAATTTAAATTCTGTTTATTATTCAGAAATCTAACAATCACAAGCTAAAAATATAAATTACTATTTAAATTAACTAAATTGGCTGAATAAGTACACAAAATGTAAAGTTTCATATGAATATTCTAAATTAATATAAATATAATTTAATTATTAACCAAGTAAACACTAATTGTGCCAGATATCTGTATACCGTGAACTAAAATATAAAGACTGAAAGCAATCACTCTACATGGACAGAACATAACCTCAGCTCAAGTTCATATATGCAAATGCCAAATCTAACATACATGCTAAATCCTAAATTAATAGAAAGACGCTTAAAATACTAAATAAGCACCACTAATTGTATATGACAGTCAATATATATGACAGTTTATAAGACAACAATATATATGACAGTTTGTAAGACAACAATATATATGGCAGTTTATAAACAAAATCATAGGACAGTTTATGAAAAATGTAATTTAGAATATTCATATGAAACTTTCAATTGTGTGTACTTATTCAGTCAATATAATAAATAAGTCATTTATATTTTTAGCTTGTGATTGTTAGAAGTTTTGCACTAAGTTGTTATTTCTACTTGCTTATGTAGCTGCTGCAGGTTCTCGTACAAAGACTGTGTAGTAGATAAGAATGATTTTGAAATACAATATAGATTTCTGAATAATAAACAAATTATAAATTGAATTAATTAAATTCGTGGTCCCATTATTGTTGAATTTTTACAGGTATGTTTTATTTTAATAGGGAACTTGGGTTTTCCTGATGATGGCTGCGAGACGTTAGCCAAAATTTTTAAAAATAAATAAATAAGAATTTTCCAAGCATCCTTTTCCTCCTTACCCTCCTACTATATAATTATATATATATATATATATATATATATATATATATATATATATATATATAAACCTACTGTATATATACAGTATATATATATAATTATATATATATAACTACTGTATATATATATATATATATATTTATACCGTATATAGTATATACAGTATACTGTATATATATATATATGTGTGTTTTTTATTTTATTTTTCTATGTGAGGGAGACAAAAGGCAGAATTTCCTGTAGCAAGTGCCTTCCCTAGACTTGAAAGAGTGACTGTGCCTAAATCAAGACAAAATGCCTGGACACACAGAGTTTGAAGAAATTTAACACCTTATTGGCGGGCTAGGCGATCTAGGGGACCGTAGTGCCCAGCGTTTTTTTTTTACCCTAAATAGGGTTGTTTACGTGATCATTTTCATGCCTAAATAAGATCCAGAGCGTAAAACAAGTATCAAGCCCTGAAAGGGCGTAAACAGCGCTTTCGAATGACACCCGAACCATCCTTGTACGACTGCTGGTTCTCTTGCAACGATCGTGCAACACGAGTGCAAAAACCCTGTAATTAGGTAATTTCCCTACATAATTCCCTGTGTAGCGAGTGTGACAGGGGAGGGAAGGGTGGGATTCATGTCAGTAGGTCCGCCGCGGTGTTCTGGAGCAGTCATACGCTTGCTACGCTCCTCCCACCACTCATCTCTCTCTCTCAGCAACATTATGTGGTGAAAATGGCACATGACATATGTTGTGAACCGCCACTTAGTCCATATTTATTTCACACGACATAAGTTGCGCGCCGCCAAAGAAGGGTTAAGTTATAGGAGGAGGGAAAGACTGATTCTGGGAGAGAGTTCCAGAGCTCAGCAGTTGAATAGAAGAAAGACTGAAAATAACATTTCACTCTTGGGTTGGAGAGTTGCACAGAGTAGGGGTGGGATTGTGTTGCAAGACGGATACCACATACCCTACGTAGAGGAGGTGGTATACACTGGGAGAGCTCTGAGGAGCACTGATTATTGTAGTAGTGATAGAATAGCGATAGTGATGCAACATTGCGGCGAAGAGAGAGAGTTTGCAAAAAGTTGGTGAGTGGGCAAGAATAAATGATACGAAAGGCTTTCCTTTCTACTTTGTCAAGGAATGCGGTGCGAGAGGATTTTCCCCACACATGTGAAGAATACTCAATACAATGACGCACTGTGCCATTGTACAGAGCAAGAAGCTGTGCAGGGGTAAAGAGCCCCTTGAGGCAGTTGAGCACACCCAGCTTCTGGGGGGCTTCTGGTCCTTCCAGGTGAGAGCCGAAGAAAAAGAGACACCAAAAATATTGAGAAAAGATGAAAGATTAATTTTTGTTTTGTTGAAGAATAAGGGATAGTCCTCTGGGAGCGCCGAAAGGGTAGATATATGGAGACACCGGGTTTTGGAAACATTAAAGGTAACATGGTTTTCTCTGTCCCAATTGGAAATAGTAGTTAGATCAAATGATAAGTGTTGCATGGCTTCATTACGTTTGTTTTTGAGGGATTGCTGGCTGGGGCGTTCTGAAAAACTAGTTGAGTAGTGTAAAGTAGAGTCGTCTGACCTGCCTATAAAGCCAATTATTTTGTTTGCCTTCTTAACAACTTCTGAACATTGTTGACTCGGTTTTAGGTTACTCAATATTGTTACTCCCAGATCAGTTTCTCTGTTTACATTCTTAAGCTGAGTGCCATTCATCGAATAGTTTGCTTTCTCATTTAGGTATCCGACATGTAGTACTTTACATTTATCCGCATTGAAACTCATTTGCCAAATTTGGGCCCAACATGACAATTTATCTAGATTGAGTTGCATATCGTCAACTTGTTCTTTTGAGAGTACGCTATTTGCAATTTTTGTATCGTCAGCAAATTTTGAGATTGTGCAGGTGAGACCCTCATCTATGTCGTTGATGTAAATTAGAAAGAGAATTGGTCCTAGTACCGATCCCTGGGGTACCCCGCTACTTACATTGGTCCATTTAGATGCCTTACCGTTTATGACTACCCTTTGCTTTCTGTTGCTGAGCCAATTTTCTATCCATTTCAACACACCGTCTTGTATTCCATGCGCTTTTAGTTTTAGCAGTAAACGTTTGTGGGGAACTTTGTCAAAGGCCTTTTGAAAATCAAGGTATATAATATCTACAGCTTTACTCTCATCGTAGAGGTTGAGGATATCGTGGAAGAAGTCTAAGAGGTTTGTTAAACAGGAACGTTTTTTACGAAAGCCGTGTTGAGTATCTTTAAGTATGTTATTTTCCTTCAAGTGATTTACGAGTCTGTCTCGTATGACCGTTTCTAGCATTTTACATACAACTGAGGTTAAGCTAATTGGACGATAGTTACTGGGTAGGGATTTGCTGCCTTTTTTGAATATCGGTGTTACGTTGGCTAGCTTCCACTGATCAGGCATAGTTCCAGAATGCAAGGATTTATTGAATAGTAATGTCAGTGGTTTGGAGAGCTCATTCTTAGCTTCCTTTAGAACTCTAGGCGAGATTGTATCAGGTCCTGGCGTTTTATTTACCTTGAGTTTATCTAAACAATTCAATACTTCTCTCTCTGTAACGGTGATATTGCTTAGAACATCTGAATTATCAATCTGAATCGGCGATGGTGTAGGGATATCACCGAGGTCTTCTGTTGTAAAAACTGATGCAAAGAAGGTATTGAGGGCATTACTCATTTGTACTTCGTCTTTGGTGTATTCTCCTTTTTCATCAACTAACGGTCCAACAGTTGAAGTAACTACTTTTTTCTTTCTGATATAACTATAGAATTCTTTCGGGTTTGTTTTACTTTGATTCGCAATATGTAACTCTAAGGTCTTTTTACTTTGCTTAATTAACTTTTTGGCTTTGCGTCGTAGCTCTACAAATTTCACCCGTTCTTCGTCATTTTGTGAGGATTTTAATCTATCATTAGCAAATTTTTTAGCAAGCAGGCAGTTTGAAATATCTTTATTCCACCATTTGGGCTTATTATTATGGCCTGGACGCCGTATTTTCGATGGTATGCAGTCTTGCACTGCTTTTAGGTAAGTGGTTTCGAATAACTTCCAAGATGTATTTATGTCGTTATTGTTAATTAAAAAGCTCCAGTCAGTTTCTTTAAACATAGTTCTAAGTTTATGGAAGTTTGCTTTCTTGAAATTAGGGACTTTTTCGATGCTAGGCCTACTATTTGGTTCGTTACTAGTAAACTTTAAAGTGAAAGTTATCGTACGATGGTCGCTGTTACTGAATTCATCACCAACATTCAAATTCTCTATCAATTCTTCTTTTGTTGCAAGTACAATGTCCAGAACGTTATTACCACGGGTCGGCATTCGAACAAATTGATAAAGCGAACTCTCTTGCAAGTTCGTATACAAGTCATGTCCGGAGTGTGAAGTAAGAGTATCGCCCCACTTGGTCACAGGTAAATTAAAGTCGCCAAAAATTACGGTATCTTGTGAGTTACTTACATCTGCAATTTGTTCGTAAATTTCTCGGTCAGTTTGCACTGATTGAGCTGGAGGTCTGTATATTAACGCAAGTATTATTTTTGTACCTTTATTATTCTTTATTAGCACAAAAGATGTGTCGACGTTCACAATTTGAGGTTTTGACACGAGGGTCGGGTTAAGACTTTCTTTGATATAAAAAAAGTACAGTACTTAAGTATATTTTTTCAGTATCTACTTTTTAAAAAGTAGATTTTTTGTCCAGTACTTTTACTCTAACTTGAGTAGTATTTAGAAGAATTACTTGCACTTTTACTCCACTACATTTCATTTACTTCTTTTAATTTTGTAGAGTACAACTTCAGGAAATTTCCTAAATATTCTTCCCAATAGATTTGAAATTCCAGGTAGCATTTCTCATGGACATTCCCCTGAATGTAGGTGTGACATTCCTTAGCTAGTTCAAAGGTGGCGCCGAGAGCATTCCCCACATATCCTAATGACCTCCCTTTGTACCACCTGATCCCAAAGGTTTAACACCTTACACTTTCCACCCGTGACTCAGCATGATCATTTTACTAGACCCTCATCTATATTTATTTGAACGGAATACATTTTTGAATTTCATGTAACGAAGCTAACCAGAATTGTTAAACTAACTAGCATTAGCAATTTAGAATAATCCTTCAAAGAATAAATGTATTGTCCGTTGTTGATAAAATGAAGATTATATAAATATATGATAATATAAATTATGCTATTCCGTAAAAAAAGAAATGATTGCAAACTATGGCTTTGAAATAACCACTCCTCACGATCTGAAGAAATAGAGAATTGAAATTATATAACGAACACATGAGCAAACCATCACAAGTAAAACTAAATTTAGGGAAATCATCAAGTATAAATATATGCCTGTACAAAGTCCCTCGTACAGAGCTACCTGCATAGTGTCACACTGTAATATTATTTATTAGGTTATTTACTAACTACAATATATTCTAGCCTGATATAATCTAACTTGCCATATTTTCATTTCCCAAACCTTATACCTAATCTCACTTGTTTAATCCATCATAATCATAATTCTATCTATCTATCTATTGCCTGACGCCGTGATCCCCGAAGGGGTGGCCACGAACGAACCGCCCCCATGCACCTCTGTCCCCAGTCAGTCGACGCCCCTCCCCCCAACCAGCACCGCCTTCGTTCATGTAGTTCCTCACTCCATCCTTCCACCTCATATTCGGTCTACCTCTCCCCCTCTGTCCCTCCACCTCGCTCTCGTACACCCTCTTAGTCATTCTCTCGCTTTCCATACGTTCCATATGGCCGAACCATCTCAAGTTGTTCCTTTTCACACTTTCCAGCACATCTACCTCCACACCACACCTCCTTCTTACTTCCTCATTAGTCTGTCTATCCCTCCATGTAACTCCGCACGCACTCCTTAACACCTTACGAGCGGCCTATGCGGTTTATTTATGTGTACCGCACAGCGGGGTGTTTTTAGCCAAAATAGGGCTGTTTACGTGATCATTTTCATGCCTAAATAAGACCCAGAACGTAAAACAAGTACCTATCCCTGAAAGGGCATAAACAGAGCTTTCGAATGACACCATAACGATCCTTGTATGATGGATAGTTTTCTTGCAATAACCGTGCAACGCGAGTGCAAAAAGCAGGTAATTCGGTACTTTCAGTACATAATTGAGTATGTAGCGAGTGAGAGAGGGAGGAGAGAGCTGAGATTTGTGTCAGTAGGTTCGCCGCGGTGGTCTGGAGCAGTCATACGCTCGCTAGTCTCCTGCCACCACTTGTCTCTCTCTCTCAGCCACATTACGTGCTGAAATTGCCACTCGAGTTATGTCGAGCGCCGCCACATAGTCCAGCTTTATTTAACTCGACTTATGTTGCTCGCCGCTAAATAAGGGTTAAGTAATTCATTTCCACTGCTCTCACTCTTGGTCTGAGTCTCTCAACCAACGTCCATGCTTCGCTTCCGTAAGTCAGTGTCGGGATTACCACACTGTCATGCAAGGACTTCTTCACTTCCATACTGACCACCCTATTTCTTGTTACTGCTTTTAGCGTTCCTACAACCCTCTTCCCCTGTTGTACCCTCTCCCGCACCTCTTCATCCATAGTCCCATCTTTACTCAACACACTGCCCAGATACTTAAAAGAGTTGACGATCTCCATAGCCTGACCGTTCAGCTTCACCTCACACTCTGTGACTTCACCCCTTTCGAAGACCATAACCTTGCTCTTCCCCGTATTTACCTTCAAATTCCGTTTTTCGCACACTGTTCCAAACTCATTTACCAGACCCTGCAACTCCCATTCATTATCACTCATCAGAACTGTATCATCCGCAAACAGCAGTATAGGTAGCTTCCACTCAATTCCCTCCCTTTTCAGCGATACACCAACATCCACTGCTCTTGATAGTATTTCTTTCATAACTCCATCCATATATACAGTAAACAACCACGGGGACATCACACACCCCTGTTTCAAACCAACATTCAGGTCAAAGAACTCGCTCTGCTCACTCTCCACACGTACTGCCGCCTTTGCACCCTCATACATGCTCTTCACTGCTTTCAGCAACTTGCCCTCTACTCCGTATATTCTAAGTACTTTCCACAAACCTTCTCTATCCACTCTGTCATAGGCCTTCTCCAAGTCCATAAAGGCAACATACACCTTTTGTTTCTTCTCCAGATACTTCTCCACAACACAATTCAGGGTAAAAATCTGATCTACACATCCTCTTCCCTTCCTAAAACCTCCCTGCTCGTCGCCTATCCATTTCTCCGTTCTCACTCTCACTCTCTCAATCACTACCCTACTGTATACCTTCCCTACTACGCTTAGAAGACATATTCCTCGGTGGTTACCACACACTCCTCTTTCCCCTTTGCCCTTATATAGGGGGACTATTATGCCAGTCTTCCAGTCATCGGGTGCACTCCCCTTCTCCCATGCTAGTTTGCACATTTTCCATACCCATTCTATCACTATCTCACCACCATACCTCAACATTTCCCCACACACTCCATCTGTTCCTGGTGCTTTCCCCAACTTTACTCTTTTCATGGCGTCCCACACTTCTGACCTCCTGATCCCCACCTCCTCCTCCACTACTTCTCTTCTTCTCCCTCCCATACCATATCCAGCTATGTTTGCTGGCTCTTCATTCCTTTCATTTAGCAACTCACTGAAGTACTCCCTCCATCTTTCGACTCTCTCTTGCTTCTCGGCTAGCATTATCCCATTCTTATCTTTCACACCCTTACTGTTTCCCTTGCTACCTTCCCTAACTTTCTTGACTTCTTTCCAGAACAGTTTCTTACTCTCCCTCCATTTTACACTCAGATTCCTTCCAAATTCCTCATCTACTCTTCTCTTACTTTCCTTCACTACTCTCTTCACCACCCTCTTACTCTCCACGTACCTCGCTCGTTTCTGTCTCTCGGAATCTTCATTCCCTCTACTACCCAACCACTCTCTATATGCTTTCTTCTTTTCTTCCACAGCTATTCTTACCTCTTCTGTCCACCATGCTGTACCTTTCACTCCCCTCCCTCTTCTCCTCACTCCACACACCTCCTCACATGCTGCACAGATCTCATCCTTAAACACCTTGCTCATCTCCTCCACTTCCTCCATAACTTCCAGGTCGAACCCACCTAGTCGTCTTTCCACTGCTCTCCTGTACTCCTCCCTGACTTCCTCCTCCTGCAACCTCTCCACCCTCCTCACCATTCCACCCTCCTCTCGCCTCCCTCCCGCTCTCCTCACCCACTTCTTTTGTATCCTAACCTTAGCTACCACTACATAATGATCAGACAGACCCCCTCCAATACCCCTATACACCCTAGCATCCATCACAGATTTCTTCATTCGTTCATCCACACATACATAATCAATCAATGACTTTCGTTCCACCACTGTCTTATCCTTCATCGTCAACATCCGTTTCCATGTGTACCTGTGGATCATTCTGTGTCGGAAGAAGGTGTTGGCTATCCACAGCCTCCTCCCCACACATACGTCCACAAGTGCACTACCATTCCCATTCACCTCTGATGGTACCCCCCACCCTCCCACCACTCCCTCAACTTTCCTATCACCCACCTTACCATTCATATCCCCAATCAGAAATATTCTTTCGTTCTTGTCAAACTTCTCCAGGCACGCCTCCACATTCATCCAGAACTCCTCTTTCTTTCTTTCAAGTATATCCTCTGTCGGGGCATACACGCATACAATCACCCACGTTTGTATTCCTACTTTCATTCTCACCCACACAATCCTTGAACCCACAGACCCATACTCTCTTACACATTCCTTCCATTTGCTACTTACAAACAAACATGCACCTTCTCTCGCTGTTCCTTCACTCACTCCAGCACACACACCCATTCCACACTCCCACTCTCTCACATCTGAACCTTTCCATTTGGTCTCTGTCATTCCACATACATCCAGCCTGGCATTCACTAACACTTCCAGAACCTCTCTCTCTTTTGTGCCATCATTCATGCCACTAACATTCCACGTAGCCATTCTCAGAATGTCCGAAGGCATGTCCTTAGTCGGTCGTGGTTCGTCAACGTTGGTTCCGTCCGCATCCGGACGGAAACCCTGTTTAATATCTATTATGTTATGGTCTTGAACTAATTGAACCTAAACTTAGTTGCAGCTTTTACAGAGTTATATATATATATATATATATATATATATATATATATATATATATATATATATTGTTACATATCTTGATCCTCAAGTGGTTAACTTGATGAACCTAGATAGCACAGAGATATATATTAAGGTATCAGTCAGCTGAAGGCAAAACAAAAGTAAAATCTAATAAAATTATTTCCTGTTGTTGCTTCCTTTCCTTTTGGATCTTAGGACTTGGTATCCTTTATTGACTGATACTCTTTAATTATGAAAAAATACTAAAACTAATTAAAGTCATGTAGTATTTATAAAGAATTATTTTTTAACCGAAGCTTAGTAGGCTATGGTTATGAACCGAATAAGTTATATCTAAAGAAGGACTATTAATTCTATAAACAGTTTTGAAAGATAAATATTAAAGTAAGAATATTTCTGTCTCTTACCCTTTTTGAATGAATAGCTAGTTTTCTTATATGTTCTTTTATTTATATTTAATGTAGTTATTATTCTTGGTTCTTGTCTTACGTTAATAGTATTATATTATTATTATCATCATCAGGATTAATATCAAAGTCACATAAAAAGTTAGATATATATTTAATAATTAGTTAAATGTATTTCTTAGTCACTTAACATTGAGGTTTGATTATGAGTAAATTAAGTTACAGGATCGCTTCATAGATTCGATTCAGGTCTCACTCAAATAATATGAAAAGCAAAATAATATTTTGAAGCTAAAATAATTTTCTTCAGCTTAGGAAATCACTAGAAGTAACATTAAAACAGCCATGTTAGTCTAAGGCGATATTACTAATATGAGACAATAGTATCACCGTACTAAGCACCGTTAAGCAATGTAAGCTTAATTAAAAGAAAATGAAAGAACTCGTAAGTCTTAATATAAAACAATAGTAATACTTTTATCATAACCCAATTACTTGAAGAGTTGCTTTAGTCCACAAGTCAGTCAACTAAAATAGTTAAGTACATAATAGTAGCGTTAACGTTAATTCCCAATCACATATCTCACTAACCAACATAACGTAAGTGTTTACACCGAACACACTTAACACACACTTATATAATCTGACTGACAGTCACAATCCCATTATAATACTTCACCCCGTCTTCCTCCAGCTGCAAGTTCACCTTCCCAACTCCAAATGAGATTGATTTGAATGCCCACTACTCGGGTCTTATATACTAAACAATGATGGTGTAGGAACGAATCAGGAGGCGAGGGATGGTGCGCGCCCCAATCACAGCTCCTCGAGTTGCGTAGCAGGTGCGTGGTCCAATGGAGTCTCCTGGCGTCGATCATCGCCATAGCATCGGGTCATCAAGTAGTTTGCAGGGTCCCCTATGACGCACGCAGGTGTGAAGGCTTGTTTGCTGGTATGCGGACGAGCTGGTTTCCCACTCGCTGGTTCGCTCGCTAGTCTGCTTCGCCGCCTGGGTAATTTGGCACTCCTTCAACTCTGAATTCTAACTCTTAAATAAACATACAGGGCTCCGTATGTCAGAATATATATATATATGTATATATATATATATATATATACAGTAGGCTATATATATATATATATATATAGTAATAGATTGGGATATTACTTTTTACTTTTGGTACTCAAGTAATTCATTCGGTAGATACTTTTTTACTTTAACTTAAGTACATTTCTAGTTGGAAACTTTTACTTTTACTTCAGTAACTTTTTCAGTAAATACTTTTACTTGGACTTAAGTACAATCAATAAGTACTTTTTACACCCCTGGCTATAGGCTACGCATTAGTTATCTCTCTCTCTCTCTCTCTTATTTATCGCTGTCTTCCTTACGATTACGACATACTGTACTAGTGCATGAGAACAGGAAATAGGGAGCCTCGCTCTCTCTCACAAATGAGAACATAAGTAAACAGGAGTCTGCAGAGAGCCGATTGGCTATAGGACTCGGTAGCCTATTCCACATATCTACAACTCTGTTACTAAACGAATAGAGGCAGATCCCTTACACACCCAGTCTCTCTCTGTCGCTCGTTTGTTTGCACTCCGGTACAAATGAGGCAGATCCCTTACAAGATGAACATGGGAATCTGCAGAGAGACAAGTGGCCCACAAAAGACAGATCCCTTTCACATCCAACCCATTTTGTCCATAATAATGACTATCTGATTTTATCTTGAAATTCTCTTTGTTCTTGATCCCACTATAGCACTAGGTAGCCTATTTCACATATCTACGACTCTGTTACGAGAGAGGCAGATCCCTTACACAGCCAATCTCTCTCTCTCTTATTTGCATACTGGTACACAGGAGGCAGATCCTTACACATGCTACCAAGATGAAAATGGGAGTCTGCAGAGAGCCGATTGGCCCACACACAGCAGATCCCTTTCACACCCAATCCATCTCGTCTTATCAAATTTTATGTTGAAGCTCTATTGTTATTGATCCCACTATAGCACTTGGTAGCCTATTGCACATATCTACAACTATTTTACCAAGCGAATAGAGGCAGATCCCTTACACAGCCAATCTCTTTCTCTCTCGCTCTTGTTTGTTTGTACACCGGTACAAATGAGGCAGATCCCTTACACATGCAACCACGATGAAAATGGGAGTCTGCAGAGAGCCAAGTGGCCC
The DNA here is from genome assembly GCA_032716605.1 of Paralithodes platypus. NCBI lineage: Eukaryota > Metazoa > Arthropoda > Malacostraca > Decapoda > Lithodidae > Paralithodes > Paralithodes platypus. The sequence goes on along the minus strand of CM064515.1, from coordinate 21,276,244 downwards.
ACATACACTCAACCCATCTCATAAACGTTACCTGTTATTTACACTACTTACTATACACCCATGTTATCATATACCTGCAACCAAAACACAATTGTAAGAAATGGGAACATAAGAAAATGGGAGTCTGTAGAGAGCCAATTGGCCCACAAAAGACATATCCTTTTCACACCCAACCCACCTCATAAAAACTCTCTCATTTATCTCTGTCTTCCTTACATTTATGACATCCTAGTCTCTCTCTCTCTCACAAATGAGAACATAAGAAAACCGGAGTCTGCAGAGAGCCGATTGGCCCACACATGTCAGATCCCTTTCACACCCAACCCATCCTGCGCTCTCTCTCTCTCTCTCATATTTATCGCTATCGTCCTTACATTTACGACATCCTATTCTCTTACCATACTCCCTCTCTCTCCTTCACAAATGAGAAAATAAAAAAAGTAAGAAAACGGGAGTCTCCAGATCCAGAGCCGATTGACCTACACATGGCAGATCCCTTTCACACCCAACCAATCTCGTTCTATCTAATTTCAAGTTGAAGCTCTATTGTTCTTGATCCCATTATAGCACTCGGTAGCCTATTCCACATATCTACAACTCTGTTACTAAACGGATTGAGGCAGATCCCTTTTACAGCCAATCTCTCCCTCTCTCGCTCTTGTTTGTTTGCACAATCTGCTCCTTCTGTAGTTTCTCCATGCCCGATAAGTTAAATGATCTTTTGATATCTGTGACACAGCATTTGTATCCAACACAATACCCTGCTTGCAAAACCGTCGAACCCCGGACAACGTTGCTTGCAACTTTAATTATTATTATTATTATTATTATTATTATTAGAAGTAGTGTTACGTGAAATGCTGACATGTGTTACGACTAATTTATGAAAGAAAAATAATAATTTTATATACTGTATATATATATATCATCATCATTGTTATCGTCATACTGTCACTGTTATTATTACTTGTTAATGTGATTATTGGGTGAACTGGTAGAGTGCAAGGTATTTATTATATTTTTGTTGGTAGATTGCGCGTAGATTTATGGAAATTGTATAATCTGTATATATGGAGAGCGTGTACAGTTGGCTTGATTAGTCAGAGGAGACTCGGCAAAAAGTAGTTATGCAATACATTTATTTTAATACTTCTTGAGCCATTCATATTTTGTTCTAATGTATGTTAAAAGTTTAGCATATGTATTAACTGTTAAGCTTTTATTGAACCAGGACAATATTGTCGAGTTTCCGTTGATTGAAGGAGTCGGCTGGGTATTGGTGTTCATGTAAATTATATTTACTTGTTCATAATATGACAAATATTATTGTATAACTTATTTACAATTATTGCTATGCCAAATATCTTGATACACTTTACTTGGTTTGTGTGTATGTGAGTTTGCGTCTGAATGCTTGTGCACATGATATTTGAAATGCAGTTGGTTCGGTAATTGTTTTCACACTTATATATTTAGTACAATTATAGTTCTTCCCTTAATATGTATATACATATGAGTATCTACAAGATTCTTACTGTTTTCATGTTATTAGTGTTTAATTTTTACGCTTTTCACAGGTATGTTTCATCCCAAAGAACTTCTTTGAAGTTCATTTGTAGTGTAATTAGTTCAAAATTAGAAAATCGTTCATACTTTATTAGCAATAAACTGTGTAGGGTTAATCACTTCGTCACTCTTGTACAAGTACTGTTAACAAGATTTACGAAGTGATTAACCCTACACAGTTAATTGCTAATCATAAAAACATATATTCAAGTATTGTTTAAACCCATTACCACCTTACACATTACACTGCCTTTATATGTTATGTGTCTAGATACTTGGCATCCTTCCACTGTGAAAAATGATCTGTATATTTCAAATAGCTATAGCATGTGTGTTTACTTATCTTATAAGTGATAACTAATGTCAACACCTAACAGAGAAAGGGTATAACTACTGTTGCCAAGTATATCTTGTGGAAGTGCATCACACGAAATAGGAAATAATTATAGACATGTCACTTTCCCATATAGCCAACTGCCAGATGAAGAATTAACATTACTCACAAATGTAGGTAATCACTTTAACAGTATAGAAACAGGGCGGGTGCCCAACCCCGAAAGGAGTTGAAATAGGGGAACTATGCCCCCGCCAAAGGCGGCTTTCTAGGGCCTTTCTTAGCTGATGCTGAGAGGATTGGGTTCTAGTCATGAGGTGATGGGCTGGTCTATCCGAGTGAGAACTGAGCTATCTCTGCCATACCCATAGCTTACTCTGACTGTTCCTTTTACTTATATATCTTCAAGATCTCAAGTAGATCTGCCCGAGATTTGGGGGTTAGACCTACAGCGTATCCATCATTGAAATTGTTTTATTTTAATGGTCAAGCTCAGAGAAAGTAGGGTAAATGCTTTTTACAGTATCAACAGACATAAATCATAATGATGGTATATAAGCACTATCTATTACTCTATTTGATACCAGTATACTTATTTTTATTTATTACCATTGTATTTCTACTCATGTGTGGGTCAAAAATATTTAACACAGAGCGGTAATTTCAAATAACAAAATAGGAAGCTTGGATTCCGTAACAATATAATATTATATATATATATATATATATATATATATATATATATATATATATATATATATATGAAATGACGGGCTTGGACGGAGCCGCATTAGAACCACCACAATATCTGCCTCCAAATAACGAAGAACTCCAACCAACAACATCCAGGTTAGCCGCCATCAGAATAAAGAAAAAGAACATGAGAAAAACCATAAAGAAAGCGGAAGTGAAAACAACACAGCGCCCCTAGTACAGTATCACCTAGTAACACAGAGCCCTCTACCGGTATCCACGGTAACCACAGGACAGAGGTCACTCACTAGGGATAATCTCGTGCTACCAAGCGTGTTACACGACCCGTTTCCCTACCCAAGTCAATCTAGGTATCTAGGGTGTAGTGACCAAGAGAGTGTGTGTAGGCGAGCTAGACAAGCATTCCTAGCTGTGTGTGAGAACGGCGTGTCCCCCTGGTATCTACAGACGTGGAAACTACGAGCCATATGTTGGGCCAGATCTCTCTCACGGATCCTACTCTTCCTCCTCACCCCAAATTAAGTGTCTCTGCATTACTATATTTTGGGATTATTGTGAAGATTATAGAAGGTATGTTGGTGTTCAAGTTCAATTAATCTTAGAGACCATTTTCGGACTCTCCTTTCCCTAACTGTTTTACCTCGCGTTGAGAGAACAAACACACATTCTATATGCAAGGTTACTATATCTATAACACTCTGGATATAACCCATTTATATTTCACATAAATGTTATATATATAATTTACCTAGTATTTATACCCACACCTTATATGTAATTACTAGGACAAACATCGACACCTGAATGACACGAACAGTATTAATATTGACAACGAAATGGTGCGAAAGGTCTTAAAATCGCCAATTTATTGGGCCGAACGTCTTAGCATCTGAAAACTAATGGGGCTAAGCATGAGACTTATGACATGTTTTGGCAGGTTATTCTGACCATCATTGCACGATTTTATAGAGCAATGGAAGGATCTGTAGGAATTAAAAGGGTAAAGACTTTTAATTAACCCTTTTACTCTCATATAACCTTAATAATCTAAACAATATTGTTAAATGATAGCCAGAAAACTGTCAAAAACGCTAACTAATCCTCACAGGGTTAGCAGCATGGACTAACCAGTATGTGGTATCGCTGCAGGAGTTGGTGAGTGACTGCCCAGCATATCTGCCCAGTGCCTCACCTGCTTTAGTTTAGGTATGGCTAGGTTAGATTCGATATACAAGGATTAAATAGTAATTATTAAAACAAATAAATACACTACATCCCGATTCCGCTACATCCCATGTTAGACAATCTCGCGATGCAAGGGCCACCATAGTCGGTAGCGGAAATCCGGCAGGTTCACTTTGTTCATTTTGGCTCTGCAAACAAGTTTGGTCTTTGTGTTCAATGACGTGGAGGCAGGCGTTTAAGAGGAGTAGTGAGTGAAAGATTCCAGAGACGACTAAACTCAATTCACATGGCCCTTTCTTCTATTAACTAGAGAGGTGAAACAATGGAGGTAAATCATTACTTTATATCGCGACTGAACTCGGGTTGAATCAGAAGCTTGTTATGTTGTAAAGTAATTATACCAGAGGTGACGGAAAACGATAAATATGTATATGTATAAATTATCACTATGTGCGCTACACTACTTTAATAATGCATTACCCAACGCACTAATAGGATGGTTATATGCAAGTGGCAACATTAGCTATTTATTTAATACTTCGTGAATTTATTATTATAAGTACACCGGAACTCGTGACCACTGACCTCTGTAACTATAAAGGGGCTAGAGCAAATGGGCTGTACATTTTCACACCTACTCCCTGGCTAACCCTTCTCAAATGGGAGCAATAGTAGGTCGATAACTCTAGTCATTTGGGAGTTATAGAGGTTGGTGGTCACGGCAACTGGCCTACCTATAATGAATGGACTAAAGTTACCTTTAAAATGGTTGAATGTCCAAGGGATTATTATTATTATTAGCATACGATGGTAGAGTAAGTATAAGGGTCCTTCCCACATCAAGGAGTTTGGTTCAGAGTGTAACAGAGTAGCGACTCTGTGTGGACTCTCTATGTACTCCTGAAGAAACTATGTGGAACCCCTGAATCCTTTATAGCACTCTGCTGAATCTGTCCCACTCTGGGCCGGCTCAAACAAAATTAATTCGCACATGTTTACAATTTCAGTCCCGAATTCGAAAAGTCTGTTACACTCTGTTTCAACTCTTTCCAACTCCAAACAACTCCCTTACATTCCATCATACTCTGTTGTATGTATGTATGTACAATACAAAAATCAATCCTTCATCTTCTCTCAATATTCTCAGTGTCTCTTTTTCTTCTGCTCTCACTTGGAAGGACCATATTACCATATTCCTTACCCCTGCACAGCTTCTTGCTCTGTACAGGGACACAGCGCATCCTTGTATTGAGTATTGTTCACATGTGTGGGGAGGATCCACTCACACTGCACTCCTAGACAAAGTAGAAAGGAAAGCCTTTTGTATCATTAACTCCCGTCCACTCACCAACTCTCTGCAATTTCTCTCTCTTAACCGCAATGTTGCATCTCTCTCGCTATTCTATCGCTACTACAATAATCAGTGTTCCTCGGAGCTCTCCCAGTGTATACCAGCTCCTCTACGTAGGGTACGTAGTACCCGTCTTGCAACACAATCCCACCCCTACTCTGTGCAACTCTCCAACCCAAGAGTGAAATGCTATTCTCAGACTTTCTTCTATTCAACAGCTGAGCTCTGGAACTCTCTACCAGAATCAGTCTTTCCCTCTTCCTATGACCTAAATGTCTTCAAACTCTGTGTGTCCAGGCATTTTAGATCGAACGTCCCTTGAATTTGGCCCTGTCACTATTTCAACTCTGGGGGAGGCACTCGCTACAGGCAGTTCTGCATTTTGTCTCCCTCATTCACATAGAAAAAAAATACATAATCTGGCACCTTCCCCAGTTTTCCTTTGTTTTATGGGGGGGGGGGGGGAGTGAAGTGATCTGAAGTGAGTGACAGTCACCATGCCTCGCACCTGTACGAGCTGCGCCGGTAGGTTTGGTGCTACCATGTTCGCTGCTGCCGATCTTCAAGTCTGCTGACTCTATCTGAAAGAAGAGGATTTGATAGCGAAATTGGATGAAGTCCACAACAATGTACGTCATCCACGTTGGATCCAATGATGTACAGTGAACCCTGTCGGAAGATTTGCTACTCAAATACCAAGAGAAGTCATCAAAGATCATCGTCTCAGGAATCGTCACCCGGCTTGGTGTAGAGAGCCGATTTTACAACATAGCTACCAGCACAAATCGTTGTTTAACCTCTGCAGGAAGGAGAACGTGGGATTCATAAACACCTGGGACAATTTACTACGCTAAACATTTGTTTTCGGATGATGGAGTTCATCTGAACCAGGTGGGAGCAGCACGTTTTGGACGTCTTCCCAACGATGCAGTGAAGGATTTTCGGAGAAGAAATTGACTCAACACAGGACAACCAGGAAGGAGGACCAAAGACAGCGAGGACGGCAACCAGCAACGGACTTAAGGCTAATCCGTCAAGAACCACAAATATGGATAAATCTCCATCAACAAGATTATCTATCTATCTATCTATATGCTCAGGCCCAATTCCCACTTTTTCCATTTTTTATTTTTATTTTTATTTTCTATTTTATTCTATTTAATTTGTTTTTCTTCTTGGGGGTGGCCGACTCAAGACAGAGCAAGAACAGGGAAAACACAAAGCAACATAAAACAATGAACACAGATAAAAACACACTTTCACACACATCTAGGTCACCCAGGAGAAGACTCAGAGACCAGGGTCACCAAGGTTGCTCCAGCACTCCCCCGGCCCCCGACCACTTGGAGAGGTTCCGATCTCGGCAGGCAGACATGGAGCAGAGCCGAAGCCACAAGCCCGCCCACCACACTTCAGGCGCACCCTTCATATTAATCGCCTCCCCGGGCCAGGCGCCTGATGGACTATTATCTAGTCCAACTTGCGCCCGACCCCTTCCCCCAAATGACCACATGTTCACTCAACTATTCACAAGCATTCTCCATTCATTCATGTTTATTACCACTTCCATTGCCTGATCTATAGTCATTCCTCTATCATCCAAAGCTTGTCTTACACAGTCCCTCCATCTCAATGGGGGTCTTCCTGCCCTTCTGTCTCCCCTTGTATGTGACTCACATATTCTCTTTGTAAGCCTTTCACCTCCCATTCGTTCAACATGACCATACCAGCTCAGCACCCTTCTGTCCACTCTGGCTGACAAATGTTCCTGCTGCCCCACTCTCCTACGTATCTCTTCATTCCTCAATCCGTCTCTACGAGTAACTCCACACATTCTCCTCAAGCAGCTCATCTCCATCACATCCAGCTTTCTTCTCTCTTTTTTCTTCAGAACCCATGTCTCAGCCCCATACATCACTGTTGGCACCACAATTCCTTGATACATTGCAATTTTTACTTTCATTCCGAGATTTCTCGTCTTCCACATACTTCCCATTGCTCCGAAAACCTTCGTTCCTTCACACACTCTCTGTTTTACCTCCATTTCCATACCTCCACTCCTGCTTATCGTTCCTCCTAGATATTTAAAACACTCTACTTGTTCCAATATTTCCCCATCCAGCCTCACATCTAGATTCACCCTATGATCACCCCTATTACACACCATTACTTTACTTTTATTGACGTTTACCTTCAGTTTCCTCTTTCCACAAACCACACCAAACTCTTTGACTACCCGCTGCAGTTTCTCATCAGAATCCGCCACCAATGCTGTGTCATCAGCGAACAGCCACTGATTCAACTCCCAATCTCTAACAAGACCCAAATCCAAACCCCTTAGAGTTTTCTATGCAAATGCTCGTAGCATACGCAATAAATTTTCATATCTAGAAGAACTTGTTTTCACAAAAACAAATTATATTATCAGTATAACAGATCCTGGCTAAATACAGTAGACAGATTTGTTGGCAGAATATACACTTCCGGGATATGTGATGTTTGAGAAAGTCGCATCACCAAAAATGGAGGAGGCATTTTGTACTTCATCAAAGAAAGTCTTGAACCCATCTTAATGTCAAAACCACAAATAGAGAATGTCGACATATCCCATGTACTATTAAAAAATAATAACCAAACAAAACCAAATAATACTAGTTTTACTATACAGACACCCAGCCCAATCAGTGCAAACTGATCGGGACATTTGTTGAGCAAATTATTGAAGTAAGTAACTCACAGGATACCAATATTTTCGGCGACCTTAATTTACCTGTGACCAAGTGGGGCGATACTCTCACTTCACACTCCGGACGTGACCCGTATGCAAAACTACAAGAAAGTTCACTTCACTAATTTGTTCAATATCCGACCCTTGGAAATAATGAGCTTGACCTTGTACTAGCAACAAATGAAGACTTGGTAGAAGATTTGAGTGTTGGTGATGAATTCAGTAATAGTGACCATTGTACGATCACTTTCAGTTTAAAGTTTATTAGCAATGAACACAATACTAGCAATAAGAAAGCCCTAAAGTTCGAGAGGGCAAACTTCCGAAAACTTAAAGCACTGATTGATAAAACTAACTGGAGCTGTTTGATAAAAAAGAAAAACATGAACAAACAATGGGAGTTTGTCACCACCAATTATTTAAAAGCGGTGCAAGAGTGCAAACCAACAAAGAACAGAAGATCAGTAAATAATAATAGACCAAAGTGGTGGAATAGAGAGATTGCAATATGTGTGCTTGCTAAAAAGAACGCCTATGACAGATAAAAAGTCTCTGAGAGCGAAGAAGACAATGCACTATTCGTAGATCTACGACGCTAAGTTAGAAGCTAATAAAACAAAGCAAAAATATCCTACAGTTGCACGTTGCAAATCATAGCAAGACAAACCCTAATAATTCTATAGCTACATTAGGAAGAAAACAAGTAGTGACCTCAACAATTGGACCAATAGTGATTGAAAACGGAGACTATACCATAGCAGAAGCACAAATGAGTAATGTTCTCAACACCTTCTTTGCATCAGTTTTCACAACAGAAGACTTTAGTTATATTCCTACAGCATCACCAGTACAAATAGTTAGTTCATAATTGCTTAGCAATATTTGTATTACTGAGAGAGAAGTACCGGTAATGAATTGCTTGGACAAACTCAAGGTAAATAAATTGCCTGGACCCGATACTATTCCTCCCAGAGTTGTCAAAGAAGCTAAATGTGAGCTCCAAATCGCTGACACTGCTACTCAACAATTCTTTGAGACTGTGCCGGATGAGTGGATACTTGCGAACGTAACCCCAATTTAAAAAAAAAAAGCAGCAAAGCCTTGCCTAGTAACTATCGCTCAATCAGCTTGACTTCAGTTTTGTGTAAAATACTAGAAACTATCATATGAGACACACTCGTAAAGCACTTGGAGGAAAACAACATACTTAGAGATACCCAACACGATTTTCGCAACAATCGTTCCTGCTTGACAAACCTTTTAGATTTCTTTCACGATATCCTAAGTCTATATGATGAGAGTAAAGCTGTAGATATTATATACCTTGATTTTCAAAAAGCCTTTGATAATAAACGCTTATTGATCACATTTGAAAGCACACAGCGTACAAGGAGTTGCCTTGAGATGGATACAAAATTGGCTCAGTGAAAGAAAACAAAGAATAGTCATAAATGGGAAAGCATCAACATGGACATGGACAACATGTAACTAGCGGAGTACCACAATGATCAGATTTTCAAATATGTTTTCAGATATTAATTTACTTGTTTGCAGTATTTTAGAAAACAATCCTAATCCTAAGCTCGAGTTAATTAGTATGTGAGGGACATAGATCACTTGCTAATTCATGATTTGAAGATACAGAGAGGGTAAACATTTGAAGATACAGAGAGGGTAAACATTCATCTTTTTATATTTCACGTGCGAATTTCCCAATTAAATAGTTGGCATTCAAATCACTTAGAATGCCTTGCATCAGCCAATGCGTCATAATCTTCAACATTAGGCAAGTGGTAAATTATATAGAATATGATTTACCGTCAAGAATTGCAAAATGCAAGAACTTACTGATAACAGGTACCCGATATCGTATATCTCGTGATTTCAGTAATTATGATTTCATGCGTGCCTGAATAGGGGTTAAAATAGCATACAAAGATGACCAAATAAAAGAATGTGCAGCTGTTATTATCTATAAATATTCAGGATATGATCCCAGGCCAGGAGTAAAAAAGAACGCAGCATATATATATATATATATATATATATATATATATATATACAGTATATATACAGTATATATACAGTATATATATATACCGGTATATATATATTTATATCTCACAAATACACTTGAGCAAATAAATGTTTAAATACTCCCAGCCGGGATCGAACCTCCAACATTCAGAACGGGAGTAGTGGATTAAAAGCTTGGACGCTCGTTTTGAATGTCGGAGGTTCGATCCCGGCTAGGAATCTTCCTCCTCTTGTATAATTCTCCTACTTGACGTGACAGCGAAATGGGGGAGGGAGCGCGAAAGTGGTCCCAGACCCTGAGAATAGGAACTTTCTGTTTCTGTTCGGGCTCTGTCTCATGTCGACCACCCCCAGCAATGGGGTATGTGAGTATAATTATACATACATACATGCAAATATATACATATATATATATATATATATATATATATATATATATATATATATATACGGTATATATATATATATACTGTATAAATATATATATATATATATATATATATATATATATATATATATATATATATATATATACAGTATATATATCTATATATATATAATTATACATATATACAGTATATATACAGTATATATATATATATATATATATATATATATATATATATATATATATATATATATATATATATTTTCTTTAATACATACGAGGTTGAAAGAAATGGCAATTTCTGCGTTGGAAATTTTATTATTCAAGGTTTCCAGGTCTCTGATGAGTTTTCGCTGGGTGGCAGGAAGTAGATGAAGGAGATGAGCACAATTCATGGTGGTACAGGGTTACATTAAAGTACATGAAGATGCAGGATATACGACGCGTTTCACTGGACAACCAGCATTATCAAGTAAGGAAGGAATGATATAAAAGGTAAACAGGAAGGGTATATATAGAGGGTGGAGGATCAGAGGAGGCAGAAAACAGGGGGCAAAAGTCTGCTATTGGTGGAAGGGGAAACTAGGAGAGAGAAAGGGGGTAACCGCTTCACGCATGCGCACTGGATGCGGGATGGTGGTCAGTAGGTGGGGTCGAAGCTGATTGGCTGCGTGTCGAGGGGCGTGGCCTAAGTTGTGTGGCGCCTGCAGAAGACGAAGCTGAAGGAGGTAGCGCGGGGGGGCGAGGAGGGGTGTTAGGTCCTGTAGGGTAGTGCCTTTTGGCAGAAGGAAGGATCTGAAGGTCCAGAGTTTGGTTGTTGATGTTGGGATGTAAGGCTTGGATATATAAAGCTTCGAGTATAGGTAATCTCCTTGGGTCACTTTCTTTATCGAGTATGGTGGTGTGTTCCTCTAACTCGTTGCGTGTGAGGTGAGGGTGGTTAGGGGTGAGATAGTGGTCTTTGATGGCTCCAGCCTGAAGGTGAAGAGTTAACCGACGTGAAAGACGAGTCTGCGTCATATCATACCAATATAGGAATGAGGTCCACAGTCCTCATAATTACAGGTATGTTGGTAAATGACGTGATCGTCGGTCATCGGGCTCTTTATCTTGGTGGAGGCTGGTTTGTTGCGGAGAACGAGGTTGGAGGTCTTGGGGGATTTGTAATAAATTATTAATTTGATTTTGTTTTCCGGGTTGGTTGGGTGGACATGCCCGAACCAAACCGGAAAACAAAATCAAATTAATAATTTATTACAAATCCCCCAAGACCTCAACCTCGTTCTCCGCAACAAACCAGCCTCCACCAAGATAAAGAGCCCGATGACCGACGATCACGTCATTTACCAACATACCTGTAATTATGAGGACTGTGGACCTCATTCCTATATTGGTATGACGCAGACTCGTCTTTCACGTCGGTTAACTCTTCACCTTCAGGCTGGAGCCATCAAAGACCACTATCTCACCCCTAACCACCCTCACCTCACACGCAACGAGTTAGAGAAACACACCACCATACTCGATAAAGAAAGTGACCCAAGGAGATTACCTATACTCGAAGCTTTATATATCCAAGCCTTACATCCCAACATCAACAACCAAACTCTGGACCTTCAGATCCTTCCTTCTGCCAAAAGGCACTACCCTACAGGACCTAACACCCCTCCTCGCCTCCCGGTGCCCTTGACGCAGCCCCCCGCGCTACCTCCTTCAGCTTCGTCTTCTGCAGGCGCCACACAACTTAGGCCACGCCCCTCGACACGCAGCCAATCAGCTTCGACCCCACCTACTGACCACCATCCCGCATCCAGTGCGCATGCGTGAAGCGGTTACCCCCTTTCTCTCTCCTAGTTTACCCTTCCACCAATAGCAGACTTTTGCCCCCTGTTTTCCACCTCCTCTGATCCTCCACCCTCTATATATACCCTTCCTGTTTACCTTTTATATCATTCCTTCCTTACTTGATAATGCTGGTTGTCCAGTGAAACGCGTCGTATATCCTGTATCTTCATGTACTTTAATGTAACCCTGTACCACCATGAATTTTGCTCATCTCCTTCATCTACTTCCTGCCACCCAGCGAAAACTCATCAGAGACCTGGAAACCTTGAATAATAAAATTTCCAACGCAGAAATTGCCATTTCTTTCAACCTCGTATGTATTAAAGAAAATTTATTACCTGGCTTTACCAACATATATATATATATATATATATATATAGCCGCGGTTGTGGACGGCCATTGTTCACTTCCTCACCCTATAAACTCCGGTGTTCCTCAGGGCTCTGTCCTATCTCCTATTCTCTTTCTAATTTTTATAAATGATCTCCTTAACTGTACCTTAATTCCCATCCATTCATACGCAGACGACTCAACCTTGCACTACTCCATTAGTTTTTCAGAACGCCCCAGCCAGCAATCCCTCAACGACAAACGTAATGAAGCCATAGAACTCTTAAATTCTGATCTAAATACTATTCCAATTGGGGCAGAGAAACCTTGTTAACTTTAATGCTTCCAAAACCCAATTTCTCCATCTATCTACCCGTCAGGATCTCCCAGCGGACTATCCCTTATTCTTCAACAATACAAAAATCAACCCTTCATCTTCTCTCAATATTTGGTGTCTTTTTCTTCTGCTCTCATTTGGAAGGACCATATTACCAGTCTTGCTAAGGCAGCCTCCCAGAAGCTGGGTGTGCTCAACCGCCTTAGGGGGTTCTTTTCCCCTGCACAGCTTCTTGCTCTGTACAGGGGCATAGTGCGCCCTTGTATTGAGTATTGTTCACATGTGTGGGGAGGTTCCTCTCACACTGCTCTCCTAGACAAAGTTGAAAGGAAGGCCTTTCGTATCATTAACTCCCGTCCACTCACCAACTCTCTGCAATCTCTCTCTCTCCGCCGCAATGTTGCATCTCTCTCGCTATTCTATCGCTACTATAATAATCAGTGTTCCTCAGAGCTATCCCAGTGCATACCACCTCCTTTACGTAGGGCACGTGGTACCCGTCTTGCAACTCAATCCCACCCCTACTCTGTGCAACTCTCCAACCCAAGAGTGAAATATTACTCTCAAACTTTCTTCTACTCAACAGCTGAGCTCTGGAACTCTCTCCCAGAATCAGTCTTTCCCTCTTCCTATGACTTAAATTGCTTCAAACTCCGTGTATCCAGGCATTTTGGCTCGAACGTCCCTTGATTTTGGCCCTGTCACTCTTTCAACTATGGGGGAGGCACTCGCTATAGGCAGTTATGCCTTTTGCCTCCCTCAATCACATAGAAAAAAAAAAAAAAAAAAAAAAATATATATATATATATATTCTATCTATTTGCGCAGGCCTTCCCCCCCCCCTTTTTTTTTTTTTTTTACGGGGGGGGGGGGGGGGCTGACTTGAGACAGAACCCACATAGGGACAACACAAAACAATGGACACACAAAATTAGAAACGCAAATTCACACACATCTAGGTCACCCAGGAGAAGACCCAGAGACCAGGTATAACCAAGGTCACTCCTGCACTTCCCCGGCCACCAACCTCCCGGAAAAGTTCCGATCTCAGCAGGCAGACATGCATCAAAGCCCCACCACACTTCCAGGCACACCCTACATATATACCGGCTCCCGGGCCAGGCGCCTGATGGACTATTCTCTAGTCTAACTGGCGCCCGACCCTTTCCCAAATGACCGCATTATCACTCATCTATTCACAAGCATTCTACATTTATTCCTGTCTATTACCACTTCCCTAGCCTGATCTATAGTTATATAATATAGTCTTATATAAGTAAACAAGATAATAATAATAATAATAATAAATAAAGTAGAAGTGCCGCTTTAGCAATTTGGAAAGAAAACGGCATACCCAATTCTGCGAATTTGATATTTTCTCTCCACAATTTACTATTTAAGGCATTATATAAATATTTTTCAGCATTTTTTTATTATGTTATTATAACTGAACATTGAATAGGAAAACTGTATAACCCCAGTAAATTATGCATCAATAGATCAGGTTGCTAAGGTATACATACTGTATATAGCATAATATAATTGATTTTATGCCTATATATTTTAATTATATATCTGGAAGTTATATATACAGTATATATTCTGACATACGGAGCCCTGTATGTTAGTTTAAGAGTTAGAATTAGAGTTGAAGGAGCCCACTACCCAAACGGTGAAGCAGACTAGCGAACGAGCGAGTGGGCAAACCATCTCGCCCCATACCAGCATGCTAGCCTTCACACCTCGATGACCGATGCTATGACGTATGATCGACGCCAGGAGCTGTGAGTGGACCATGCACCTGTTATATGATTCGAGGAGCTATGATTGGAGCCGGCACCACCCGCCGCCTCCTGATTCGTTCCTACACCATCATTGTTTGGTATATAAGACCCGAGTTGTGGGCATTCAAATCAGTCTCATTTGGAGTTGGGGAAGGTGAACTTGCAGCTGGAGGAAGACGGGGTGAAGTATTATAATGGGATTGTGACTGTCAGTCAGATTATATAAATGTGTGTTAAGTGTGTTCGGTGTAAACACTTATGTTATGTTGGTTAGTGAGATATGTGATTGGGAATTAACGTGAACACTACTATTATGTGTTTAACTATTTAATTGGGAATTAACGTGAACACTACTATATGTGTTTAACTATTTAATTGGGAATTAACGTGAACACTACTATTATGTGTTTAACTATTTAATTGGGAATTAACGTGAACACTACTATTATGTGTTTAACTATTTAATTGGGAATTAACGTGAACGCTACTATTATGTGTTTAACTATTTGATTGCGAATTAACGTTAACGCTACTATTATGTACGTAACTATTTGATTGGGAATTAACGTTAACGCTATTATTATGTACTTAACTATTTTAGTTGCCTAACTTGTGGACTAAAGCAACTCTAAGTAATTGGGTTATGATGAAAGTAATACTATTGTTTTATATTAATACTTACGAGTTCTTTCATTTTCTTTGAATTAAGCTTACAGTGCTTAATGGTGCTTAGTACGGTGATGCTATTGTCTCGTATTAGTAATATCGCCTTAGACTAACATGGCTGTGTTAATATTACTTCTAGTGATTTCTTAAGCTGAAGAAAATTCTTTTGCTTCAAAATATTATATTTTGCTTTTCATATTATTTGAGTGAGACCTGAATCGAATCTATGAAACGATCCTGTAACTTTATTTACTCATAATCAAACCTCAATGTTACGTGGTTAAGAAATACATTTAACTAATTATTAAATATATATAACTTTTTATGTGACTTTGATATTACTCCTGATGATAATAATAATATAATACTATTAACGTAAGACAAGAACCAAGAATAATTACATTAAATATAAATAAAAGGACATAAGAAAACTATCTATTCATTTCAAAGAGGGTAAGAGACAGAAATATTCTTACTTTAATATTTATCTTTCAAGACTTTTTATAAAATTAATAGTCCTTCTTTAGCTATAACTTATTCGGTTCATAACCATAGCCTACTAAGCTTCAGTTAAATAATAATTCTTTATAAATACTACATGACTTTAATTAGTTTCAGTATTTTTCATAATTAAAGAGTATCAGTCAATAAAGGATACTAAGTCCTAAGATCCAAAAGGAAAGGAAGCAACAACAGGAAATTATTTTATTAGATTTTACTTTTGTTTTGCCTTCAGCTGACTGATACCTTAATATATATCTCTGTGCTATCTAGATTCATCAAGTTAACCACTTGAGGATCAAGATACGTAACAGAAGAGTGGCGACCTTGCCAGGATTCGTTTCATACAGTTTCACTCAGTTTCATTAACGTTTCACTATTTAACAATCAAATATTAATCATGCCTCAACTAATTAATAACGAAGATGCTCGAGTTTTCATAGAATCAGAACCCACATCCCCTGATATTGACTGTCTGTCAAAATCCGAACTGAAAGTGCTTGCCTCACATCTCCAATTAACTGTCTCAAGCATGTCCAAAGTAGAGGTGGCTCAGACCATAAAAACCCACCTGTTCCCTGTAGAAGGCAGGGAGGGAGACGGAGCAGTTGGTGGGATCCCGAGTAAACCTAGCCAACTTGATATACAATTGCCACCTGGTTTGACCGGTGATCAAATATTCGAACTAGAACAAGCCAAATTAAAAATAGAACTAGCCAGAATAAATACCGAAGAAGCCAGCATAAAAGCCAACGCAAATATAGAACTAGCCAGAATAAATGCCGAACAAGCCAGAGCAAATATCGAAGAAGCCAGAATAAAGACCGAACATTATCAATATCAATATCAAACAGCTCAACTAAATGTCAATACAAATGCTCCCTTAATTGCTCCCCCTCTGTGATTGACTATGACTAGTGTCATTCCACCTTTCACTGAGGATAATGTGCAGGATTTCTTTGTTTTGTTTGAGGAAGTTGCTGGAGGTATGAAGTGGACAAGAGATCAATGGCCTTTTATGTTACAAACTGTTTTGACAGGGCAGGCTCGAGCCACGTATTTGTCAGAAGTAGCAGAAGTTAGGCAGGATTATGACAATCTCAAAGAAGCTATCTTAAAAACCTATCAATTGCAGCCTGAGGCTTACAGGCAATCTTTCCGAAAAAACCAGAAGAAAGTAGAAGAAACCCATAAGGTATTTGCCAGGACCATGACTAAAACTTTCAATCATTGGGTCAAGAGTAAGAAAGTCACAAGCTACAACGATCTGAAGGAGTTGGTCCTGTTAGAAAATTTCCTATGGAAAATTGATTCTTCTGTATCCTATCATTTAAAGGGGAAAAAGGTAGATTGTCTTGCCGACGCCGCTGACATGGCTGACACATACGTGCTCAACAACAAATTTTGTGGAAAGAAGCCCTACGATAATTCTAGCTCTAATTTTAAGTATCCCAATCACAAATCTGACCGACCCAGTCACAAGCCTATAACGTCTTCCCCAGCTAGCCAAAATAGAATTGTTCCCCCAACTAAAAATGCGACTCAGGGCAATGGTAACAGAGGTGGGCCCCAAACCAATAGTAATGCTCAAAGAGGGAACGTTCCCGTATCCCCTAAAGTATGTACTTTTTGTGGCAAGAGAGGCCACCTAGCTTATCAGTGCTGGGCCAAGGAGAGAACCGAGAGATCGGGGCAGACAGTTGCCGCCGTATCTCAAACTCCATATGTGCCTGTAATGCAGGACTCCCGACAGAAGGAGTACCTAGCACCAAAAGTTCCTTTAATGCAGGACTCTCGACAGAAGGAGTACCTAGCAGCTAACGTAAACCATCTAGACAGGGGTGTAGTAGCATGTGTGGTGCAACCCACTAGGGTTAAGCCAATAATAATTTCACCATCAGTGCAGGACAGTTACCGTCCCTTTATTTCATCTGGCAACGTGAGATTAAATGGTTGCATGCATGAGGTAAAAATTCTGAGAGACACAGGTTCTACTAGCACCCTCATGGTGAATCCTTACACTGAGTGCCCACCTGGCGAACCAGTTGTAATGAGAGGTGCTGGAGGCCAGTTTTATGCATACTTGGTAAAAGGCGAAATTGAATGTGAGTTACTAGAGGGTGAGGCCACCATAGCTTTGTGTAGGTCCCAAGATATCCCTGTGCCTGGGGTAACTCTCCTTTTGGGGAATGATGTAGCAGGTGAGAAGGTCCGACCAGACCCCATTTTGTCACTTTCCCCTGTTAACGAGCCACTAACCGGTGAGCTCGAAAAGGAGATGCCAACTGTTTTCCCTGTGTGTGCTGTCACACGTTCAATGTCTCAAGTAGCAGTTCCCTCAGACAGAAATGTACCGAATGTAAGAGTTGATGAAAGGGATGATGAGAGTGTAAATGATGCTCCAACTGTGCCTGATGATGTGACTGAGGTGGATTTATCTGACACCTTTATGGCTCATCTTGACCCTAACGATGACCATGAAACCCCTCCAAATTGTCCTAGCGGCCTGGTAGAGCTACAGAGAGATGATAGTGAATGCAAGGAGTTAGCTGCCAGGTCCGTGAGTGAAGAGGAATGTGAGAAGGAGGGTGGTGAATGTTTCTACCTCAAAGGAGGAGTATTGTGGCGAAGATGGAGACCACCACACAGACCAATCGATGACGGGGCTTGGGACGTCCATCAAGTAGTAGTCCCCAAACCTTGTCGTAAAGATATCATGGAAATGGCACATGGTATACCATTGGCAGGACACCTAGGTGTGAGAAAAACTCTAGACAGAATCAGAGCCCACTTTTACTGGCCAGGAATGCGTGCAGATGTAGTGGAGTGTTGTAGAGTGTGTCACACTTGCCAGATGACAGGAAAACCCAATCAGAAGGTGCCTGTACATCCTCTGGTGCCCTTGCCCGTTTTCGAGAATCCTTTTACTCGGGTGGTAGTGGACATTGTAGGCCCATTGCCTAAGACTTCCCAAGGTAACATTTATTTATTAACTATCATGGACATGGCAACTCGCTACCCAGAGGCTATACCCTTAAGGACTACCTCTGCTCCAACTGTAATCAAGGAACTGCTCAAATTTTTCACCAGAATGGGTTTCCCCCATGAGGTGCAAAGTGAT
This sequence comes from Paralithodes platypus, assembly GCA_032716605.1. NCBI lineage: Eukaryota > Metazoa > Arthropoda > Malacostraca > Decapoda > Lithodidae > Paralithodes > Paralithodes platypus. The sequence continues at coordinate 21,257,357 of CM064515.1, read as the reverse complement.
CAAGGAACTAATTTTACCTCTAACATTTTCCAGCAGTCCCTGAAGGAGTTGGGTATCGAGCATGTAAAGTCTAGCACCTACCACCCAGAGAGTCAAGGGGTTCTCGAACGATATCATCAGACATTAAAGGGAATGTTACGTAAGTATTGTACAGAGACCGGAGTTGAGTGGGATAAGGGGGTACCTTTTCTTTTATTTGCTACTCGTGAGGTTCCAACTGAATCCCTGGGTTTTTCCCCTAATGAGCTAGTTTTCGGTCACCAGGTAAGAGGTCCTTTGCAACTATTGCAGGATAGCCTAGTTGGCCAGGAGGGGAACCAAAACCTCCTCAAGTATGTTTCAGATTTCAAAACCCGGCTGAGATCCTCATGTGAGTTTGCCGCTCAAAACTTGACAGTGGCTAAAAGCTCCATGAAGAAATGGTATGACAGAAAAGCCCGTGAGAGGGAGTTTAAGCCCGGTGATGAGGTTTTGGTCCTGCTCCCCCTTTTTGGCCAACCTTTATCTGCCAAGTTCAGGGGCCCATATAAGATCATTCGGAGGGTGAGCATTACCGATTATCTAGTAACTACCCCAGACAGGAGAAAGCCCACGCAAGTATTCCATATAAATATGTTGAAGCCCTACCATAGGTCCCCTGATTCCTCTCCTCCAGATTCTCCCACTGTGGCAGTGAATGTCAGGACCTGTGGGCAGCCTGGTGCGGACAAAGTCTTCAGTTCTCTTACTGACCCGCAACAGACTGTTCCAGAGCCTGAAGGTATCCATGCAGACTTTGACTTGTCATGTAGCCTATCCAACTTTCAGTATAATTCAGTGGCTTTGAGGGAATTACCATCTAAACTATGTCATCTTCCCTCTGATCAAGCGAACCAACTAATCTCTGTTTTATCTCAGTCTCCCAGTGTGTTCCGTGATACTCCAGGGCTCACTTCTTTGGCCGTGCACGACATCGACGTAGGGGATGCAACTCCCATTAAACTATCCCCCTACCGTGTCTCGCCACAACGCAGGAGTATACTGCAGGTCGAGCTTGACTTAATTTTTTCAAACCAGCTGATCACAAGGGCCTTAAGCCAGTGGAGTAGTCCGGTCATACTTGTGCCAAAGCCAGACGGGAGCCATAGGTTTTGTAGGGTCTATAGGCAAGTCAATGCTGTCACAAAGAACGATACCTACCCACTGCCATGGATCAAAGATTGCATTTCCCAGGTTGGCCTCATGCAGCAGTAAGTATAATTTAATGAGAGGATTTTGGCAATTAGCTCTCCCTTGTAGCGAGGTAAATATCATGGTTTTGTAGTGCGCTTTTAAGCCTTCAGCTGTGAGATGCCTTGCAGTTCGAATAACGCTCCAGCTACGTTCCGGCTATGTTCTGATGTGGTACCTGGAGACGTTGCCTACTTTGGGTGATATCCTTATTATATCCTCATTATAATCTTGCTGTTGCCAATCTGGTGGTGAATCTATTTATGTATTATGTTTAATATTATGTACTATACTCCTTAAACTCTTTTCTAGGGGGGAGGTCTGACATACGGAGCCCTGTATGTTAGTTTAAGAGTTAGAATTAGAGTTGAAGGAGCCCACTACCCAAACGGTGAAGCAGACTAGCGAACGAGCGAGTGGGCAAACCATCTCGCCCCATACCAGCATGCTAGCCTTCACACCTCGATGACCGATGCTATGACGTATGATCGACGCCAGGAGCTGTGAGTGGACCATGCACCTGTTATGTGATTCGAGGAGCTATGATTGGAGCCAGCACCACCCGCCGCCTCCTGATTCGTTCCTACACCATCATTGTTTGGTATATAAGACCCGAGTTGTGGGCATTCAAATCAGTCTCATTTGGAGTTGGGGAAGGTGAACTTGCAGCTGGAGGAAGACGGGGTGAAGTATTATAATGGGATTGTGACTGTCAGTCAGATTATATAAATGTGTGTTAAGTGTGTTCGGTGTAAACACTTATGTTATGTTGGTTAGTGAGATATGTGATTGGGAATTAACGTGAACACTACTATTATGTGTTTAACTATTTAATTGGGAATTAACGTGAACACTACTATTATGTGTTTAACTATTTAATTGGGAATTAACGTGAACACTACTATTATGTGTTTAACTATTTAATTGGGAATTAACGTGAACACTACTATTATGTGTTTAACTATTTAATTGGGAATTAACGTGAACGCTACTATTATGTGTTTAACTATTTGATTGCGAATTAACGTTAACGCTACTATTATGTACGTAACTATTTGATTGGGAATTAACGTTAACGCTATTAGTATGTACTTAACTATTTTAGTTGCCTAACTTGTGGACTAAAGCAACTCTTTAAGTAATTGGGTTATGATGAAAGTAATACTATTGTTTTATATTAATACTTACGAGTTCTTTCATTTTCTTTGAATTAAGCTTACAGTGCTTAATGGTGCTTAGTACGGTGATGCTATTGTCTCGTATTAGTAATATCGCCTTAGACTAACATGGCTGTGTTAATATTACTTCTAGTGATTTCTTAAGCTGAAGAAAATTCTTTTGCTTCAAAATATTATATTTTGCTTTTCATATTATTTGAGTGAGACCTGAATCGAATCTATGAAACGATCCTGTAACTTTATTTACTCATAATCAAACCTCAATGTTACGTGGTTAAGAAATACATTTAACTAATTATTAAATATATATCTAACTTTTTATGTGACTTTGATATTACTCCTGATGATAATAATAATATAATACTATTAACGTAAGACAAGAACCAAGAATAATTACATTAAATATAAATAAAAGGACATAAGAAAACTATCTATTCATTTCAAAGAGGGTAAGAGACAGAAATATTCTTACTTTAATATTTATCTTTCAAGACTTTTTATAAAATTAATAGTCCTTCTTTAGCTATAACTTATTCGGTTCATAACCATAGCCTACTAAGCTTCGGTTAAATAATAATTCTTTATAAATACTACATGACTTTAATTAGTTTCAGTATTTTTCATAATTAAAGAGTATCAGTCAATAAAGGACTACTAAGTCCTAAGATCCAAAAGGAAAGGAAGCAACAACAGGAAATTATTTTATTAGATTTTACTTTTGTTTTGCCTTCAGCTGACTGATACCTTAATATATATCTCTGTGCTATCTAGATTCATCAAGTTAACCACTTGAGGATCAAGATACGTAACAATATATATATATATATATATATATATATATATATATATATATATATATATATATATATTACAATTAACACAACAAGTGTGTTAAACTGTAAATTATAAAAATATGTAATAATAGAACTTTGACCCTAACTCTATATTTTGACCTTTAGGTAGGAATATATATTTTTATTTCCTGATCCTTCTACAAACAAATCAAAGACGAGTTTACTTTAGTGAATAATTTTTGGGTAATTTTGCAGGAACTATAGGAATAGCTGGAAGTGACCTTTGACCTTTATGGTTTTAGTGTGAAACATTACTATTGTAATTTGCATGTTATGGCCAACCATCTCAGCAATTTCTGTGAAATTTGAATTAATAGTAAAACATTAATGCATCGACCGACCATAACAAATTTTACCTTGGCCTCTGACCTTGACCTTTGAGTATTATATAGCTTAGTGTTATTTCTTTACCTCTGCATTCACTTTCTGGATATATCTATTACGATTGGTGAGAATCCATGAGGGGTGAGAGGGAAGCTGGTGGCGCAGCAATCCGTGTTTTTCGAACATACCTCGGGATATTGATGATACAACTGAACAAAAATCATCCACACAAGCAAACTTAGTGTCGCGGTTCTGTGTAGTGTAAAATCGAATTGGTGGCATAAATATCTTGGGAGATATAGCTAAAGCATTTGAAAAAACCATTACTCCTCCGTGCCAGGCAGAGGAACAGAGAGTGCCTAAGCCTATAGGCCTATAGAAATATGCTGATCAGTGAATGCCCGGGTTTTAGTCCAGTTTACTAAGTTAAATTAGCTACATTAGTGAACAGTGGTTAGAATACAAGTCATAGAAGTAAACCATATTCCATGAAAAAAAACTGCCGGCAATTATACAAAACATACAATTTCGAAAGAAAGTGTTTAGACCAGTATAAGTGTAAGTCAGGGACTCTATAGCCACCTGACCACAACACCATTAATCACTTGGAACTTGTCTTGTTTTCCCTCTCACCAAAAACCTCCCTCCCTCGTCGTTTGGATAGGCACAGTCTTGAACGTTGCTAGCCTACACGATTTTACCAAAAGCGATACTTAACCTCGACAGGAAAGGGTACCGGTAAACAAATATCGTAAATAATACCAAACAGAGAAAAATAATATGTAAACAAATTAAATCAGTGCAGATTATGTCTCTACCATATCGCAGGATAATAGTGACGTTATTGGAGAAAGATCTCCCACGCAACCAAATGTGGTGAACATTCGAACCTGTGCAGTGTTGAATCAAGTTGATAGGTAAAATATACCAATTAAAATAGATAATATAGATATGTTGCCTGGAAAATTAGTTAATTTCCTAGAGTGTCGTACATTAGGCTACGAAAGCAAGCAGCTGACCAGAAACGGGAACAGTGGTTAGGGCAGTGATAATTCGGTTACATAAGATTATCGAACGTGTTATAGGCGTATATATCACGGTGTACGGTAGATTTCTTTCCTTATGCAGGTGACCTTGAAATTGCTAGGACTCTTCCTTTCTCTCTCTCTCTACCTCTCTCTCAAATAAATCATGTCTTAGTTGTAAAGTTTGAGTCTGCACATCCCTCATACGAAATACCATTCCCACAATTTCATAGGGAACACCAGACTGGCCAAACAACCAAGATCATTATCCCCACAGCCAGGCCCATCCAGGCAGCGAGCCTCGTCAGAGCCTCCAATGATGCCCGTTGACCTCGCAAACGTCTCGGGGGTAGTGCAGCTACCATTTACCCCCGCCCATAGACAACCAGGACCAGCGACGTCAACACCAGCTGTTGATGCTCCTCCAATGATGCCCGTTGACCTCGCAAACGTCTCGGGGGTAGTGCAGCTACTATTTACCCCCGCTCATAGACAACCAGGACCAGCGACGTCAACACCAGCTGTTGATGTTCCTCCCATGTTGTCAACGCCACCCGGGATGCAGCGGACGAGGAGGACCAGGCGTCGACTGACGCTGTCAGAAAGTGATGCCGGCACCGGCTCAAGCTCTCCCGATTCGCCTGAAGCCAGGATATCCCCCGCGCCGGCAAGCGACTCTGATGGCGGGCAGGCACAGCCACAGCAGGGACAGCCACAGCAGGGACCGCCACAGCAAGGTGCCCGGGGAAGGGCCCGAGGAAGGGCCCGAAGAGGTGCTCAGGGAGGTGCTCGGGGAGGTGCCCCGGGAGGTGCCCCAGGAGGTGCCCCAGGAGGTGCCCCAGGATGGGTCGGGAGGGGCAGGAGGCCGGACGAGCCACCTCTCTTTCAGTGGGAGGACTGCGAGCCTCGAGATATACCTGGGGTTCCACCACATTTTGATAAAGGAACAAATGGCATCCAGCCTGGCTTTCCCTGCACAGAGGATGATACCCCTTACCACTACTTCCGAGCATTCTTCGACGATGAATTGCTCGGGGACATGGTAAGGGAGACAAACCTATATGCAAGGCAGCACTCCGAAGACATGGCCTCGCCCCACATGAGGAGATGGACGCCCATCGATATCCCTGAGCTCCTCGTGTTTTTGGGCCTCACCATGCTAATGCCCCACGTTAGAAAGCACAACATGCTGGATTATTGGCTGATGCATGACATTAGATCAACGTCAGTCTTCAATATGTACATGCCCAGGGACCAATACCGACAAATTCTCAAGTGCTTGCACTTTGTAGACAACACTGCGGCACACGGAGCTGACAAGCTTTGGAAAATCCGGCCATTCCAGAACTCCCTCCTGAACAGGTATCGCCGGTTTTTCAAAACCTTTTCAGAATGTCGTGATCGATTAGTCCTTGATCCTCTTCCGTGGACGTCTCTCTTTCCGGCAGTACATTCCGTCGAAGCGTCACCGCTTCGGGATCAAGTTCTTTGTGCTGTGTGACTGCGAGACAGGATACGTGCTGGACCTCATCATCTATACCGCTACTGATGTGGACATTCCAAACAACCCTCTGGGTCTTTCAGGGGCGGTTGTGAAGACACTGATGGAGCCGTATCTGGATGCCAACCGTATCTTGTACACCGACAATTTCTACACCTCTCCTCTCCTTGCCAGGTATCTCCTTACAAGGAGCACGGGAAGCTGTGGAACTGTCAGGGCAAACAGAAAACACTAGCCCAAGTTTCCTGTTACACGGAAAGGAGACATCATCCGGAAGAAGAGCAGCAGTGACAGTATACTGGCTATTTGTTGGCATGACACAAAGCCAGTCAATGTCCTCTCCACCTTCCACAAGTCCACAATGCGAGATAGCGGGAAGAAGAGATACCAGATGGACCCTGTCACCCGCGACAAGCATCTAGTAGGTATCTCCAAACCTGACGTTGTTATGGACTACAATATAAGCATGCGGTTGGTGGATAAGAGTGACATGCAAATCACTGCTGTTGACTGCCTCAGGAAGACGTGTAAGTGGTACAAGAAAGTAGTACTCCATCTTCTTGATGTCACTATCCTGAATGCGTACAACCTGTGGATGACGTGGACAGGAAGGAAGAGCTCTGTAAGGCTGTTCGCGAAGGACATCATCGACTCTATCCTCAGGAAGCACGGAACCACACGTGTGCTACCACCTCCGAGGCCGATCGTGAATCTGCCTGACCGCCTTGACTGCCGGGACTACCTCACGACCCACAAGATTGTGTTTTGCCCCCGCTCAGCATCACAAATCGCAGCCAACCGGATGCACGGACTGAAGCAGTGCCACGTCTTCAGACACACAACAAGGAGGGACCAAGTCAGGAAGGAAAGCTCGTTCATGTGTAGTCATTGTAATGTGAGACTATGCGCTTCTCCTTGCTACACCGAGTACCACACACTGGAACACTTCTAGACCTCCTCCAAGACCTCCTCCTCTAGACCTCTTGCCAATCATTCATAACTTCATTCATTCATCTATTTCAAACTACCTCATGAATTCATGTCATTCAATCATTCATATGGTGGAATAGCACACTACCCAAACACAAGTGCATTCATCATCATCAGCAACATCACCCATTACATCCATAAGTTTAGAATCTCATCCATCCATCTGCTTCTTGGTCTACCTCATACATCCATGTCATTTGTCTACCTCAATCACATTCATACACTCGCTATAGGCAGTTCTGCCTTTTGTCTACCTCAATCATATAACTGCCTTTTGCCTACCTCAATGAAATGTGGATTACACCACCTGGGAACACCACAAACCAAAAATGAGTCGTCAACACTACCCCATAGGGTGATTTGGAAATGTGTTGAAATAATATTATTTATAAAACAAAAACAAAATTCCTGCAAATCAAGCGAAACAGAGAGAAAGAGAGAGAGAGAGAGAATGCAGAAACTGAACTGAAGAAAGAGTGAAATCAATATACGGTATATACTGTATATATATATATATATATATATACTGTATATTGGTGTATATTGATTGCAATCATTTGATAGGCGTATATATCACAGTATACGGTAGATTAAATTCCTAACAATGTACCGTACATGGTGATATATACGCCTATCAAATGATTGCAATCAATATGCACCAATATACAGTATAATTATGTATATATCACTGTGTACGGTAGATTTCTTTCCTTACGAAAAGAGAGAGAAGAGTTCTAGCAATTTCAAGGTCACCTTCGTAAGGAAAGAAATCTACCGTACACCGTGATATATACGCCTATCAAATTATTGCAATCAATATACACCATATATATACGCCTATCAAATGATTGCAATCAATATACACCAATATACAGTATATATATATATACCGTATATTGATTGCAATCATTTGATAGGCGTATATATCACCATGTACGGTACATTGTAAGGAATGAAATCTACCGTATACCATGATATAATACGCCTATCAAATGATTGCAATCAATATACACCAATATACAGTATATATATATATATATACCGTATATTGATTGCAATCATTTGATAGGCGTATATATCACCATGTACGGTACATTGTAAGGAATGAAATCTACCGCATACCGTGATATATACGCCTATCAAATGATTGCAATCAATATACACCAATATACAGTATATATATATATATATATATATATATATATATATATATATATATATATATATAATTGTATACCGTATATTGATTGCAATCATTTGATAGGCGTATATATCACCATGTACGGTACATTGTAAGGAATGAAATCTACCGTATACCGTGATATATACGTCTATCAAATGATTGCAATCAATATACACCAATATACAGTATATATATATATATATATATATATACCGTGTATTGATTGCAATCATTTGATAGGCGTATATATCACCATGTACGGTACATTGTAAGGAATGAAATCTAGAGAATGATGATAAATGAAAGAGATAATACTGAAACAACTGAAGAAAGAGTGAAAAAGATATAATAATACAGAAATATTACAAGCAGATAAAAGAAATAGAGTGAATAGTTAGAGAAAATAATAATGAGAATTACATATACGGATGAGGAAGAGAGAGAGAAAGAGAGAATACAGAAACTGAACTGAAGAAAGAGTGAAAAAGATATAATAATACAGAAATATTACAAGCAAATAAAGAGGGATTAGAGAAAATAATAATGAGAATTAGATATACGAAAGCGAGAAATATAGAGAAGAGAGAAAGGGAGGAAGGGAGAGAGAGTGAGACAGCGCGTACGAAGGAGAAAGGGGGAGAGAGAGAAGAAAAGCGAGCTAGCCAGAGAGAGAGAGAGAGAGTCAGACAGACAGACAAGAGGAGTGAGATAGAGAGAAAGAGATAGAGATAGAGAGAGAGAGAGAGAGCGAGAATACAGAGAATACAGAAATAAGGAGAAATAAGATAAAATAAGACTGCTTACCAAAGGAATAATAGAAGCCCATGAGGCCTAAGTCGGGACAAAGCAAACGCATCCGAACGCGCCCTGGAAATAGACCAAAAAGTAGCCTCTATTCCTAACCTCCTCCCACCCTCCACACTTGCTCACTATATCCAGAATAGACTTCTATGGGGAGACGGAGAATTCCTTGTTCCAAAATTTATCGTTTCGTTCCGATTAGAGCCATAGTAACGGCGCTAGGGCGAGTGGAAGTGAGCGAATATTTCGGGATTGTGCCCGCTGGGCGGCTCGGCGTAAAATACCGCCTAGCCCGCCAATAAGGTGTTAATTAAGCTTACATTGCTTAACGTGCTTAGTACGGTGATGCTATTGTCTCATATTAGTAATATCGCCTTAGACTAACATGACTCTGTTAATATTACTTCTAGTGATTTCCTAAGCTGAAGAAATTTCTTTTAGCTTCAAAATATTATTTTTGCTTTTCATATTATTTGAGTGAGACCTGAATCGAATCTATGAAGCGATCCTGTAACTTAATTTACTCATAATCAAACCTCAATGTTACGTGGTTAAGAAATACATTTAACTAATTATTAAATATATATCTAACTTTTTATGTGACTTTGATATAAATCCTGATGATAATAATAATATAATACTGTTAACGTAAGACAAGAACCAAGAATAATTACATTAAATATAAATAAAAGGACATATAAGAAAACTATTTATTCATTTAAAAAAGGGTAAGAGACAGAAATATTCTTACTTTAATATTTATCTTTCAAGACTTTTTATAGAATTAATAGTCCTTCTTTAGATATAACTTCTTCGGTTCATTACCATAGCCTACTAAGCTTCGGTTAAATAATAATTCTTTATAAATACTACATGACTTTAATTAGTTTCAGTATTTTTCATAATTAAAGAGTATCAGTCAATAAAGGATACCAAGTCCTAAGATCCAAAAGGAAAGGAAGCAACAACAGGAAATAATGTTATTAGATTTTACTTTTGTTTTGCCTTCAGCTGACTGATACCTTAATATATATCTCTGTGCTATCTAGATTCATCAAGTTAACCACTTGAGGATCAAGATACGTAACAATATATATATATATATATATATATCAGATATCAACCTTTTTCAGTGTATAATTATAGTCATGCAACCTTCCTTTATTTTGCCTACTGTAACATTCGTGTTTTTATTTAATAACCCTCACTCGTTGTCTGCTTGATTACCGAAATCTAACTTTCACTAATTGTGTATTCCATCTCTCTCTCTCTCTCTCTCATTATTCACCAGTTTTACTCGCTCACATTCCATTACTGAAGCAAGACAAATATTCCTGGAGCTTGTATCGCTAGAGTATTTCTGCTAACAATCTCCAATAATCCCGCTTAGTTCCAAGCGTGGGGTGTTTCACAATCGTTCAGTGTAAAGAAGAAAACAAAACGAAAACAAAAACACGAAATAATCAGTTATAAACTATTACACATTATGATGGAACAAGACAGAATACTTGTATTGTATATAAATATATGTTGGGCTTCCCCGAAATGTTATAGACTGCATCACTGTTGATTCATTTAAACTCCGCCTAGACAAATATCTCGCATCAAACCCGCGACTGACTGCGTTTGTAAATGAATAACTTTATTTTATCCCCCCCTCAGTTACTAACCCATCTGTCCCCTACTAACTTCCTAATCCTGCCACGGACATTAGTTCCAGGGCAGTAATTCCCATTCCAATGTTCCCTTACCCACTCTAAACCACTGTTTGGACACTTGATCCTCAGTGTTTTGGAGGACAAGCAACCTAGAAGGGTCACTAGATCTGTTGTTGCTTGATTTCCTTTGTACTCCTTCCTTTGTACTCCTTTGTTGTACATACCTGTTTTCATCATTTTATTTGCATGTGTCATTTTCAGTACCTGCATATTTTCACAATGAAAACGAATTATAATAAATAAAATAAATTGTGTTGTAACTATTGCAGCTATCTAACATCCATAAACACATTATCCTATTATGTTGTGCACAATATTTTATTTAATATTGTTGTATAGCCATATGTTGCCGTGGTAGATTACTGTCACATAGTCCCCGGAGACCTGTACCGTGATGGACTGCAGCCTGCTCTTTTGCTCGTGGGGTTTATAAAGCCGCATCTCGTCGATACCATGCAAACCGAGAGGTTCTCTTTCTTAAAGTTTAATTTCGCAAAACGTGTGCTCGCTATCGATGGGTTCTGAAAGATGCTCGCCGAAGCTCGTGGAGGTCCTATGTTTCTACGATTACTTCTTCCACTCCTTTGCCTATGGTGTGGATGAGAATACGCAAGATATCTGGAAAGTTTTCGCCCTCTTCTCCACCAGTGTTGAGGATCCAAGGCAATCTGGTGTCTGCACCCGGTGGTGTAGCGTCTGCCCTAGCTACTCATTTTTGCAAGGTCTCCCAGAGGGATGATGCCAAGCCTTGTGCAAGTGCCCGACGTAGCCAAGAGAGACAGGGTCTTAATTTCCGGTCTCATGGTGGAGAAACTTATAATGCTGACTTCAGTATTCGGGAGCTGCATGCGGCCCTTTCGGAGTGTGGTGACACTGCTCCTGGTCCTGACGACATCCCATTTGGCATACTTCGTCATCTTCCGCATGCCTCCTTGGTGTTTTTATTAGACTTGTTTAATAGGATTTGGGGTGAGGGTACTCTACCTGCAAGCTGGAAGTTGGGCATTGTCCTTCCTATTCCTAAGCCTGGAAAGGATCATTGCAATGTTTCTAATTACCGCCCAATTTTTTTTTTTTTTTTTTTTTTTTTTTTCTATATTCCAACTTACTTCCTCTCAGGCATAGGCTGAGAGCCTTAACATTCACCGCTTTACAATGAACAGTGAAGCCCATGAGGTCTTGTTCCAGTCTAGGGAGTGAGACATGTGAAGCACGTAGAGTACAACGAGCACCTGCCATCTTGCCTTCACATGAGGCACGGTGCTCACTCATGGCCCGAAACGACCCCATCTCTGAAGCCACCTCGTTCCCGTGCTTCACTGTCTCATCCCCCTACACTCGGACTCTCACACTTACACACACACAACGCCACCTGTTGAGCAGATAACTCACCAGGCATTGCACCCCTATAGCATATTTTGAATATGAGAATATTCATACAGTGCTATTTAATCAGGGAACAATGAGGGTATTTTATTGACGTTTCGGTGGGCTTGTGGTAATGCACTAATACTAGGGACAGCACAAATTCCATCCCAATAATATCTTCCCATTGATACATCGGGATTTGAACCCGGGACCTTTGGATTACCAGGCCAGTGGCAAGACCACTCCACCACACCTCCCCTATTACGCCGTGTGTATGCAAATTGTTTGACAAAATTATCAATGTTAGAATTGAGTGGTGTCTGGAGAAGGGCGGCCACACTCCCCTTCTCAGAGTGGCTTCCGCAAACTACGGTGTACTTCTGACAACCTTATCCGACTTGAATCCTCAATCTGTGAAGCTATTTGCTCTAAGCAACATCTTGTGGCTGTGTTTTTTTACCTCGAGAAGGCTTATGACACAGCCTGGCGACATGGAATTCTACGGCAACTTCATGCCTTTGGATTACGTGGTCGCCTGCCGGTGTTGCTTGGAGACTTCTTGACTGATCGTGTGTTTCCGGTCCGTGTGGGTTCTTCCCTTTCAGCGCCCCTGTGCCAGGAGGAGGGTGTCGCCCAGGGTTGTGTCCTAAGCTCATTTTTGTTTGAGGCGGCTGTCGACAGTATTCTCGACGCTGTGCCTGCTGGGGCTTCCTCGTCCTTATATGTAGATGATTTGGCTATCTGGTTTTCTGGTTCCTGCATGTCTGCTATTGAGAGACGTATGCAACTTGCGCTGGACAGGATTTCTGCGTAGGCTGATTCTAAGGGCTTTCAGTTTTCCCCACGAAAAACTGTGGCTATGCACTTTTGCAGAAGAAGGGGGGTTCATCCAGACCCTGATCTAATGCTCTGTGGCAGGAGACTCGGTTGTGTGGCAGAGACAAAGTACTTGGGTCTCACGTTTGATTACCGTTTGACTTGGGTTCCGCACTTGACAAATCTGAAGGCATCGTGTATGAAGGCTTTGAATCTGTAAAGGGTTCTGTCACACACTTCTTGGGGTGCTGATCGCAAAACACTACTGCATTTGTTTCAGGCATTTGTCGCGTTCAAACAGTCGTATGGCTGTGAGGTTTACTCCTCTGCCACAGACTCCAGACTTAATACTCTAGATGCTGTTCATCATGCTGGTCTCCATCTTGCAACTGGAGCTTTTCAGTCGTCTCCGATTCCAAGCTTGCTGGTGGAGGCTGGTGTACCTCCCTTAGATTTACTGCGTCAATCTGTGGTTGTCCGCTGTTGGTTTCGGATTCGGCGCCTTCCAGACTCTCTTGTTTGTACCCGTGTCTCGGGTCAATCTTTGTTTTCATATTATGGTCAGCATCCTCAAATGCCTCGTCCTTTTGGTTATAGAGTTTGTGAAGTTATGAAGGAGCTTAAACTGTCGACGGTTCATGTGAGTCCCGTGCAAATTCCAAGGATTGCACCCTGGGTCTTGCCTGAACTGTCATTCTGCAAGTTTTTTACAGGATCGAAGGATTCAGTCGCTCCTCAGTCTCTTCTTCATATGTTTTTGGAACATTCTTCTAGTCAAAATAGTTCTGTGCCTGTGTATACTGATGGCTTTAAATCTGCCTCCGGTGTTGGTTTTGGTGATGTGTTCCCTGACTTCAGCCATGGAGGTAGTCTTCGTTTAGCTGCCTCAGTTTTTACTGCGGAATTGTCTGCTATCATTTTCGCTCTGAAATTGGTGTTTGCTCACCGAAACAATAATTGAACTATTTTTAGTGATTCTCAAGGGGCTCTCATGGCTCTTGAATCTTGTAATTCTTCCCATCCTATAGGTTTGGCGATTTTAGAGTGGCTGTTTCTCATTCATCGTTGTGGGAAAAGAGTGGTTTTTTGTTGGATCCCTGCACATGTTGGTGTCAAAGGTAATGAAAGGGTGGATGCTTTGGCGAAAGCTGCAGCTTTGAGACCTTCAAATGTAAATTACGCTCTGCCTGCTTCAGATCTGCGTACTCCTAATGTGTGCTGTTCGTGCTTGTTGGCAAGCACGGTGGGATTGTGTTACTGTTAATAAGCTCAGGGAAGTTAACAAATTAATCTCGCAAAGAGCTTGCCCTACCATTCCTCGCATATTGGAAACTGCTTCGGCTCGCCTCCGCATTGGACATACCAGGCTCACACACGGGTTCCTTATGTGTGGAGGTGTACCGCCATTCTGCGATGACTGTCTAGTTCCCCTTACTGTCAGACACTTGCTGGTTGAGTGTCCCAGTTTGGTCGAATTACGTCGGAGGTTGATTTTGCGGCACCGGAAGGCAGATGGTACTTACTGTCTCTCTTCGGTGCTTGGAGGGGAGGCTGGTTCCCCTGGAGACGATGTGTTTTAATTTTTGAAAAAGGCTGGCCTCTTTCAGTTTTTTATGATTGCTTTGATTTTACTCTGATATCTAATTTTACACATGTTGTTTTACGATTTTAGTTTTCTGCAAATATGTTAGCTTGTTCGGCGCCATATGACGTTGTTGCGGTGCCAAGTTTTCTATCAATAAATTCAAATTCAAATTCTATCACATAGTCAGTCCCTTCCATCTATTACCGTGTTAGGTAGTTAGGTCCCTCTCTACAGCCATTCCATTGCTACACTTTCGTACATGGGTCACTAAGGTCAATGAAGACTATAGTTGTAGACATAGTTTTTATCTCTCTCTCCATCTCTCTCGGTAATAGTTCCTTCTCTCACCATTCACCAATGTACTTCACCACCACATCCTTCCTCTCTCTTTTTCTGGGATTTCACCACAACCAATCTCACCCACCCAGATGTGATTTAGCAGATGTTGTCTTTTTAAAACAGCCTAGTTTAGGTAGTGTACACCCACGGATTCTAAAGCTGGCCAACAAGCTTGATGCTAAATACTGTAAATTGTATCGAGAAATATATTCATTCGAAAGTTATGCGGGGAACGAACTGTAGCTTCTTATAGATGGTGCCAGGAAGGCTGCCCGTCAACACCATAGCTTCATAGATGCTACCTTTATCACTCACACCTGATCTCGGAAAAATCCTCGAGGGCTTTGTAGCAGATATGGTTTTAGAAGATATCAGACCCAATACCGACCCATCTCAATATGGAAATCTGAAAGGAAGTTCGACCACACATTACATGATTAATTTATTAGACACATTATTGAAAGGGATAGATAAACTTAAACAAATTGCACAAATCGTTCTGGTTGATTTTAATAAAGCCTTTGACTATATAGACTACACAGTAGCAATTTGTAAGATCTTTCTCTTGGGTTGCCGTCCATCACTTTCATCATTCATATCAAGCTTCCTATCAGATCGCCAGCACAGGGTACGCTATCGGGACATGATATCCCTGTACGATTACATCACATGTGGGGTACCACAAGGGATCCGGCCTATAATATTTTTAGCTATAGTTAATAGTATAGCCCGTAACGCAAATATCCTTATGAAGTATGTTGACGATCTCACATTAGCCGAAATTGTTGACACAAAAGATACAATCACATTCAAGATGCAAATCACGTTAGATGAACTTATACATGAATGTATTGCAGTTAACATGACACCTAATCCCCTTAGCCCACTAAGCACCAGGCAATATAATATAAATGTACACTCCAGGCCCGGCAGGTTGTCAACAAAAGTTGTTTTCCAGAAAACACCTGGAATGGGTTAGAAATGAGGGAAATACCACAACAACAAAAATAATATCCCCTAGGTCATTAAGGGGTCCTACGGGGCGCCCGAAAGTCGGAATTGACATGGGGAAATGGGTAGGGAAAAACATGCAAAAACACGTTTTGCGCGCTCATGCGCACGCAGCTGGACTTTGAGGGTTTTCAACGATCGGCATTGTTGCGTGGGATACTTACGCAGTTCCCATAGAATTCTGAACTCTCTAGGTGCCATAGGACCGGAGAAATTAACCGCGACGCACCCTATGCGGCTCTGGGGTTTAGCGTTACATACATTGCCGACGCATAACGTGCGTCTCTGGTATTCGAGGGGTTAAATGTGAAGTTATGATTGTATCGCCCCAAAAACGGCCCATTGTGTACCCCCAGTTGCAGTTGAATGAAAGTAATATACCCATTGTGCACAGTTGTAAATTGTTATGATTACACATTAACTCATACCTATCTTGGACAGACCATGTCAATTATATGTCATCAAAAGTAAACAAATGTATGTTCATCAGTTTGGATTCAGTGTAAACACAAGTTTAGTATTGTATAATTGGTTTATTAGAACTTTGTTAGAATATGCTGCTCCTGTGTGGCATCCTGGATTAACCCAAGCACAACACAACCAAATAGAAAACAAACAGGAAAGGTGTGTTAGAGTCATTCTTGGCAACCAATATGTAAGCTACACCGTACTTGTTGTGTAGGAACTTGACCCCTTTCATCCTCAGCTTGTCTCCTCTGACCCCTATAATGCCTGGCGGAATTTAGGGGAATGCCATGGGGCCTGGGTCAACCTCCTCCTCCTCTCCCCATTCTGTGGGGAGTAGAGTCAACTATGCATGGGGAGCAGTACCCACTCTCCTCCCTTTGTTCTAACATCACGAGGCGATGACAGATGGGAACAATGGGCTCCTCCTCTTGCATCTCCTTTATCTCCATCATAGTTGATCTATACTCCGCCCCTGAATCCTCATCTGACGATCCAGTGTCACTATCAGGCACATCACTTTCGTCAAGTTTAGCCAGTGCTTACTCAAGGCTAACAGCCTGCGTGGGTATCGACGAGGTAGTTCAGACATGATGTGTCACTTGCGAGGTCAATGGGAAAACTGTCTTCCCCCTCCTCCCGCGCGTTCCCATCACGGCTGGACTTGGGGGTTGCCAAGTATTGCCACTGTCTGGCAACATGCTAAGGAACATACCATACAAATCTGAACCCTCTAGCTACCATAGGACACAGGTGCTGTGGCGCTGGGGTTTAGCATTACATGCATTGCCGACGCACATGCTACGGCGCTGGTGCCCAGTGGGTTAAGGACATTTGACCATCATCCCCATATATTATGATGTCTTCATTCACATTACATCATCTTCAAAATACAAACACACACACACACACACATAAATATCTACATATTATACAGTACATATTTCCTTCTAAATCAGTCTTCATTCTGTTTGTCTCTCTGTCTGTCTGTCTCTCTCTCTCTCTCTCTCTCTCTCTCAGCACCACCACCATGACCCCTCATCCTTCAAGATAATGATACACTTTCCTTCCTTCCCCCTCTTCCTCACACGTCTCCCTCACCGTTCCTTCACTTTTCTCCTATCTCACCCTCGCCATTATCCTGCTTCACCCTTGGTTCCTCCTTACCCCCCCCCCCCACCCCCCTCTCTCTCTCTCTCTCTTCTAATGCAGGTATACACACTAACCTACTGAATAATGAGTAAGGTATTGGTGGCAGCGGTGTGATGTGGCAGATAAGGAAGATAAAGGATATACAGTATAAGCGACTGAGAAATAGCTTCCCATAATTTATGAGGACATTTTGAATGGTGTGCGGCTTCTCACTTTTGAATCTGTAACTGAGGAGAGTTTAAGAGGATGTGTTCTTTGTAAGGCTAATGTCGTTACTTATTACTGTGAAATGAAAGGGAGAGGTTTGTCTTTCCTCACGTTTGAGACCGTGTGAATTAAATCTAGTAGGACTTTTTCAGTATACAGTAGCTTCTTACAACTATGATTCAGTCGAAGTGGCTTATGAAGATATTTATCATTACAAGAACTGCGACAAAAGGGATTTTTGAAGGTGAGTAGGAGCATAGTTGCTCGCACTCTGGATCTCCGACGGAGCAGAATTTAAGCAGTTTTGTAAAATGCTCCCCTATTCCCAAGGAACAGAAACTGGTAAGATATAAACATGTATTAGAGTGAGTGTATTACGTTGTTTCACCTCACCCAAAGTAGTGCACCTGAAGACAACTCAAGATACTTTCCTTCAGCTTTGCACTTTTTAAACTGTGATGCCCCATAAATTGTTCTTTCCTTTCACATAAACATAACGCTATTCAGTGTGCAGTTGGGTCTGAGTATATGATTAGCATGATATCCAGTATTCGATAAATTGATATAAAATCGTAGTCATGTACTTAACCTTTAACTGTCTTGAAGGTGTAATGGTTAGAGTGTTTAAGATATGTATTTGGTAACCTAGGTTCGAATCCCTGGAGGATCACATGCTTTCATTAATTTCATTGGGAAGTGTTTGGTGTTGGGATTGAAACTAATAAATTTTATTATTTAATGATAGTTATAGCAGGAAATGTTTGCAATTTTACATTGTAACCAATCATTTCTTAATAGTCCTCATTCACAACATCCTTATTTCTATATATTATATACATTACTGTATGTTCTTAGCAAGACTTTCGGCGAAACATCTGACTGTTAATTTTGATTATAATCTTAAATGCCCTAATATCCTCGAATAAGACAAACACAGTAAATGATAGAACCAAACATTGGTATACCTGGCCAGCGTTAATATGGTTGTGGGCTTTACATATTTAATTATATGATAACCAAATGATCTCGGTCGCCAGACTGCAGCTCAGTATATGTCAAGGAAGAACTGTACAAAGTGCACCCAGTTCACCGTAAGTCAGCTTAGTCATTATGGAACAGGATTTTCGGGATTTTCGGAGGTTTCGGGATTTTTTGGGTCCACCGGATTAAGCATCATTTTCTGATTTATTATATCCATGTATATCCATGTATACATATATAAAATGTAATACTTCAAGTATTAATAAATACGAAAGATGATCATATGACATTCAGTTGAAATTACAGTATATATACAGCAAAATACATTCAAATTACGGCTGAGGTCAAACATATTGTTCAAGTAATATGTACTGTTATTCCACCTCTGTGAATCGATGTCAGTAAATACCTGGAGAGGGTCCTTTAAAAAACATAGGCGGGAGGGATGCACATAACACACCACTAATGGTTTTGCTTTAAGAATTGGTTTTGTAAACCGGTCCCTCAATGTCTTAAAATGTATCTATATTTTATTAATTTCATCACAACACCAAACACCCCCTATGAAATCAATTAAAGTATATATGTGATCCACCGGGATTCGAACCTGGGTTATCACACACAGATTTTTGCCACCTTAACCATTACACCACCAGGTGTTTCCTTGGTGCAAACGTAATATGATTATCATGAACGAAGAGGGCAAATTATAAATATTGATTTCAGTGAAATAATTGTATAATTGTTATACAATTATTTCACTGAAATCAACATTTATCATTTGCCCTATTAGTTAGCGGCTATGTTCCAACCTTTCTATACAAAATCATTTTACATGTTAATATTATTATTTGAGCCCTTATTTCGGGATTATTTTGATCAACTTGAATGTGTACAAAAATGTGATGGGTATTCATATAATATAATTGCCTACTTTTGATTATATGTGTGAAAAGTCTAATAATTGTAGGTTATCACCCTTCCATACGATTATGACTCTTTTTTCGGACATTCTGAGGACATGGCTAGGTACATAGATTTTATATTAACCTGTAAATGGCGAAGCTATGATATTTGAAAGTGCCCGCCAGGCGAACGTATTGAGTCTCATTCCCGACGAAAATCGTCATTATCCAATAAATATCGTTATTACTTATTCATATGCACCTATTTTACATTTAAAATTAAGATATTAAAATGCAACAGCAATAAAACAAGTGGGAATAGTATTTGGGGGGGTGAAAAAGATGAAGTATTGCTGACCGGTTCATTCATGAGAGGAGAGACGGCGCGGCGCTCCCCCTCCCCCTCTCACTTATTCATTGACACTGACGCCTTGTAGGTGAAGTCTCTCTCTTGCTACGATCTCTATATGCCTCCCCTTCGATCTTGAAACCGCGTGGGGGATATTGGCACGGAAAATAAATAAAAAAAAAAGGGAAAAAGAGGAAAAATAGAGGGGGGGGGGGGGACACATGTGGAGGAATGATAGGAGATAAGGAGGGGGATTATCTATTATCTCACTTAATCACATATTCATTTATTTTGAGTGCCACTTGGGTCTTTTAAACATTTTTGTTTAGGCCTTGGATCTTAACCCCTACTGTACCATAGGGTACTTCCATAAATGTACCCCCCAGTACCAAGCAATGTGGCCAAAATGGCTTCAGAGACATGATATAACAACCTCTTACCTCAAAAGTTGATGAAACACTGACCCAGGCAGCCTGTGGAAGCTTGAACAACCTAAGAAGTATTGCCAATTCCTTAGAACAGTGTTTACAAGTCATGGTACCAGCCACTGCCTGATACTGGCAGTTACAAGGACGGTATATTATTGGCGGCTTCCAGCCGTCGCTGGGACTGGGGAGTGATTTATCTACTGACGGCTGGCAGCCATCGCTGGGATTGTACGGGTTAAGAGTCCCGTCGCCTTCGCTCAGTAAAACCCCATCCAAATTGATTACTTTATTATGGATATAAAGAAAACAGTTATCAAACCTATGAACTCTGAATCGGATTGAGTTTGGAGCCTGTGGAAAAGCAGCATTGACTTGGATTGATATTCGACACCCTTAATGGTGTAATTCGACACATTTTCCAGTCCATCGAAGATAGTGGGGGTGCTCGAAAGCGAGGTTTATGCATGGCAAGGCTTCCGGTGATGTCGTAATTACATCACTTTTGGAATGGATTTTGCTTTCACATCTGTGTTAGAGTATTGCTAAAGAACTACACTTCACAGGAAGAAAGTATTAACGTTTGTTACCAGTACAAAGTTAACAAGAAGTTCAGCTACTTTGATATTAATCTATTATATTTTTTCAATCCAGAAGCATCTCTGATTGTGACCAGTCATATACAAATAATAACAAGTGGACCTGCTAGGTGGGGATGATTTTTGGTTTACTTCTACGATTTTGCATGTGGCATCTACCATTTTAATATACACACATCCAGTGACCTAATATACTGTAGGTCTAAAATCGCTAATATTTGATCCGTAAAACTCCCAAGTAACTCGTAATAATTGGTGTCAAGAAATGGTCCGCATTGCCAACCGTATTCAGAATCTTGAATCGAAAGCATGTTAACCCTCCATCCGTCACACACTATCCAGTTTTCCTGCCTAGTGTTCGTCAGTGCGTGCGTTACATTCGATAATCTGTGTTTGTGTTTGTGATTCTTAGTGAGTGAGACGTTGGTAATGTTCGTTAGGAGCGACTGAGGACTGAGGTACACTATGTAGAGTGAGTGTGTTTCGTTTGCTTATAGTTCCATCAGTTTGTTTTTATCCTCCATCCTATGTCATGCTTAATCGCTGCTAATCCACCTCCCTCCCTCTCTCCACCCCAATTGTCTCCCCCTTGTCACCTTCAGCTTTCTTTCTCCACTAACCTCGCTAACTAGCCTTGCCAAAGTGTATTAATCACTATGTTTTTCTATCGACTTAGTTTGCGCACATTTTACCTACTTTGACCTTGTCCTCATCATAATTCATCTCTGCTCATCACCATGATCACCATCTCTATATGCCCCCCTACATCTCCCAGCCTTCCTTATTTACGTCCCTCCGAAATCACTTCCCTCCCTCCCCACCTCTCTCTTCTCTCCCTCCACAACACGTTTATCCCTTTATCAATTCCTCTCTCCCTATACACCACCTCGTCTCTCCCTTCCACCACACAGTTTGCCTCTATTAACCCGGCAGCTACGGGAAAACTCATAAGAGATTTTACTGGGGGGCACCCCAAGCACAAAAAAAAGCAATTTGTGTTTAGGTGAGATAATTTCGCCCCATTACTTACTACCACTCCTACACATGTGTACCCCCTCCCCCCCCTCGCCCTTTTCCCACCCTCCTCAATTATCATGTATTTTCTCTATTATTCCCGATATTTATCGAGTATTTTCGTGGGAGGACAAGTGGGAGAGAGGGAGGAGTGTAACTCCGACTCTCGAAGCCAGTCTGAAAGCTACCCTGGTCTCGCAGTGCCATGCGAGACACGAGAAAGGGAGGGTGTGCCTGTCTCGCCGGTCTGGGCCAGATTACGACCGCGGGGCTAAAATATAAAATTTTCACCAGGCAATTACTGTTACCACTTGTTTTATTGCTTTCCCATGTTCATATGTTCATATTAAAAGTAAAATAGGCGTATATGGATAAGTATTAATTATATAAATGGTAAATTAACGATTTTAGTGAGGAATGAATCAGACTACCTTCGCACCGTGGGCACATTCAAATACCATAACTGCGCAGCTGTCAAGTTAAGGGAACGTGAGGCTAAGTAGCACTTGTCTCACTCTTCTTGTTCCCCCCACCCCTGTACTCCCCTCCCTGCCTCTTGCCTTCCACTCCCCACCTCCTGCTACTGCTTCTCATTCATACGTCAACGTCCAATCTCATAATAGGCAATATACTGTACATAGAGATGGTGGTGATATTTTATATAATAATTGTTAGTATTTATGTTAATTTACTCATTTATTATTATATTATCCGGCTAGTCTTATGCTGAACATATAGAATTCTGTCTACCAAACTGTGTGTATGTATATTTTCAATTTATTGATATATTTGAACAGTTTGGGCAAAAAAATAAAAATAATAATGTGTGCGGGTATCTATTATTTTTATTAATCTCACCACCACACCATATTCCCATTCCCATATCCCATTCCCATTCCCATATCACACTTACTGTGCAGTCAATAAAAACTCCATTTATTTATCAATACAAAATTACTATTTATAACGGCCACTGTCTCTTGTATTTAACATTTTAGAGCAATTCCTTAACCTGTACTGTACCAGCGACGGCAAATCGCAGAAAGTAAAAAAGTCACTCGCCTGTACCAGAGACGGAAGATCGCCATCAGTAGTATGCAGTCCCTGTAACTGCCCGTATCGAGTGGTACCTGACACCATAACTTGTACGCACTACTGTTAGATGTTGGCAACACTTCTCAGCTTACATCCAATCTCCCTCAGGCTGCCTGGCTCAGTATTCCTCCAACTTTTGAGGTGGAAGGGTGTTCTTTGTCGATTCTGAAGCCATTTTTGCCATTTATGGTAATTTATGGTACTATCATCTGGTACAGTAGGGCTTAATGTATGTAAACAAAACTGTAGAGTATGTTGTTATGATGGTCTCCTAGTTTGCATCAGAAGGAATTGAGGTTTTGCGACTAAACTATAGATTCTTTGAGCTTCGGCCCACAGTCTAGTAAAATTCTTCCAATGAAGCTGTGTCCGAGACCGAGTCTACAACCGAAAAGCAGTCTGCTTATCACGTTGAACCTGCCAACAATCATCAGTGAACCAGGCTTTTCCCTGAGCCTTGTCTTGATAAGCTTGCTAGGTACATATTTGTTACAAATTTCAGAAAGTATATTAGTTAGCGAATCAATCGGGCAAGTAGACTGGTATATAGTAGACCAGTTTATATTACTGAAGTCATGATTAATTCCCACCTAGTTTATTTGAGATTAAAGGAAAACCATCAGAGAACATGAGATATTAACCCTTCTGGCCCGGGCAGCATTTTATAAGGACACCGCGGCAGATGGGCAGGAAACCGGGTGTCCTTACCTGGTCAGTAAGCTTGAAAGCCTATTCAGATTGGTCTGAACGCCGTGCGTCCGACGCATGTAAACAAAGCCGATCGTTGCGTCACCGCACCTCCGAAAACAAGGAGACGTCGGATCAATGTTATTGTTGTGACGTCAGACGAAATTAGTGTCTGAAAAGCTCCGATATTGTCAACATCGCAGCAAAATTCGCTCCACTGAAATCGTCATCACAACTGAACCAGTTGACTTACAGAGCTCTACTCAACGCCAGTCTACAGATTGAAAACCACACTACGTTTATAGATGCGTGGGACATTTCTAGCACTTAAAATAACAAAGATACGGTAGCCTAGGCCTAGACGTTTTTCGGCCAGATCGCCCGGGTACCCCACACTGACCTTAGGAGGGCTAGACCGGGTAGGAGGGGTTAAGCACAGGAATATCGGTCTGAATAAGAACAAAATTAGCAGAATAGTCCGAAGAACCGATTGGAGACTGTATGTGAGCCTCAAAAATACCAGGCCCATCAGTAAGAACAATGTCTAGGTACTTTCCAGAAACATAGGTAGAGCCATTGACTAATTGTTCACAACCAGACACATTTGAAAGGTCTACGGCAGCTCAACCATACTGATCAGTAGGTGAAACAGAATGAACCCAATCTGCATAATGAACATTTAGATCACCCATAAAATCAAAGGATGACTTGCGATCAACAGACTGAATATTAGCCATAGAACTCAAAAAGCAGTCATATATGCTATTATCTAGGTCTGGATTTATGTACAGTGATAATATGTAAAACAAAATGTACAGCTGAATCAACTCTGAATGTGGGCAAAGTGACTGGACGAAATGCACTGTGGAAGAAACAAAGTAAATATAACAGAAATATAAGGTGAAAGTTACCCTTTTAGAGGAAAGTGAAGGACAAAGTTAAAAGTGAATGGTAAAAGAAAGAAATTATTTTGAAGTAAAGAAAGCCATTAAGGGTTATGAATGGGAATTGCTACTCGCCAGAAATCTGCCAAGTTGGATCATCGGAGAAATAAAAAAGAATGAGTACGTTCAGATTCAATGATTCACCGAGAATCTTGATAGGAGATTGTGTAAAGCTTAAGTAGGATTTCATCAAGGTTTTCCCTTCCTTCGTCTCTCGGTAATACTGGTTTTATAACTTAAAAAATATTTGCAACATACTTACTGTTACTTGTTTTACTAGATCTTACTAGATACTTGTTTTACACTCTGGGTCTTGTTTATGCATGAAAATGAGCACGGAAACAACCCTATTTAGGGTAAAAAAAAACGCTGAGCGGCACAGTGTAAAATACCCTACCACCCGCTCTTTGTGTGTTAAACTTAGGTGAAATCGTGTGAGATATACTATCGCACAGCCTCGAACCAGTAATTATCCTGGCCATTCCAGATGATTATTGATGATTACAGTGGCTCACGATGACTCAACACTTTAGTTAATGTTCAAGTGCCAAATTAATTTGGATTATTAGCAGGTGTGGTTAACTGGGAGGAAACAACACAAGCAATGCACATGTATACAGTATATACTGTATATATACTGTATATACATACTGTATATATACAGTATATATATATATATATATATATATATATATATATATATATATATATATATATATATATATATATATATATATATATATATATATATATATATATATATATATACAGTATATGCTATATTTAAGTGACCTTGATAATGTCTTAGCTGTTCATTAGGGTGGACATACACATGGTGGCATAATAACTTGATTAACGAGAGAATAAGTCAATTACATAATTAATATATTGTTTTTACAAAAACAAGACATACACGTCTGAAAAGTGAGACATATGAGACAAACAAAATACGAATATTAAACCGATAACAGACAATCAAGAACCAAGAAAGTGACAACAATTACATAAAAGGCGAAATCCGAAAGTAAAGACCCATCAGCTGATCCGGTGTACTGTAATCCGTGGCTCCCTCCATTGACACTAGCCTCTTAGTTGTACATTGACTCTAGCCTCTTAGTTGTACATTGACTCTAGCCTCTTAGTTGTACATTGACTCTAGCCTCTTAGTTGTACATTGACTCTAGCCTCTTAGTTGTACATTGACTCTAGCCTCTTAGTTGTACATTGACTCTAGCCTCTTAGTTGTACATTGACTCTAGCCTCTTAGTTGTACATTGACTCTAGCCTCTTAGTTGTACATTGACTCTAGCCTCTTAGTTGTACATTGACTCTAGCCTCTTAGTTGTACATTGACTCTAGCCTCTTAGTTGTACATTGACTCTAGCCTCTTAGTTGTACATTGACTCTAGCCTCTTAGTTGTACATTGACTCTAGCCTCTTAGTTGTACATTGACTCTAGCCTCTTAGTTGTACATTCCCCACTAAACTGTGAACTCTCACTTACATAATCTTTTCCTAGAAAATTTTTCTGTGAAATGTTCATAATTTACAAATTGAAGGCAAATTATACATTATATGTCAGTGGCCCTCGTATAATATTGATTTTGTACTAACCTTTGCAATTTCAATTGCAAAGGCCCCGAGTGCTAGTTTATGAATAATGATATGGATCCCATGAACACAACAAAGTAACACAATCTGGCTTTAGATTCGAAATTAAATGTCTAAATTTAAGCCTATCTTGAAAACAAGCCCCAAATGAAGGTGATCATAAAGTTATGCAGGTAAGTGCCTTTTTTATGTTTTTTTAATTTGTGTTGAAGGGCCGGAGGATCTGAAGACCCCTTGTCACCCTGCCGCGTAACCTATTTTACTGTCAAGCGAAACAGAGGCAAGGGGTGTGAGGAGATTGCCCAAACATCTCCACCAGCCGAGAATCGAACTCTGTCTCATAATGACGGGTCCTGTTATGATCTGCATCAAAAATGTATACAGTATATATAAACATATATATATATATATATATATATATATATATATATATATATATATATATATATATATATATATACCGGTATGTATATTTACAGGGTGTCCCAGCAGGAAAGGGCATAACTTTGGGAAATAATAAAACAGAATAATCTAAGCCTAAAATGTTCCATAAGAAATATCTCAAATCTCAACCAGTAAAGAGATATTGCATGTTGAAAATGGCATTTTCTTAAGTATTTCCCCATAAGGATGGCCTAGCTGTCCTAGTACTTACCACACCTCCATCTAACTGCAATTAGTTTACCATGTTATTGTAGAGATATTATAATTCTGTAAGTTCTAAAATTATTATATATACAGAATATTAGTTCACTTTGGACCAGTTGGAAACTATCTGACATGGAAGAGTCCATTACAGTGATGTGGGGGAGGACACTACATAAAACCTTCAATATCTTTTTAACGGTTGAGATTTAAACTTTTTGTTATAGACCATATTAAGCTTTGAATACCTTGTTTTATCATTTCCTAAAGCTATGCCCTTTCCTCCTGGGACACCCTGTATTTATATATATATCTACCTATGTTCACCTATGTGGAGTTCGCCACTCTTGCTAGTGGCACCGAAGAGCGCACCGCCCTTCGTTGTTGTTTGAGAATTGGTGCAGCAGACTATTCGAAGAGGTGGAGCGCACCCTTGTGAAGATGGGCTCGTCTGGCACTTTTTGTAGTTCGACATCGAGAGCTCTCTTGAAGCTGTCTAACGAGACACCTCTCATGTCTCTCACTCGCCGTGGAAGTTTGTTGAAGAGACCTGCTCCTCTATGTGATAACCAGCCCTCTCGCAGAGAGCCCATAGCCCCCGATTTATCATCTTGGGGATATCGCATTCCCAGCCTCTCCTATCATTGAATTTCATTGTTATTGGTGTTTGTAGATTTGGTACAAATCCCTCTGCGATTTTCCACGTATATATTATTAAGTATCGTTCCCTTCTACGTTCCAACAAATACAGTTTGAGTGATTTTAAGCGATCCCAATAGTGTAACTGTTTTACTGAGTTTATATGAGAGGTGAAGTTCCTTTGTACACTTTCTAAGTCATTAATTGCACCTAATTTGTATGGGGATGTTAATACGTTACAGTATTCTAGCCGCGGTAGCACCAGGGATTTGAAGAGTGATATCATAGGCAATTCACCGCGAGTTCTAAATGTTCGTAGAATCCAACCTGTTAGCCGTTTCGCAGCTGCAACTTTGACCTGGTTATGTTCTTTGAAGCCCATATTTTCAGACATTTTCACCCCAAGGTCTTTCACATTGTCTTTACGTTCTATTATGTGATTGGATTCTGTTATGTAACTTGTGCTCTTTTTAACGAAATCCTTATCTCCGTATCGAATTAATGGAAATTTGTCTTCATTAAATTGCATGTTTTTTTCACTGGTCCACTGGAACACCTTATTTATGTCCTCTTGCAGCCGGCCCTGTCTTCCTGTGTCTTTACTATCATACTCAGTCTCGTGTCATCCGCAAAGGAGGATACTGTACTGTGTCTTGTGTTGGCATCTATGTCACTTATTAGAATGAGGAAAAGAAGGGGCGCTAGTACTGTTCCTTGGGGAACTGAGCTTTTGACGTCTGAAGGCTCAGATGTTACTTGGCTACTGATTGTTTTCGGTTCACGAGGAAGTTGTATATCCACCTTCCGATTTTACCTGTTATCCCTTTTGCTTTAAGTTTGCGTACAATAATACCGTGATCACATTTATCAAATCTATCTATCTATCTATATGCTCAGGCCCAATCCCCATTTTGGGGGTAGCCGACTTAAGACAGAGCAAGAACATGGAAAACACAAAAACAACATAAAACAAAAAATAAACACAGATAAAAAACACAAACTCTCACACATCCAGGTCACCTAGGAGAAGACCCAGAGACCAGGGTTACCAAGGTCGCTCCAGCACTCCCCCGGCCCCTGACCACCCGGAGAGTTTCCGATCTCGGCAGGCAGACATGCAGCGGAGCCAAAGCCACAAGCCCTCCCACCACACTTCCAGGCACACCCTTCATATTAATCGTCTCCCCGGGCCAGGCGCCTGATGGACTATTATCTAGTCCAACTTGTGCCCGACCCCTTACTCCAAAATTTATCAAATGACTTAGCAAAATTGGTGAAGATGACGTCCACATTTTTCTTTTCTTCTAGGGATTTAAGAATTCTTTCGTAGTGTTCCAATAGTTGCGAGAGACATGATCTTCCTGCTCTGAACCCATGTTGACCAGTGTTGTGTAGCTCATGTTTTTCTATAAATGTTGATATTTTACTTCGCAGGACTGACTCGCTCGAAAATGTTAATGATGTGGGAAGTCAGAGCTACCGGGCGATAGTTTTTTGGTAGTGCTTTACTCCCTCCTTTATGCAAAGGGGCAATTATTGCGTTTTTCAAACTATCCGATATTTCTCCAGTGTCTAGACTCCTTCTCCACATTATAGCCAGGGGTTTTGAGAGGTTTTCCTTATATTTCTTTATTAGGATTGAACTCCACGAGTCAGGGCCTGGTGCCGAGTGGGATGGCATGTTGGCGATGTCTTCCGCTATATGTTTTGGTATATATATATATATATATATATATATATATATATACCGGTATATATATATATATATATATATCAATTTATTTTCACAGACATTGGACAGCTCGTATATATGACAAAACCTATTGTATATATAACAATCTAACCTATCCAAGGATAAACAATCTAGT
This sequence comes from Paralithodes platypus, assembly GCA_032716605.1. NCBI lineage: Eukaryota > Metazoa > Arthropoda > Malacostraca > Decapoda > Lithodidae > Paralithodes > Paralithodes platypus. The sequence goes on along the minus strand of CM064515.1, from coordinate 21,227,869 downwards.
CTAGCATAACATCCGATATATTATTATGTTCCTTCCAACAACTATGTAATAATCCGCTCTAACGTAACCTAACTTAGCCTAAATATATCATACTATAAAATAGCCTAACCCAACTAACTTCACTTTAAGTAACACACACTCCTTTAAATTGCTAAAATCTTCAAATATACTGTATATGCATGTAGATTTCTGTAACCTCTCAGCAACAATGAAGGACATTGGATGGTCAACTACGAGTGTTGGGATTTTTTCAGTTGGGAAACTGATATAATATATTAATGTACGAACTGTTCTCACTTGGGTGAACACAAAAATATTAATTGCCCGGTAAAACCAACAACACTTTTATAATAAAGTATCGATGTGCGGATGGAATGGTAAACCTGTAATCGAAATTCAAAGATATATTTAGTTGTTGAATAATTTAAACTATATGATCAAGGGAATAATAAAAGGTAGGCATTATTTATGTCGCCACAGTGGCACCATATGGCTTTCTATAAATCCTTCTTTGGGATTATATTTTTGTTTATATTTTCCAGTAGTGTAGTATGATGAATAAGATAAGTGTATTATAGTTACTAAGAATGCATCCAGGTTTTTAATATTACGTCTATACAAAAAACACTAAAACAAAGACAAAATATGTATTTAGTTTGTATTTGTTATAGGTAATGGTATAGCTTGATTTATCGTAATGTCATAATAGCTTGTATACCAACAAACCAATTACTTTTTAGCAAAGTATTGTTTCATTGTTATACCTTTAGCAAAGTATTGTTTCATTGTTATACCTTTCTTTGGTTAATGTCCTACTCTAGATTATGTCAAACTGCAAAATCAGTTCAACACTGCAAAATTTTACAAAATGCATAATAATGATATTGAACAAATACCAAATAATGCTGGGCATAGACGTGAGCACTTCAGACCCAAGGTTGTGTGCGGTTATATAAAGGGGAGCCGTGCGAGGGTCATTATTATAAACATGGAGCGAGATACGGAGATGCAAATATGAGGCCAGGTGATAAGTGGTTGTGTGTGTGTGTCAGTGTGTGTATGTGTAAGAGAGAGAGAGAGAGAGAGAGAGAGAGAGAGAGACAGGCAAAAAGACAGACAGAGAGAGATAGGGGTGGGGAGGTAGCTGTAAGTGTGAGACGGGAACAAATGTGGTGAGGATAATAGGAAGGGAATCAGTGGAACAGGAACAAAAACATACAGGGAGGGTAAGAAGAGAACAAAAGGTCCGTTGAGAATGAATGAGATACATGGAAGAGAAAGGGAAAGTAGAACTGTGATGAAAACGGGAATAGAAACTCAAGTGATTTACGGTGAAGATAAGAACACACGAGATTAAACCAGAAACGTAGGACACATCTTGACAGCTTATTCTGGCTATCATTTAACGATTATATACAACCTAGGAAGGATATGTGGCCATAAAACGGATAAATACTATTTAAATTTTTCTTTTGACTTCCATATACCCTTCCTAATCTAAATCTATCTATCTATTGCTGGACGCCGTGGTGCCCAAAGGAGTGGCCACGAACGAAACGCCCCCATGCACCTCTGTCCCCAGTCAATCGACGTCCCTCCTTCCATCCAGCACTGCTGTCACGCACATACTTCTTAACTCCATCCTTCCACCTCTCACTTGGTCTACCTATCCCTCTCTGTCTTTCAACCTCACTCTCGTAAACTCTCCTAGTCATTCTCTCGCTTCCCATACGTTCCACATGGCCGAACCATCTCAAAGTGTTCCTTTTCACACTTTCCAGCAGATCTACATTCATACCACACCTCTCTCGTACTTCCTCATTCTTCTGTCTATCCCTCCATACATCTCTGCACGCACTTCTCAAGAAACTTATTTCCACCCCTCTCACTCTGGGTTTGAGTCTCTCCACCAATGTACAGTAGCCCAACTAAGTTTTGCGACAATATTAGGTACGTGGCACCTGTCTAGTTTGCACTCCCGTCCCAAGCCCGTGTGGTGTGTCTAGCAGCCGCCACCGCCACCTGCGCTATCACAGCCAGGGCACACAGACACAGTACTGTGCATGCTGGGCGCTAATGACAATATTGCTATTATTATTTGTTTGTATCATATTAGAAGGTTCTCTCGCTCTCGCTCTCTCTCTCTCTCTCTCTCTCTCTCACTGAGGTTAATATCAATCAATTTTCACGCTACACTATTTGTAGATTATTTAGCACACACACACACGCACATACAGAAACGGAAGGCAAAGTTCAGTGTTACAAACCCACATTCTTCACTGATTTCCTTGATAAAACAATGAGGTGTAAATAATTGTGTTCTTTTATCTAATTAACCCTTTCAAGATCCGATACGCTTTTCTGTTCTGTGTTATGGTGATTACTAGACGATTTTATTCAGATTAGGAAGGGTATATGGAAGTCAGAGGGATGATCGAGCTAGTCTTTACCCTTTTAATAACCACAGATCCTTCCTAAGCTGCATAAAATCGTCTAATGATAGCCAAAATAAAGTGCTAAAACGCATCAGAGCTTCAAGGGGTTACCCCTCTTTAGATAATACAGGTATGTTATAATCTGCATTATCTTGCAGTGCTGGGTTATATGAGTAGTTCTATTTGCAACATCTGCATCAGGTAATATTATTGGATGATAGAGGAATGACTATAGATCAGGCAGGGGAAGTCGTGGTGGACAGGAGTGAATGGAGAATGCTTGTGAATAGTTGAGTGAACACGTGGTCATTACATTTTGGAGTAAGGGGTCGGGCGCAAGTTGGACTAGATAATAGTCCATCAGGCGCCTGGCCCGGGGAGACGATTAATATGAAGGGTGCGCCTGGAAGTGTGGTGGGAGGGCTTGTGGCTTTGGCTCCGCTGTATGTCTGCCTGCCGAGATCGGAACCTCTCCGGGTGGACGGGGGCCGGGGGAGTGCTGGAGCGACCTTGATGACCCTGGTCTCTGGGTCTTCTCCTGGGTGACCTGGATGTGTGTGAGTTTGTGCTTTTTATCTGTATTTATTTGTTGTTTTATGTTGTTTGTGTGTTTTCCCTGTTCTTGCTCTGTCTTGAGTCGGCTACCCCCAAAATGGGGAGTGGGCCTGAGCATATAGATAGAATAGATAGATTGCATCAGGTAATATTATTAATGATAATAATGTGTATTAACCCATACTATAATGGCGACGTCCTTTTCTTCCTATTCTAGCAACTATTACGCGATTTTATTCAGCTTCGGAAAGACCTCTAGCCATAATAAGGCTTCAAACTATCTCAACCGACTCTTTTAACTACCACAGATCCTTCCTAAGCTGCATAATATCGTCTAAATATAGCTAGAATAAAATTGAAAATACGTCGCTGGTATTCAAAGGGTTAATATACAGCTAAAGTTCTTACTGTTTCTATGAGATACTATTAGAATATAGAAAATTCTCGTTACCGTATCATGATTATAGAATCGAACTTCGATGAAATTACGTCTACTATGGAAATATATGGGAATATAACTAGACATTATTTAGTTTACCGGGTATATAATTTAAGTTATATTTTACAGAATTTTACACACACACACACACACACACACACAGTGGTCCGTAGTATATTGGTTAGCGCACTTGGTTCACAGCCAAAAGGACACGGGTTCCATTCCCGGGCAGGAAAGAAACATTTGGGCAACTCTTCTTACACAATGCGCCTCTTTAGACCTAGCAGTATAAAGAGGCCTCTGGAATAAGAGGCCATTTACGACGTCTTTTTAAGTGTTGGTGGTCTATTACTAGCTGGACGGGTAACGTACAGGTCAACCAAACACTCAAAATTCAGATATCGGCAATTGGCTGATTACAGATTACATGCAAATTATCTACAGCCACTCCAACCATGCATTAACACTTCACGCAATATATTCCCAGGTCGAACTTTTTTCGGTAAAAAAACAAAAACAAAACGTGAAGATGTAATTATTGGAAACTGAGGTGATCACAAAATCATCAATACTCTCTTGCCCACATCACACCTAGTCATCCATTCAGCAAGTCATGGCTCATCAGGCTGCTAAGGTTGCTGAACGTGTTAGTATGGTTGGGATGAGCGAGAGTGGGGTGTCGGAACGTTTACCGGTGGCAAAAACAGGTGGGAAGAAGGGCAACTGACATACCAACATAGAAGTGGAGCTAAGCGGAAAACCACGTCATAACAGGACCAAGAAATTATACAGTATATGTATATGTATACTCTGTGCAACTCTCCAACCCAAGAGTGAAACGTTACGCTCAAACTTTCTTCTACTCAACAGCTGAGCTCTGGAACTCTCTCCCAGAATCAGTCTTTCCCTCTTCCTGTGACTTAAATTGCTTCAAACTTCGTGTGTCCAGGCATTTTGGCTCGAACGTCCCTTGATTTTGGCCCTGTCACTCTATCAACTATGGGAAAGGCACTCGCTATAGGCAGTTCTGCCTTTTGCCTCCCTCAATCACATAGACAAAAAAAAACAAAAAAACATCCGTTCTCCAACGCCGAGGAAGCTAAGCAACATTGCAATTTCAAGCTTCTACAGAAACTATACACAAGAGATTGAAGGAGATGGGATATAAACATAGATCGCCAGCTGTCAAGCCAAAGCTAACCAAGAGGCACAAACAAACTAGGCTTGATTTCGCTCGACTATTTGTTGACCAGGGGATTGACTATTGGGCACGAGTTGTTTTGATAATGTCAGAGAGGTTCCATAATAGTACCAGAACGATTAAAATTGTATCACTTAGCCGAGTTAGCGGGGGTTCTTCAAATAAGAATAAAGGTTGCTTCCTTTATATCCGCTCATGGCCGAGTGGTTACGGTGCCTAACTCTCCCAAACATACCTGGAGTGAGTGGGTTCGAATCCTGGTCAGGATACCTCTCTCCCAACCAAGAGTTGTTTTCTCAGACAAGAAAACTTTCAGCTCAACCACGCATGGGTCGAAGACTGCGCTGTTGGAGGCCTAGCTGCAGGAACACACGGCATGTGAGTTAGGCCTAGTTGATATTGTGCATAAAATATATAGAATAGTCATCATACAGAGTAATACTTTCCATCGTATCACTCTTGGCTAATTTCATGTTAACCGAGCATTATATAACTTCTTAATTTCATTACTCATCCACTAATACCCCTAACTTACTAGTTAACTCTTACTTATGTTGTTCAAATACTATTAAGCTAGCATGACTTGATATAATATGCACATTAACCACTCCTGTCTATACCAACGGTTGTTTACCTAAAAACCAACCACGTTCGGTTTAGTAACTCATCCTAGCCACCTCGCCCGCAACTATCTGTGCAATATAGGATATATTTTCCCCTATTACTTCCCTCCCCTCTTAGTGAATGCATATAACTTGTTTGCGAATATAATAAATAATACTTTACCTAAACTATCATTGGTGAATAGAGAGACCAGTTTATCATGAGAATCAATAAATATATATTCATTAATCCCATTAGGATTGACTCATTATGTCAGTTTAATCGGGTTTTTCATTAGAGGGTTTATACAACTTAAGGAGGTTCTGTAGGAATTATAGGGACACATACTATGTCATATCTACCCTTTGACTTTCAAATTCCCTTTCTACTCTGAATAAAATAGTCTCCTTTTCTACTCTGAATATAATAGTATAATGCTAGTCTGAATAAACTGCCAAATACGAGTCCTGATTCCACTAGGCCTTCATAAACATTAACATAAACAAAAATCATAAATGGTTATTTTTTCAGAGGACTGACTCCATGGGCTGACTGGCCCATGGTATAGAGACTAATATTAGTCTTTATACCATGGACTGGCTCATTCACGGCGGATCCTATTGGCAATCAGCACATCACAGCCATGTGCCTATCTAAATATGTTTCTAAGCTTTCTGTCGTTATTGATCCTACTGTAGCAATCGGTAGCCTATTGCACACATCTACCAAACCTTTGCATGCTTATCACGGAGCAGCAGTCCGTTTTCCACATCGTCTTTGTGGATCCCACTTACAACTAAACCATATGTATCGTATCCTCTCTTACTCTACACTTCTAATATAATTATGCAAGCCTAATGTTTTCCCAAGTCCCCTTTCATTTGTACTGACCATATCATGTATTTCATGATATTCACTACCTCAATAATCTTTTACTTCTGTTAAAATGTTCTGACCCATTCTGGCTATAATTCCGTGTCATTTGGCCTTAGTCGTCAGGCGTTAGAATATTATTGATGTTCTAATGTTCTATTATTCTGGATTGTTTTGCCATTCTTCTTTGTACCGTCACTTCCAATCAAGCTATGAACACTGGACAGCAAAATTAAAAACATAATCCATGTGAAGCCTTACTAAGGACGGTTGAAATGTTAAAATTACGTTTGTTGTTATTCACGCTTCTAGATATCTATCTAAAAACTCTGATTTCAAACAATGTTGCATTGTTTTTTTGGTTTCATATCACGACTGACGATGATTTCCAAATCTTTTGTAATGATTGAGTTACTTAATTCCATGTTATTTAGCCATCTAGATACCACTGATATTGTGTCTTGCCCCTGTCACCACTCAGATTGGTGAACAAATGATATATTTTTTTTTTTCTTCTGAGATATGGCTGATGGTTAATGGCTACCCTGGCCTTGAACAAGGGAGATGGGTAATGGAATCGGACATCACAAGAATGCATTGAGCTATTGAATCTTCTCATACGGGAGATATATGGCGCGTAATTATTGACGAAGTATATATTGTTAAATTTATATCCTGAAATTTCTGTTGATTTCCCAATTTTCACTAAACTGCATGTATTGCCCATTCGGGTAGTGTATCAAATTATTTTTGGAGAGCATGAATCGTTATCAGGATCAATAATTCAACATATTTTGAGTGTCATTTGACAAAATACCATTCTTTTTAGTTAGGCCTAAATCAAGCTAGGTCGTTAATGTAAAAGATGAACAATTGAGGAACTAAAATTGACCATCGTGTAAAATACCAACCTTCACTACACCCAATCTGATTGTATAGGCTACTGTTAATGTTAATCTTTGGTTTCCTACTAATTAGCCATGGTCTAATTCACGTAATATAGTTCGCCCTATTCCAAGAGCTGCTTCTTTAATCATCAATCTTTCATGTGGATATTTATCGAAAACTTTACTGACATGTCAATATCTTTGAAGGTATATTTTTGTTTTTGTCTTTGTTTATCGATTCGAATGCTTGGGAAAAGAAAGGTAAATAGATAGCGAGACACTCGCAGCCAACACGGTTTAATTCCATTACAAGATTGATGATTAAGCATTTAACAAATGTGACAGCAGCATACTACTCTTAATTTGACGTTTGTAATTTAGTCAGTAGCCAGCCCTTATTCCCACAAGGGGTAGGGAGAATCAACAAGAAACACATGAAAGGAGGCAAAACAAGAGGCGGCACGGGAAGAATCCATACAACAGTACGCACACAAACATTCGGAAACCTCAATCACATACTGTATATATATAAATACATAAATATGAGTAGATCAGGAAATAGAGGTAGAGATTGACTACCCGTTTCTCGAATACTTTCTACACCAACACCAAGTATAGTGTTTAGTAGGGGTTCTGATTAGAACAATCACTAACAAGTGTATAATAGATTATATAATACAATCTATGCAACTCATTGTATTCATTTTAAGTTATGTATAGAAATGGATCTATAAAGTAGTTGGTACGCGTAAATATATTTGTATTTAATGGAGAGAGAGAGAGAGAGAGAGAGAGAGAGAGAGAGAGAGAGAGAGAGAGAGAGAGAGAGAGAGAGAGAGAGCCTTCTATTATGATACAAACAAATAATGATAGCAATATTGTCATTAGCGCCCAGCATGCGCGAGTACTGTGTCTGTATGCGCTGCCTGTGGTAGCGCAGTGGCGGTGGCGCCTGCCTAGACACCACGGATCCCTGCTAGACACACCACACAGGCTTGGGACGAGAGTGCAAACTAGACAGGTGCCATGTACCTAATATGTTGTCGCACAATTTAGTTGGGCTACTGTACATGCTTCGCGCCTGTAAGTCAATGCCAGGATTACCACACTGTCATGCAAGGACTGCTTTACTTCCATATACGTTGCACCATATCCCACACTTCTTCATCCATACTTCCATCTTTACTCAATACACTGCCCAAATACTTAAATGAGCTGACATTCTCCATAACCTGACTGCTCAACCTCACCTCACACTCTGTGGCTGCACCCCTTTCATAGACCATAACCTTGCTCTTCCCCCTATTTTCCTTCAGATTCCATTTTTCGCACACTGTTCCAAACATATTTACCAGACCCTGCAACTCCCATTCACTATCGCTCATCAGAACTGTATCATGGGCAAACAGCAGTACATGCAACTTCCACTTGTGTCCTTCCCTTATCTGCAGTACACCAACATCCACTGTTCTTCCTTGTATTTCTTTCATGACTCCATCCATATATTTATTGAACAACCATGGTGACATCTCACACCCTTGTTTTAACTCAACAATCAGATCAAAGAACTCGTTTTGTTCATTCTCCACACACACCGACACCTTTGCACCCTCGTCATGCTCTTCTCTGCTTTTAGAAACTTGCCATTTACTTGGTATATTTCCAGTACTTTCCACTTACCTTCTCTATCAACTCCATAAAGGCAGCATACAACTTTTGTCGCTTTTCCAGATATTTCTCCACAACACATTTCCGGGCAAAAATCTGATCTACACATCCTCTACCCTTCCTATACCAGCCATGGTCGTCACCTACCCATTTCTCCGTTCTCGCTCTTACTCTCTCACTGTACACTGTCCCTACTATCCTTAGCAGGCATATCCCCGGGTGGTTACCACACACTCCACTTTCACTCTACTTGTTGAGTTGGGGCGGGTGCCCAACCCCGAAAAGGGTTGAAATAGGGGAGCTATCCCCCCGCCAAAGGCGGCTTTCTAGGGCCTTTCCTAGCTGATGCTGAGAGGATTGGTTTCTAGTCATGTGGTGATGGGCTGGTCTATCAGAGTGAGAACTGAGCGATCTCTGCCATACCCATAGCTTACTCTGACTGTTCCTTTTACTTATATATTTTCTAGATCTCAAGTGACGGCGTCTCTTGCGTGGATTGACCTACTAATCTACCAAGATTGGAAGCCAAAGCGTCACATCTTTCCTTTGCCCCTCAACTTTCTCTTCATAATTACTGAGGGGCACAGGGCCCTGGGTGGGGCTTTGGTGTCCCGGGCGTTTCCGCACCCTCCTCAGCTCCCCGCCATGGAGTGGCTTCGGTCACCCAGGCTTTATTGTGGTCGGCAGGGAGGGTTCTGTGGGGGCGCTCGGTTATGGCCTTGGCCTTGCTCGGGGCCTTGGGGCTGTTCGGCCAGGCAGCTTGGGGAAAAACAACAACAACAAAAACCTTATACAGGGGAAGCATTATGCCTGTCTTCCAGTCATCAGGTGCACTCCCTTTCTCCCATGCTAGTTTACACATTTTCCATACCCATTCGATCCCTATTTCACCACCATAGCTCAGCATTTCCCCACACACTCCATCTATTCATGATGCTTTCTCCATATTAACTCTGTTCATGGCTTCACACACTTCTAACCTCCTGATCCCCACCTCCTCCTCCACTACTTCTCTTCTTCTACCTCCCACACCCCATCCAATTATGTTTGATGGCATTTCATTCCTTACGTTTAACAGTTTGTTGAAGTACTCCCTCCATCTCTCGACTCTCTCTTGCTTCTCGGCTAACACTCGCCCATTCTTATCTTTCACAGGTACTTTCACAATACTATCGTCTAATAATAGCCAGATTATAATGACTGTCACAGAAAGGAAGGGAAGAGTATTGACCACAGACATAATATTATGTAAGCATGTAATATGGAGAAGAAAGACCAAATTGAAATGAAGACAGAAAAATGAAGTTCGTGCAGAGGGTAGGAAGGATAAATGGTTGTTAAGAATGAAATAGAAATATGTGAAGGAACAATTATGCCGGTACGACTGCAGAAGCCGAATTATAAGTAGGGGAATGACAAGGCAAACGTTAGGAGTAAAATAATATGAATACTAATACGAGAAGGGGAGGAGATCGATCGAGGCATAGAAGAGAAAGTAAGGAAGTTGAGGGAAGGAAACAAGAGAGATGTTAACAGTTAGTACCAAAACGGAAATACATGGTTCAGATTGAAAACAAAGAGAATTAGATAGACGATTAGAATGGAATAAGCAAAATATGTTAATACGGGATATAAAGAGAGAGGAAGAGACACATAAAACATATACAGTATAGGAATATTAAATTAATGTGAAAGTAAGGACACAAATAATATATAAAATAAGAGAACAAAGGAAACAAAGATGAAACACAAGGAAAGGAAAAAATGCGAAGAGATTTAGAAGCGAGCGAGGTATGGAGGTGATAAACGTTTATAATTATATACAAACTATAGCTGAGATGAAAAAGGAAGATGGGATAGTAAACATGGGTAAGTAAAACATGATATTGAGGCTGCAGTAGGAGTGGGATAGATAGAAAGGAAAACAAGAAGATAAGGACGTAAATAATGCAATATACCCCCCCCCCCCTCTCTCTCTCTCTCTCTCTCTCTCTCTCTCTCTCTCTCTCTCTCTCTCTCTCTCTCTCTCTCTCTCCTCAATAACATATAACTTAGTCATTTTAGCAATAGCTCATCGGTAACATTTACCCGTTAGCATTTGCCAATGTAACGCCACATTGTAAGATAATTATGGGTGGAATGCTTTGTCAACAACACAATCGTGAAATGTTTGCGAATATTAGGTGTTCAATATAATTCTAACCAATTATTATTGTCCTTACAGGTATGGAGGACAGTTGGTGCTTTGTTACAGTAAGCTGTATATGTTATCAGTTCAGGTATGAGCAAATTGTTAGATAGTTTTCCATCTTAGTGCAATACCTAATCAGAGCAGTTGTGCCGAAAATGTTCTTGCACATTACATTTCTTAATTATATATATATATATATTGTTTTTCTATGTGGATGAGGGAGACAACAGACAAAACTGCCTGTGACGAGTGCCTTCCCCAGAGTTAAAAGAGTGACGGGGCCAAAATCAAGGAACGTTCGAGCCAAAGTGTCTGGACACACGGAGTTTGCAACAATTTAAGTCATAGGATGAGGGAAAGATGGATTCAGGGAGAGAGTTCCAGAGCTCAGCTGTTGAATAGAAGAATGATTGGGAGTAACGTTTCACTCTTGAGTTGGAGAGTTGTACAGAGTAGGGGTGAAATTGTGTTGCAAGACGGGTACTACCTACCCTACGTAGAGGAGATGGTATGCACTGAGACAACTCTGATGAACACTAATTATTGTTGTAGCGATAGCATAGCGAGAGAGATGCAACATTGCGTCGAAGAGAGATATATTGCAGAGAGTCGGTGTCTGGAAGTGCTGTGTGAGAGGATCCTCCCCACACATGTGGTATATATTTAATGGTATATACATGATTGTCAACTTAGTTATTTCAAATTTCGCTCAGAATATTAGACCTACAATGTATACTGTAGATTTGTTAATGTGGAAATATTCAACAAGCAGCATAATTTTAGTGTTATACAGTTGAAATACAATTATTCAATTTGACTATACTGCACATACTAAACATTATTATTCCTATTAATACTATTTGATTATAATTGTATTTAGTTGTGCTGTATTATTGATGGTGAACATTACGTTTTAGACAAATGTTGGCTATTCATATATTTCATTTAATAACTTTGTGAAAATACAATATCAAATATGGTTATGCATGGTGGAGAAATGTGCATTATTGTTCATGGAAGTTCGAAGTATATCCGCTCGTTAAACAACTTGTATAATATATACTTTGGTCTCAATAATACATATTAATTTAACGCGCCACACAACATAATACAAACCACGAATACATATTCATACGCCTCATACTGTCATTTTAATAACTAAATACGTTAATGAGTAATTCAAAGTCGATATATTCGAATATATACTGTATAAAGAGGCATTGGTTTGTGTTGTCCCAACATCAACATAAGGACAGTTATAATCAACTTTATGAATTGAATATAATATATGATGTTATTGTTTTTTGTTGAATTGTGAATATATTGATATGTGACTATCGTCACTTGCAGTAACTAGGTAAAGTAACTCAATTGTCTTTAAAGTACAATACGCCATTAACTCATACAGTACCGGTGACGTCCTTTCCATTATATTGGGCCAACTATTAGATGATTGTATTAAGATTGTATTAGTTTGTAATATAATGAAAGACCTTCCCATGTTCACCAAGTAACCTTTAACCCGGGAACTGCGGGAAGACTCTTAAGAGTTCCCCCGGCGGACTGCGGGAAGACTCTTAAGAGTCAGAGAAAAAAAAAATCAACTTTAAACATCGAAAAAAAAAAAAAAAAAAAAAAAAAAATTGGGCCCCTGGCCATGCAAAATATCACTCCTCTACCTCCCATCCTTCCCCACTTTCCTCCCCTCCTTCAGTTATCACCTATTTTCCCTGTTATTCCCTTATTCTGAGGTATATTTTCGTGCTAACATTAGCGAGTTGCAAGCATGGCATTGTCATCTCTGTTATCAAGCGAGTGCAAGAGAGAGAGAGAGAGTATCGATCGACTGTGTCTCAGTGGCCTTGGGGGAAATTGGCGGGAAAGCAGGTTGCCTCACCCATACATTATATAACTCGCAGCCTGTATCTCCGATTTTGACCATCCAAACGCTGTTTTCACTCGTTTTATTGTTGTTTCAGGTTAATACCTTTATAATCAACCCATAATAAGCGCGTATGGATAAGTATTAATGCTATTTATGGTAAAATTAATATTTTAGTGATGGAAACAGCTCAAATACGTCAGCACAGGGGGACGTTTCTAATTACCCCCATGCGCACTTCTTAGGTTAAGAAAACATTTTGTTCTCAAATGGCTCAGCCAGACATTTATGATATTGTGTTGTAAATAATTACAATGTTTAATTTACACCATGTATCTATTTTATCCAAATACTGTGACGCCTGCAGCTTAGCAGAACGCCACGTGGGCTCAGCCACTCGCTTGGCCACTCGCTAACACTCGCCAGGGCAATGTATTTAGCTACAGTCTATCTACAATGTTGTACTTTCTTTCTTGTGAATCATCATGTCACAGGCAGTACAGAAGTGGTCCTTATTTTCGCCTGTGACAATGCATTATACTTTATATCATCAGTTATAAGTTTAATGTATAAGACTGAATGATACAGCTAGAGAGTGTGAGTGAGTAAGTACAGGAGACAGAGGGTAGTCGCGTAGGGTTACACGTTGCCTCGGTGACATCATGCCTCGGCCGGGCCCTCTGAGTGGCTGGCTGCCGTACCACCCTCCTGCCGCGTCAGGAAGTAGTCCCCCCTCGCACTCCTGCTGCCTCTGTGTCTTTCTTGCTCAGAGCTTGCCTGACCAGCATACGCTTCACACCTCCCTTACCACCTGTCCCCGACTTCTACCTATAGAGCACTTTCTCTCTCTCTCAACTTCTTACCTCTCATTCTTTCTCTCTATTTAATATCATAACTCCCCTTTGGTTCTGCACGATTTCATATATCGGCCATCGTATTATATGCTGAAGCTCTCAGATATTACATGTTTAGTTAGGCATTTTGGAGGGGTTACCATTTTGTCTGTAGAGGTTCGACACACTCACGGTGTCTCCCTACCAATTCCTTCACTGTCTGCTGGGCTATTTAATGCTAGACTGGGGTAAGGCTACTTGTGTTGTGATTTCCGATGTGTAACAGGTTTTGTTGAACCTGTACAATTGCAACGGAGACGTGGGAAGCCTAGGTGGTCTTTCTGACTGTGTACCTTGTGAGTTTAGCACTGTGTTGCGGAGTGAGGGCTTTTGCCTCTGCCACCCAACACTGTGCTAACTCATTTTGCTTTGACTTCGAGAGGGTCGCCAGGAGAGAACCAGATACTAGCGATCTGGATCTCTCAAGAGAGCACCCCGTCATTTAACGTAATTTGGCCGCACAGTCTTAAGGATCTCGCTAGGCTACGAGCGACTTGCTCAGCCATTGTTTCCTAGCCTACGACATCCCAGCTAGACTTTATTAGCCTAGCAGACACCCGATTAGGATTATAAGCTCTTATGTTATGTATGCAGCATTTTTATTCACGTTGACTGTAAGCCTTGGTTGTTGTTGAGTTGCACAACCCGAGCAGGCTTTTTGAGTTGCCTGAGGAAGTACTTCTTTTGTTGTTGGAGATAATACTATTGCGCATTTATTATTCCCGTGCCAGTTAACACGGTATGTCCCTACATTTGTCATATCTTGTCCCTGCTTTATATAACAGTTCAAAATCCGATTCGATCATCTTAAGCAGCATCAGACTTTCTTCAGAAGATTCCTGCTCGATGCTTTAGGACTTTCATTCACTTTCTTTAATATAGGAGTGACAGTTTATTATTGTTTAGAGTAACTTTAATTATACCTTCTTCTTGTTTGCATTAAATCATTGCAGTGATTTAATTAAGATCTCTATCTTTTCCTTGTATACCTTATTAACGTAATTGTATGTTGTTGTGATCAGGCTGTATCAGAGATCATCAGCCTGTAGTAGTAGTGCATTTATACCGAGTTATAGGATACCCCGTTATCGCAGATTTAACTCTGGAGGGTATTGGTGTTTTTGTGCGCCGGCATTATAAGTTCGAGGGTTGGATCTAGTATTACCGTTGTGGCTGTGTGCCTTTCTAGTCCAATGATTAAGAGCCCTTGTTTTATACGAGTCCCGGTCGTAACAATAACTATTTTGAATTTGAAATTTTTGAATTAAAAAATAAATAAAAATAAGAATCAGTAACTATAAAAAGCTACACACTATCTCAAATACTCCTTTTAGCTACCACCTACTGTATCCTTCATAAGCTGAATATAATCGTATAATACTTGCCAGAGTATGATGAAACGGACCTCACCGTTACTGGATGGATTAATTAACAACTCTATAAACATATCACCGCACTATAATATAACATGTATCACTTTTTGTCTACTGTACTTTTAATACTGCCAAGCGTATAGGCCCCAACAAAGATAGGAAGTGATACATGTTGGGAATATTCATTACTAGGCGTTCTTCACAAAGTCTCTGAAAGGCCGGTGCGTATAATTTGAATGTGTATGTGGTCATAAAACTCGTGATGTATTGTACCTCTTAAATGCTGGAATTGGAAGGAGGGGGGGGGGGGGGGGAAGAAGTCTGCCTTGGGGTAAAGGTAAGGGGGAGGGGTCTCCGAAAAGTATATTTATTTTAAGCGAACAAGTATCGGAAGTAAAATGTAAATCAAGAAGGCAGGAGAATATAATATGATAAAACAATACGTACGAAGTGTTTCACTTCAACTTCTTTTTTAAATTATTATCCACAAGCTTAACAAATTACTACTGTATTACTGCATTTTTAGACAAAAAAAACACATGCCTTAACTTTGTTATGCCTGTAACTGGGAAATAAAATATAGAAAGATAACAGACTCTAAATAGGCGAAAGGTCACGATAAATAAATAGTTAAATTAAGTGTCCTGCATTCTCAAAATATATAAGCTAACTGGTATACTTAACCATCATTTATACGCATGAAACCGCTGGTTGATCACACTTTCATTTTATTGTACTTAGTATCCGAACTATTAAATCCCATTTTCCATTTCTGAGTATTTCTGAGATATTCGATGCCATGATTGAACTGTTTACACTAACAAACTGTCAGTCATTTTCTGACATATATTTTGGTCACGTGAATGAAATATTATATTTCCAACTAAACTAACTGTTCTATAGTATAACAGCAGCATAGTACAGCATAACAATATTGATATCAGTCAACATTTTCCTATTTAGTGCGCTTATAGATACGATCCTTTGTGAAATTTATGTTTGAGTCGTGATAAATGGCTTGAAATGAGGCACAAGTGTTTTGTGAGCCTACTTAAGGGATGCCAATTGTTAAACAAGGGTATCCAAGATCAACACGAAGAAACATTAATGGTTTTCGATAATATCAATGGACACTTGCGTAGTTATGATAATACATCCTCCTTCCTAAGTAGGCAAAGTAATATAACCTCCATCACTAGGACAAATAGTATGATTATATGATTGGTGATATATATGACATGGGAGATACATAATGTAATATGTCCATGTCACTTTGTGCAAATAAGGATATGTTTATTCACTGTATTAGTTTATATCCAATCAATATGTTTATGCTGCAGAGACTAGACCAACAAGAAAAAGAACAATGTTTGATTGAAATGTATTATGATAATTTTGATTATCAACCACAATATCAATGATAATTAAATGAACTGTATAGGTTCCCGAGCAATGGTGGTTTCTATTGCCTGTGTATTAATCAAATAACCATTTTATAATTATAAGATGATTCAAAATGATTAATCCAAATATGCTCACTAAATATTATATATTAAATGTCTATGATTAATCTTGATTTATTTACGAAAATACTCAGTTAATTTCACCCCCAAATATTTATCTCAAATGCAAGTATATTCTCGTAGCTGGCAATCCGTCGTTGTTGTCTGTTTATTAATCTTTTCACTGTCTTGCTATACAAGTCCTCCAGTACAGTAACTGTTCTTACATATTTATCTCGCTGATCTCTCTTTGCTACTGCTCTCGGGATAACACCTATAATTTAGAAAAGTAGATAATTAATCTGAATAAATGTTTTCTACTAAACAGTTCTAAAAATACAATTGTTCAAATTGATATGCCGAGTATGGTTAACCCCTACTGTACCAGAGGGTATTATCATAAATGTACCCTCCAGTACCAGCCAATGTGACAAAAATGGCTTCAGAGTCGACAGAGAACATCCTTCCACCTCAAAGGTTGGAGGAATACTGAGCCAGCCAGCCTGTGGGAGCTTGGATATAAGCTGAGAAGTACTGCCAACTTCTCACAGCAGTGTGTACAAGTCATGGTACCTGGTACCACTCGATACGGGCAGTTACAAGGACCGCATATTACTGATGGCGATCTTCAGGTGCTGGTACAGGCGAGTTACTTTTTTACTGATGGTGATTCGCCGTCGCTGGTACAGTACGGGTTAATAGGCAAAGAACCATATGGACCGTAATCTTTCGCATGTGACTAGGGCGATATTTATCTTAATACTATGACAAACAAAAACTGGTTGCTGATTTATGAGAAAACAAAAACAAGAAATAATCCATACTCCATTCATTCATGCATCAAGATTGCCCCGGATTTAGAATATGTATGTGTATTTAAGAGGTGTCAGAGGTGCCACCAATAATTTGCCACGACTTTATTAATCTAATCCCGGGAGGACCATATGCTTTTAATTAGTTTATTCAAGTACACTGGGGTTTGTGATTGATGATTAATGTTAAGAACGGGGAGTTACTTAATTTTATAGGTTTAGGAACTAATATATAGCGAGGCCGATCCTTAGTGATCTTGGCCTCATTCATTGTTCTTTCCACTCACTAAAACATAAAGCTTTCCATTATGCAGTTGGGTCGAGTACATGATTAGATTGATATCCAAAATTTGAAAATGGATATTAATCGTGATCGTGTATTCAACCTTTAACTGTGTTGGTGTAATAGCTTAGATGCTTATGTTCTAGGTGTGGTGTCCCGAGTTCGAATCCCGGGAGAACCATATACTTCCATTAGTTTATTCATGTGCATTGAGGTTTGTGATTGATGATTAATGTTAAGAACGGGGTGTTACTTAATCCTTATTTAAGACTGTACTCCATAAAAGCCTCCTCATCAAAACCTTCCCCTAGGACCGGTCGGCCGAATCTCCTCTGACCACACATGTGTACAAAGCTTTTACTGGGCCGCTCCTCGCCACCCGGACCAAAGACTCGGGGGTAATATATTCATACACAGTGATGGAGGAAACCAGATAAAAGCCAGAGAGAGTCTCGCCTTGCAGAACATAAGATTCATGAGGGCAACGTTAGGTTTCTGAGTGTGTATTTGCTATGCTGGGAAGGTTGGCTGCTCACAGAAATGTTCCCACACTCGGATAATGTAGTAGTGTGTACGGTATCTGTGGTTATAATGGGCACGTGGCCCACTATCCGGATTTCGACCTTGCTCATCCGGTGGTTTTGGTGGGTGACAACCCTGAGTGGAGAACACTTTGAGGGAGGTCACATGACTCATGGTTGATGAAAGTTGACATTTCATGCCAGGAGCTACTTTGGGTAAACCGAATCACGGCCTGGAAACTTGCACGGAGAGACCTTCAAGAATGAAGTCGGAGGGTGAATGTAGCGACACGCCAACGTAGATTAGCCACCAGTGAGTCTGAATGACCTTACGCCTCCATACAGCCTTCTCAGAGTTCCCCAAGAAATACAAAACATGCCGGAGTTGTCGCTGAAGCTGGCTCCATTGCTAGAGTCAGAAGTGGCTGGGGGAAGTTAAGAGAGCTGTTGCTACTTCTGACCATGAGTGGGCTCCAACTTCAACTTAAAGGGAAAGTGTATACCTTGTGTGTTAGGAGTGCGATGACCTATGCCTCGGAGACGTGACTGGTTAAAGAGGAAGATATCAATAGAATGGAACGGAATAAGAAGAGAATGGTGAGATGGATATGTGGGGTTAACCTCAGGGACGGGTATCGAGTGAGGAATTAAGAAGGCATCTGGGTATTAGGAGTGCCAGTGAAGTGATGTGCACGAGCCGACTTGGTTGGTTTGGACACGTGGAGAGAATGGATGATCGGAACTGGGTGAAGAAATGCCGGACTGTGAACGTGAGGACGTGAGGGGAGTTTAGCGTAGGGGTAGACCTAGAATGACGTGGGATCAGGTACTCCGTTCCGATCTCAAAATAAAGAACTTGACATCAGAAGCAGCTCTTGACAGGGCCGCCTGGAAAGTCGCCATTTAGGACGTGAGATTGTAACTATATTCTCTGTGGACAAAACGGTCTTTAAACTTGTATGTGTGTACACTCGCCAGTACACAAATCTGTTACAGAACTACCATTAATGTTGCTATTTTAGATGTAAATGGGTAAATATATGGAAACGAGAACAACATGATTTAGCAATTCAATGTCTATTCTATGTATGGTTTGATCGTTATTGCTACGCACACAAACAGTTAAAAGAACATAAACGTAGTTTTCTGAAACAGCAGGACCTATCGACGGTTGTACAAACATTCCTCACATTACCTCTACTTATCGAAGATTAACTTACACAGCCCTTGACATTATTTAATATATGCACATCTTATACACTTGATCCTTAGAACCATCATTATAACCCCTAATACATAACAGAGTAATTCAACATCTGTCAATTACCTAACTTTTATTGTAAATCTTTGCATGAAACACCCAAAATTAATCCTATTTATATGTATTTATGGACTTACTAAATATATATGTGCAATACAAATACAAAACAAATACAAAATACAAAAATCTACGCATCTTTACAATTATCATTGCTATCTGAATCCATTCACTTCTATCAAATACTTCCCTTTAACCCGGGAACTGCTGGGAGACTCTTAAGAGTTCCCCTGGCGGACTGCTGGGAGACTCTTAAGAGTGAGTGAAAAAAAAAATCAACTTTTGACCGAAAAAAAAATATTTTGTTTATTTTTATTTTTTTATTTTTTTATTTTTTTTTGGCCCCTGGGCCATGCAAAATCTCAGTCCTCTACCTCCCCTCCTTCCCCACTTTCCTCCCCTCCTTCAGTTATCACCTATTTTCCCTGTTATTCCCTTATTCTGAGGTATATTTTCGTGCTAACATTAGCGAGTTGCAAGCAGGGTGTTGTCATCACTGATGGCAAGCGAGTGCAAGAGAGAGAGAGAGAGTATCGATCGACTGTGTCTCAGTGGACTTGGGGGAAATTGGCGGGAAAGCAGCTTGCCTCACCCATACATTATACAACTCGCGGGCTATATCTCCGATTTTGACCATCCAAACGCTGTTTTCACTCGTTTTATTGTTGTTTCAGGTTAATACCTTTATAATCAACCCATAATAGGCGCATATGGATAAGTATTAATGCTATTAATGGTACAATGAATATTTTAGTGACGGAAACACCTCAAATACGTCAGCACAGGGAGACGTTTCCAATTACCCCCATGCGCACTTGATAGGTTAAGACTTGTGTAATATCCTACGCCACTGTATGGCCACTAAAGTGTTTGAGGCTCTTTTGCACATACTCAAAACCTTCCTCATATCTCTCTGGTATCTTTCTCTTTACTATACAATACTAAGAATACCCTCCTCCACAGGCGTGAAGATATCACATAACCATCAGTGTAACTTGTTGTACTAAAGTAAGAGCACCCTCCTCACTACCATAAAGGTCTCTAATACCAATTATCATACTCGGCTTACATTACAATAATACTCCCACCGTATACCACATGAATATGATTTATACATTTGCAAAGCTGAGTTATATAATATTATAAGTCTCTCCTTATCCTTACTCCTTGTGTTACGTATCTTGATCCTCAAGTGGTTAACTTGATGAATCTAGATAGCACAGAGATATATATTAAGGTATCAGTCAGCTGAAGGCAAAACAAAAGTAAAATCTAATAAAATAATTTCTTGTTGTTGCTTCCTTTCCTTTTGGATCTTAGGACTTAATATCCTTTATTGACTGATACTCTGTAATTATGAAAAATACTGAAACTAATTAAAGTCATGTAGTATTTATAAAGAATTATTATTTAACCGAAGCTTAGTAGGCTATGGTTATGAACCGAAGAAGTTATAGCTAAAGAAGGACTATTAATTTTATAAAAAGTCTTGAAAGATAAATATTAAAGTAAGAATATTTCTGTCTCTTACCCTCTTTGAAATGAATAGATAGTTTTCTTCTATGTCCTTTTATTTATATTTAATGTAATTATTCTTGGTTCTTGTCTTACGTTAATAGTATTATATTATTATTATCATCAGGAGTAATATCAAAGTCACATAAAAAGTTAGATATATATTTAATAATTAGTTAAATTTATTTCTTAACCCCGTAACATTGAGGTTTGATTATGAGTAAATAAAGTTACAGGATCGTTTCATAGATTCGATTCAGGTCTCACTCAAATAATATGAAAAGCAAAATATAATATTTTGAAGCAAAAGAATTTTCTTCAGCTTAGGAAATCACTAGAAGTAATATTAACACAGCCATGTTAGTCTAAGGCGATATTACTAATACGAGACAATAGCATCACCGTACAAGCACCTTACGCAATGTAAGCTATTCAAAGAAAAATGAAAGAACTCGTAATTATTAATATAAAACTAGTATTACTTCATCATAACCCCAATTCCTTAAAGAGGTGCTTAGTCCACAAGTTGTCCAACTAAAATCGTTAAGTACATAATATAGCGTTAACGTAATTCCCAATCAAATAGTTAAGTACATAAATAGTACGTAACGTTAATTCGCATCAATAGTTAAACACATAATAGTACGTTCACGTTAATTCCCATAAATAGTTAAACACTTACAC
Organism: Paralithodes platypus; assembly: GCA_032716605.1. Taxonomy (NCBI): domain Eukaryota; kingdom Metazoa; phylum Arthropoda; class Malacostraca; order Decapoda; family Lithodidae; genus Paralithodes; species Paralithodes platypus. The sequence goes on along the minus strand of CM064515.1, from coordinate 21,206,234 downwards.
CATTAAACCATCACGTAATTCCCAATCACATATCTCACTAACCAACATACCTTAAGATGTTTACACCGGGAACCCACTTAACACACATGTATATAATCTGACGGACATCACAATCCCATTATAATACTTCACCCGTCTTCCTCCAGCTGCAAGTTCACCTTCCCCAACTCCAAATGAGAACTGATTAGAATGCCCACAACTCGTGTCTTATATACCAAACAATGATGGTGTAGGGACGAATCCAGGAGGCGAGTGATGGTGCTCGCTCCAATCATAGCTCCTCGAATCCAGAACAGGTGTCGTCCACTCACAGCTTCCTGCGTCGATCATACGTCATATCATCGGTCATCGAGGTCGTTGCGAGCTGGTATGGGCGAGATGGTTTGCCCACACCCCCCCCCCCCCCCCCCCCCCCCCCCCCCCCCCCCCCCCCCCCCCCCCCCCCCCCCCCCCCCCCCCCCCCCCCCCCCCCCCACCCCCCCCCCCCCCCCCCCCCCCCCCCCCCCCCCCCCCCCCCCCCCCCCCCCCCCCCCCCCCCCCCCCCCCCCCCCCCCCCCGCCCCCCACCCCCCCCCCCCCCCCCCCCCCCCCCCCCCCCCCCCCCCCCCCCCCCCCCCCCCCCCCCCCCCCCCCCCACCCCCCCCCCCCCCCCCCCCCCTCCCCCCCCCCCCCCCCCCCCCCCCCCCCCCCCCCCCCCCCCCCCCCCCCCCCCCCCCCCCCCCCCCCCCCCCCCCCCCCCCCCCCCCCCCCCCCCCCCCCCCCCCCCCCCCCCCCCCCCCCCCCCCCCCCCCCACCCCCCCCCCCCCCCCCCCCCCCCCCCCCCCCCCCCCCCCCCACCCCCCCCCCCCCCCCCCCCCCCCCCCCCCCCCCCCCCCCCCCCTCCCCCCCCCCCCCCCCCCCCCCCCCCCCCCCCCCCCCCCCCCCCCCCCCCCCCCCCCCCCCCCCCCCCCCCCCCCCCCCCCCCCCCCCCCCCCCCTTACCCCACCCCACCCCCCCCCAAACCCCCCCCACCCCCCCCCCACCCCCCCCCACCCCCCCCCCCCCCCCCTCCTCGTCTCGCTCGCTAGTCTGCTTCACCACTTGGGTATTTGCTCCTTGACTGTTAATTTCTAACTCTTTAAATTACAACAGGTCTCCGTATGTCAGACCTCCCCCCTAGAAAAGAGTTTAAGGAGATAGTACATAATTTAAACATAATACATAAATAGATTCACCACCAATTGGCAACAGCAAGATTATAATGAGGAGATAATTAATGAGATCACCCAAATTAGCACGTCCCAGGTACCACATCAGAACATAGCCTAAACGTAGCTGGAGCTTTTTATTCGAACTGCAAGGCATCTCACAGCTGAAGGCTTAAAAAGCGCACTACAAAAGCATGATATTTACCTCGCTACAAGTCGAGCTACTTGCCCACAATCCTCTCTTAATTATACTTACTGCTGCATGAGGCCACCTGGGAATGCAATCTTTGATCCGTGGCAGTGGTAGGTATCGTCTTTTTGACAGCATTGACGTGCCTATATGGACCCTACAAAACCTATGGCTCGTCTGGCCTTTGGCACAAGTATGACCGACTACTCCATCTGGCTTAAGGCCCTTGTATCATCTGTTTTGAAAAAATTAAGTCCAGCGTCGACCGGCAGTATACTCCTGCTTTGTGGCGAGACCCGGTGGGGATAGTTTTCATGGGAAGTTGCATCCCTACGTCGATGTCCGTGCACGGCCAAAAGAAGTGAGCCCTGAGTATCACGGAAACAACTGGGATACGGAGATCAAACGAGATTAGTTGTTCGCTTGATCAGAGGGAAGAGACATAGTTTCGGATTGTAATGCCCTCAAGCCACTGAATTATACTGAAAGTTTGATAGGCACATTACACTCACAGGCTTCATTGGATACCTTCAGTCTCTGGAACAGTCCTGTTTGCGGTCAGTAAGAGAACTGAGACTTTGTCCCGCACCAGGCTGTTCAACCGGTCCTGACTTCCCTGCCACAGTGGTAGAATCTGAGGAGAGGAATCAGGGCCTAGGTAGGGCTTCAACATATTATATGGAATACTTGCGTGGGTTTCTCCTGTCTGGGTAGTTACCAGATAATCGGTAATGCCCTCACCCTCCGCATGATCTTATATGGGGCCCCTGAACTTGCAGATAAAGGTTGGCCAAAAAGGGGGAGCAGGCCAAAACCTCATCACCGCTTAAACGCCCTCTCACGGGCTTTTCTGTCTCCCATTTCTTCATGGAGCTTTTTAGCCACTGTAATTTTTGAGCGGCAAACTCCCATGAGGATCTCAGCCGGGTTTTGAAATCTGAAACATACTTGAGGAGGTTTTGTCCCCTCGCCAACTCGGCCTATCCTTCAATAGTTGCAAAGGACCTCTTACCTGGTGACCTGAAAACTAGCTCATTAGGAAAAACCCAGGATTCATTTGGAACCCCTCCCTAGTAGCAAATCAAAGAAAGGTACCCCCTTACCCCCTCACTCCGGTCTCGTACAATACTTACGTACATTCCTTTATGTCTGATGATACGCGTTCGAGAACCCCTTACTCCGCTGGTGGTAGGGGCTAGAACTTTACATGCTCGATACCCAACTCCTTCAGGACCTGCTGTAAATGTTAGAGGTAAAATAGTTCCTTGATCACTTTGCACCTCATGGGGAACCCATTCTGGTGAAAAATTTGAGCAGTTCTTGATTAACAGTTGGACAGAGGTTAGTCCTAAGGGTATAAGCCCCCCCTTCCCCTGGGTAGCGATTTGCATGTCCTGATAGTTTAATAATACATTTCCTTGGAGTCTAGGCAATGTCCTACAATGTCACTACCACCCAGTAAAAGGATTCTCGAAACGGGCAGGGCCCATAGGTGTACAGGCACCTCTGATTGTGTTGTCCTGTCATCTGGCAAGTGTGCACACTCTACAACCTCCACTACATCTGCAACCGCATTCCGGGCCAGTACAAGTGGCTTTCTGATTCTGTCTAGAGTTTTTCCTCACACCTAGGTGTCCTGCCAAGTATACACTGTGCCCTTTCCATGATATCTTTCCGACAGGTTTGGGGACCTACTACTTGATGAGCTTCCCCAACCCCGTCACGCTTGTCTGTTTGCGGTCTCCATCTTCGCCACAATACTCTCCTTTGAGGTAGAAACTTCACCACCCTCCTTCTTACATTCCTCTTCACTCACGGACCTGTCACTAACCCTTGCATGCCACATCATCTCTCTGTAGCTCTACCATGCCACTAGGACAATTTGGAGGTGTTTCATGGGTCATCGTTTAGGTCCAGATCGCCAAAATGTGTCAGATAAATCCACCTAGTCCCAGCATCAGGCACATGTTTTGAGCACATCACCTCTCATCATCCCTTTCATCACTCTTACATTCGGTACCTTTCTGTCTGTAGGGTAACTGCTACTTGAGACATTGAAGTTTGTCATCAACACAGGGAAAACAGTTGGCAACTCCTTGTCGAGCGTCACCGGTTAGTGGCTCGTTAACAGGGAAGTGACAAATTGGGTTCTGGTCGGACCTTCCACCGCTACATCATTCCCCAAAAGGAGTGTTACCCCAGGCACAGGGCTATCTTGGACCTACCAAAGCTATGTGTGCCTCACCCTGTATTAACTCACATTCAATTTCGCCTTTTACCAGTATCATAAACTGGCCTCCAGCACCCTCTCATTACACTGGTTCGCCAGGTTGGGCACTCAGTGGTAAGGAGTCACCATTAGGGTGCTAGTAGAACCGTGTTCTTCTCAGAATTTTTCCTCATGCACAACCATTTAATCTCACGTGCAGATGAAATAAAGAACGGTAACTGTCCTGCACTGATGGTGAAATTAGTATTGGCTAACCCTAGTGGTGTTGCACACCATGCTACTACACCCCTGGTCTATATGAATTTACGTTAGCTGCTAGGTTACTCCTTCTGTCAGAGAAGTCCGATTAAAGAATTTTGGTTCTAGGGACTCCTTTTTCGGGAGTTTCACTGCATTACAGGCCATATGGATTTGAGATACGGCGCAACTGTCTGCCCCGATCTCTCGTTTCTCTCCTTGGCCGCAGCACTGATAAGCCTAGGTGGCCTCTTGCCACCAAGTAATACTTTAGAATACTGGAACGTTCCCTCTTTGAGCCTTACTATTAGTTTGGGGCCCCCCTCTGTACCATTGCCCTGATCGCATTTTAGTTGGGGGAACAATTCTATTTTGGCAGCTGGAAGACGTTATGGCTTGTGACTGGTCGGTCATATTTGTGATTGGTATACTTAAATTAGAATTAGAAGTATCGTAGGGGCTTCTTTCCACAAGAAATTTGTTGTTGATGCACTTATGTGTCAGCCATGTCGCACGTCGGCAAGACATCTACCTTTTTCCCCTTTAATTATAGGATCAGAAGAATCAATTTCCATAGTAATTTTCTAACAGGACCAACTCCTTTCAGATCGTTGTATCTTGTGACTTTCTACTTTGACCCAATGATTGAAAGTTTAGCCATGGTCCTGGCAAATACCTTATGGGTTTTTCTTCTACTTTTTCTTCTTGTTTTTACGGAAAAGATTGCTGTAGCCTCAGGCTTGCAATTGATAGGTTTTTAGGATAGCTCTTTGAGATTGTCATAATCCTGCCTAACTTCGCTACTTCTTACAATACGTGGCTCGAGCTGCCCGTCACAACATTTTTGTAACATAAAAGGCCCTTGATCTCTTGTCCACTTCATACCTCCAGCAACTTCCTCAACAAAACAAAGAAATCCTGCACATTTCCGCAGTGAACGGTGAATGACACTATCATAGTCAATCCCAGAGGTGAGAATTAGGAGCATTTGTATTGACATTTATTTGAGCGTTGATATTGATATTGATAATGTTCGTCTTTATCTGGCTTCTTCGATATTTCTCTGGCTGTTCGGCATTTTTATTTTGGCTAGTTCTCTAGTTAGTTTGGCTTGTTTCGGTCTTTCTTCTGGCTAGTTCCAGTACTTGATCACCGGTCAAAACCAGGTGCATTGTTCCATCCCAGTTGGCTAGGTTTACTAGGGATCCACCAACTGCTCCCGTCTCCCTCACCGCCTTCTAGCAGGTAACAGGTGGTTTTTTATGGTCTGAGCCACCTCTACTTTAGACATGTGTTGAGACAGATATTGGAGATGTGAGGGCAAGCCTTTCAGTTCGATTTTGACACAGTCAATATCATGGGATGTGGGTTCTGATTCTATAAAACTCGATCATCTTGTATTAATTGATTTAGGCATGATTAATATTGATTGTAGTAGTGAAACGTAATGAACCGAGTGAAACTGTATGAAACGATCCTGGCGGAGTCGCCCACTCTTCTGTTACGTATCTTGATCCTCAAGTTGTTAACTTGAGAATCTAGATAGCACAGAATATATATACGTATCGTCCTGAGGCAAAACAAAATTAAAATCTAATAAATCATTTCTTGTTGTTGCTTCCGTTCCTTTTGGATCTTAGGACTTAATATCCTTTATTGACTGATACTCTGTAATTTATGAAAAATACTGAACTAATTAAAGTATGTAGTATTTATAAAGACTTCTTATTTAACCGAAGCTTATTAGGCTATGGTTATGAACCGAAGAAGTTATAGCAAGAAGGACGATTAATTTATAAAAGTCTTGAAGATAAATATAAAAGTAAGAATATTTCTGTCTCCTACCTTTTTGAAATGATAATAGTTTCTTCTATTTCCTTTTATTTATATTTAATTAATTAATTCTTGGTTCTTGTCTTACGTATAGTATTATTATTATTATCATCATGAGTATACAAAGTCACCATAAAAAAGTAGATATATATTTAATACTTAGTTAATTTATTTCTTAACCCGTAACATTGATTTTGAATTATGAGTAAATAGTTACAGATCGTTTCATAGAAATTCGATTCAGGGCTCACTCAATAATCTGAAAAGCAAATATAATATTTTTGAAGCAAAGAAATTTCTGCAGCTTGTAAATCAACTAGAAGTAATATTAACACAGCATGTTTCTAGGCGATATTACTAATACTCGCACAATAGCATCACCGTACTAAGCACCATTTAAGCATGTAAGCTTAATTCAAAGAAAATGAAAGAACTCGTAAGTATTAATATAAAACAATAGTATTACTTTCATCATAACCCAATTACTTAAAGAGTTGCTTTAGTCCACAAGTTAGTCAACTAAAATAGTTAAGTACATAATAATAGCGTTAACGTTAATTCCCAATCAAATAGTTAAGTACATAAATAGTAGCGTTAACGTTAATTCGCAATCAAATAGTTAAACACATAATAGTAGCGTTCACGTTAATTCCCAATTAAATAGTTAAACACATTACACACATTAAACACATCACGTTAATTCCCAATCACATATCTCACTAACCAACATAACGTAAGTGTTTACACCGAACACACTTAACACACATTTATATAATCTGACTGACAGTCACAATCCCATTATAATACTTCACCCCGTCTTCCTCCAGCTGCAAGTTCACCTTCCCCAACTCCAAATGAGACTGATTTGAATGCCCACAACTCGGGTCTTATATACCAAACAATGATGGTGTAGGAACGAATCAGGAGGCGAGTGATGGTGCGCGCTCCAATCATAGCTCCTCGAATCACATAACAGGTGTGTCGTCCACTCACAGCTCCTGGCGTCGATCATACGTCATAGCATCGGTCATCGAGGTATGGGGCGAGCTGGTATGGGGCGAGATGGTTTGCCCACTCGCTCGTTCGCTCGCTAGTCTGCTTCACCACTTGGGTAGTTTGGCTCCTTGAACTCTAATTCTAACTCTTAAATTAACATACAGGGCTCCGTATGTCAGACTTGCCACTACCGTTTTTTTAAATTATCCCATCTTTTGTACCTCTTTCATTGCTTCATTCTGAAGCATACCAATGAATCATCGGAAATAGCTTATACTCCACATGTTGCCAAATATATAGTAATATGACGTAAACAACCTTTCTATAGTTACATACACCATGTTACTATACACTGCACCTTGCAGATGAGAAAAAGAATGCACCATTTATTTTGTATGCAAAAGCTCTCTATTCCTTTCGTCCTGCATGTTGGCAAGGTGTTATCGTAATCATCAGAAATAGCTTAATTTCCACCATCAGTCTAATACAAAGTAATAGTTCTTATATAATCTTTACATAGGTATAACCCAGTCATCATATAATGTACCATGAAGATGAGAGCAAGAATGTGCCATATATTTTGACCGCAAAATATGTCTATGCCTTTCGTCCTGCACAATAGCAAGGCGTTATCGTACATAAGACTTTGTGAAGAGGAGGAGCTGTGAAAGAGGACATTAACACTGATGGATAAGAGAGAGAAACAGAGGGAGGGAGGGGATGGGGGTTACACAAGATAGCAAATCTAACAATGGGAGCAAACGGGATATGGCTTCCTGTTAGAGGATCTTATACCAAGAAAGATACGAAAGCAAGGAGGGAATGTTATGGTAGGATTTGGTGCTTGTAAGAAGGGAAAAGAGAGAACAACAACACAACATGAAAATATAAGAAAGAGGGAAGGAAGAATGGTGAAATGACCATTGTAGGATGGGTAAAACAGAATATACGGTAAAGGAAATATGACTTGGAGGAAGACAGGACGGACAAAAGGAAAGAAAGACCAGGGCTCGAGGAAGATAACGGTATGATTGAAGGAATGAAGAACAGAAACAAGAAATTAAACAGGTATAACGCGGAACTCAAAATATATGACGCAATCATGGAAGCAGACCTACACAAAATATTGGTTTCCAAGAATGTAACTCCCGCGAGAGTGTTTACAGAAAATACATTCAAAATTAAATATGTTGTCATTATGGGTAAGAATACTGTTATATAACATGTGTTTGTTGTGCAATTGTTTGCGTGGTACTGGAGGTTACATTTATGTTAATACCTGGTACAGTAGAGGTAAAGAAGTATATGCCTGTAAGTGGTGTTGGATTGGAGGAGGGGCGGCGACTGACCAGGGAAAGAGGTGAATGAAGGCGACTTATTCGTTTCCACCCCTTTGGGGATCATGACGTATGGCAATAGATAGATAAATAGATAGAAGCTTACCTCTGGAAATGTATTTATGAATATAATTGTCTTTTCATTAACAGTCTACAGAAATATATATATATATATATACAATTAACTGAAAAGCAAATTCCATCCAAAAACAAATCCAGATAGGTATAGGCCTAATTGCAAACATAAAAACATAACGCGGGGGTGGGGTCCACGAATGTTCATAAGTGACTGAACACAATCTATCTCCCCTTTCTCTCTCTCTTTTTTCTTGAACACAGCTCCTGGAGAAATATATGGCAGAGGAGGGTCGACCATATGCCACAGGAAGGATCCTGGATGATGATAAATGACCTCCCTAAACTCATACAAGTCATATCAACGATATTCTCCCGGCCATTTTTTTTTCAACTAGTTTAGATCGGCTCGTCTTTTTCTGGCGAGAATACGGGGATCTTCTACATGATAATTATTCAGTCACTATCGGCAGCAATATTTAGTCAGCATTAGTTGTGTCTATCAATATTTCAAGGCTCGTTTACATTGATAGCAGCAATTATCGTCACAATATTTCGATCAACAATTTAGTTCAGCAGTTTTCGAGCAATATTGCGTAACTCATGCATATGCATTAACAATTATGTTGATCGCTCGTTTTGTCCATATATCAATTCCAGAATCTTCCACTGGTATCAGGTAGATACAAATAATGTATTTACTCTGCAGAGTTTGTAATCAACTCCCATTCAAAAGCTACCAGTCCAGAAATGCGGGAACAAAACTATGATAACATGAATCGCGTAGGTCACTATTACCAGTTTCTATACAAGATAGTTTTGAGGAAGACGTTTACAGTCAACAACATTGGCTATTCTGTTTTGATGAACGTTTTGTTCTTAATATCCGTCTGCGGTCGTCAATCACATATACTGTAATGGGGCCAAACACAGACGCCAGACAAATGGGGGTTGCACTGGAGAGTATAATTTTTCATATCGTATACTTATGCTTGTAATGTCCAGTGGGATACAAGTGAACAGAAAGTGGTTCAAACACTCGTGTGGAATTTCATGAATAGATTGTTATGGGAAGAGCTACACTCACTTTAAGGGAAGTAAGAAAGTTTGTCAACTTAACTATATACACTATTTTGATTAGCTTAAGAGGATACATTATAGCTATCTAATCCATATGTTTATTATTCAAGACATTTGCTTGTAAGATGAATGGATTAATTTAGGGTCTAGACTCATGTCATCTGGCTTTACATTGTCGCGTGTTTCAGAGTTCATAGGTAATATTGCAGACAATAATTATCAACATGCACGTTCACAAAATATTTAATACCCCACCAAGTCTTTGCTCTTCACTAAAAAATGTTCGACCTTTAACCTCAGGAAGTATTTTTCTTATAGCTTCGGAAATATACCGGGTATATGCTTCAATTTCTGCAACCCATGTAGTTTTAATATACTGGTACCTGCTACGAAAGAAAATGCCATATTATTATCCAGCGTGTGAGAGAAATAAGAATAGTTATATATATATTGTACTCTGTACAACTCTTCAATTCATGAGTGAAACGTTACTCCCACTTGTTCTGCTATTCAACAGCTGAGCTCTGGAACTCTCTCCCTGAATCCATCTTTCCCTCATCCTATGACTTAAATTGCTTCAAACTCCGTGTGTCCAGACATTTTGGCTCGAACGTCCCTTGACTTTGGCCGTCACTCTTTTAACTCAGGGGGAGGCACTCGTCACAGGCAGTTTTGCCTTTTGTCTCCCTCATCCACACAACAAAAATATATATATATATATTTATATATAAATCAACACCAGCGCTGGCACGAACATCATTATTTTGGTAATGTTTCGGTTTAAGCATAAACCATCTTCAAACCTAAAATGAAATGAAATAAAAGCCTATAATTATGAGTGGCTGAGTAACTTTCTAATGTCAATATTCTTATGAATGACTAAATTTAAGAAATCTAGAATAACACTTAAAATTAATAGTTATAAAAATAACCTAATACATATTAGAATTAGTAAAATGGAAGATTATAATGAGAGACGAAGAAACATTATGTGAACAATAAAAGGAGGAGTGGGGAGGGAGCAAAGTTAATAACATAAATGTTTTCATAAATACAAGAACCAACCTTTACATTATTAGAAACACAGTAGAGGAGTGGAAGAGTCGTGCACACCCAGACTGGATGTATGTAACTGGGTGAGCAGGGTCTCAGACAGGAGTCTTAACAATGAATGTGTTTGGGGCAGTGGTGAGAATTGACAAATCGAAGGGTTTTATGGGGTGATCAGATGATTCAGAGTGGTTTCGAATGGCAGAAAAGGGAGAATTCAAAAGAGGTCGGTTAGTTCTAAACGACCTACCCCGATGCTCCGAGATCCTGGTGAGGGGTCTCTTGGACTGACCAATATAAGTCGCATTGCAGCGACTACACTTAAAAGAGTACACCACCGAGGACCGTAGAGAATCGGGGATTCGGTCTTTAATTTTAAAGAAGTGAGACGGTGTTTGGGGAGATTTGAATACCACTCTCAATGATATTTGCGGGTAATGTTGCCGACACCAAAGTTGATATACAATGTATATAACACAGCGACAGTAACGTTTTGCTTATTACAGAAATTTGAACCCGGACGGAAATTTAAGAAATCTCTGTAGGTAATTGCATTGGTGAAATACAGCACACTCAAACACATTGCGAAGCGGTGTATATGTGTTTTAACCACAACAATATTACATAATACCTTGGGTAGATACTTGTGTGAGTCTATTTGGTTGTACTTTGATTTCAGACTTCAAAATACGTGCGCATGCGTACGCACTTACACGCCATTCAATTACCAGCCGAAAATATTCCCTCGAAAGTGTTGGAAGAAAAACAAAATTATGAATGGGAGTGCTGCGACAGTACATGGCATATGTATGATATAGCATTTAATTTTCTCCTGTCCAGCACCATTATTCTAGTTAATAACATATAACGATTCAATAAGCTGTGAACAAAAATATATAGAGAGAGACCCCAATCACAATTCAGCGCACATTACATGACGCAGAAAACAATGTAACAGGCCTTACTATTATGACATGCGAATTAAGTAATATAGGTAACTGTACAATGACACATTGTTCAGAATAATATGTGAGGCAGCGAACAACATCTTTATTTTCATATTTTCAAACGTTTCGACATATTCTAAACGTTTGAAAATATGAAAAAAATATGTTGTTCGCTGCCTCACTCATTATCTTATTCCTGCTGAAACTACGATTCCCTAAGGACAGACCCATCTCGGATAGAATAATATGTGTATTATATTTGGAGTTATTGTTTTTATCTTGAGTTATTTGAAAAGGTTAGAGTAACAAATGTTATGGCACAAGCTTCCTTTTTCGTGACTAATGCAGCATTTTACAATGTGATATAATACAACTCTTTGTCTTTAATGATAAAGCAGTAACACCTTCGGACAACAAAAATGTATTTCCCTTTGTATTTATGTTGTATGTGTCCACGTTCGAGGTCAATACTCCAGCATTATGGAATATTCAACATCATAAGCGTGCAGAAAGCGATTGAGCTCTTTACATAAAAACTTATATTACCCATAGTATACTATTTAATTATAGCCCGTTCATTTACTTTTGTTATGTTTTGTTTTTGTTCGCAAACCCACTAAAACATACCTCTCCCAGCACTCTCCCACACGCACAAATGCCAAAATAAAACTTCAGATACACGCTACAGTATACAACACACACACACACACACATACGTGCACACACACATACTAAACACCTAGATTGTCAGGAATTTGAAGGTGACCTGGAGATTAATTAGGCAGAGGGAGTGAAGGGAACGAGGGGGTTTGTGGATGTTCTAGTTTGGGATTATAGGTGGGGTATAGAGTTGCGTTTTAAGCATGGTTCACACATAGCCGAGTCAGTGCGCGAGTTCAACACGAGTCACACTCGTCGATTATCGCCGTCGCTGGAGGCCGAGTTGGCCGCGAGTAGCAATTGATCCCGAGTCAACGAGAGTGTAACACGAGTTAACTCGAGTCAATACGAGTCAACACGTGTTCATACAAGAGTCTGTACGAGTAACTGAGAGTCAAAACGAGTGTAACACGAACCCAAGACGAGTGTAAACAATTTGAAAAATAACGGTCAAATTCCAGGGTACGTAAACAAAGAGTAGGTACGAGTCACGATGAGTGTAACACGGATCAACACGAGTGTAACACGGATCAACACGAGTGTAACACGGGTCAACACGAGTGTCAATATTAACAATCCTCGTACATGATTATTTATTTTCTATATTTATTTCAGCGATAATATTCATTACTATGATTTTATTTATATTTTTCTCATATATTTGGGTAATGTTCACCAGGGAAATTGAGATAACTTTTTGTTTTTTGTTTTTTCTGTCTATTTAATGCATCTATCTCCCTACATATATACAGTATAACCCTTGGTGACCCTGGTCTCTGTCTTCTCCTGGGTGACCTGGATGTGTGAGTTTGTGTTTTGTATCTGTGTTTATTCGTTGTTTTATGTTGTTTTTGTGTTTTCCCTGTTCTTGCTCTGTCTTGAGTCGGCTACCCCTAAAATGGGGATTGGGCCTGAGCATATAGATAGATAGATTATTTGGTCTTTTTTTAATCTATGAATCATTTCTAATAGGATGGAATTGAAAATAATATTACCCTTCTAACACACAAATAATAACATGAAAAAGAGTCAAATACAAATGTCTCCTTTGTCTTTTCAGAACCAATTAAGCCCGTCTGTCTCATAATAGTTCGTGTTTATCCCTCACTTCCCCCTCTGCAACTCTCTTTATATCTATACATCTCTCTAATGCATCTACGTAACTCCCTTATATATTAACATAACTATGTCTTATTTGGACTTTTTGTAATCTTTGAATACTTTCTAATGCGATGGAATTGAAAAATATAATATCCTTCCAGCACATAGATAAACAATAAATAAGATAGTCTACAACATATTTCAACCCTCCCCTCCGTCTTGCTGTGCGAGGCCCGAGCTTCGGAGACAGAAGATATACGTTTGATAGATTTATTTTTATTTGTTTTCCCACGGTATACACAACATGATGGGAAAATATTGTAACATGTTTTTAATTGACATTTGTGTCGTTTTTGCTGATTATGAGTTGGTGGAAACAAAAAATCTTTAATTCCATCATATCGGAAATGATTCACATATTATATGAAACCAAATAACATCCACTTTTAAGTATGTTCAATAGTTTTGCATTATCAGTAGGGTGTAGCACAAGGCTTATCAACATCATCACAGTAACGGGGTCGGGGTTGAGGCCAGGACGGGGAGGAGAGCGAGTAGGCCTACAGCGCCGGGGATTTTTTGTTTTTTGTTTTTTTTGTTTTTTTGTTTTTTCCCATGTGAAATTTATCATATTAATGACAAATACTACCCTTATTATGTTTTCAGGGACATTACAGCGCATAGTATTATGTTCTTATATCCATAACAGTATTATAATAATTTTCAGCATATTTCCCGTATACAGTATGTTCTACCATAAACTATGTCCTTCAAATTGCTTAATCATCATAATTATTTTATCTATTCTTCCAAAAAGTATTTAATTCATATTACTTATTTGTTTCTCTGTTAACAAGTCTTTTAAAACTTGAGTAACGGAAAATTGTAAATTAAACTAATTATTTTATGTGAATAAAGTAACTATAAATATTAATTGGATGCAAAACAACACCTGGAGTCACATACAATTGATTTTGACATACAAAATACAACGTAGAAATGATGACGATAATCGACGAATCACCAAAGAGTGTTACACGGGTTTACACGAGTCAACACGAGTTAACACGAATAACGAAGTTATTCAGAGTCAAACACGAGTTAACACGTATTTACACGAGTCTACACGTATGTAGGCCACACTCGTGGGTACGAGCCAAAATTTCATGCATGCATGAATTTTTTGGACCCCGTGGCGAGTACCCACGTGTGTATCGAGTAAACAAAGAGTATACACGAGTCTAACACGAGTGTTGAGGAGTCTCGACGAGTCATTGCCGAATAGCAAAATTTTATCACTCGTGTTGTACTCGCGCACCGACTCGGCTATGTGTGAACCAGGCTTTACGCAGTACACTCCTCCCGATAGTGATTATGATCCATTTTCTTTACGAGGCCTATGAGATGGTAGAATCAAAGAGAGTTGTTGTTGTTGTTGTTGTAGTTACCCAGTCTGTCTGGCCGAGCAGTCCCGAGTTTGGTAGACCGAAGTCATCCAGATGTTCAGGCCCATGAAGGGGCCAGGGTGAGATGAGATATGTTTCTGAGAGGGCAGTGGGGGAGGGGATCATCAGCCCATGGGCATGCACCCCTGGGCCCCCACTGTCCGCAACCCACCTTGGGGTGCCACTCAATCGGGAGATCTTGCCAACACCTACATGGAAAAGTAGTACAGTAAAAGAGACAACCAAGGTTGGGTAGAGGATGCTAAACCTCACTCTGTATAAAACTAACCCTCACCTAAAGAGAGGAGTTATTCTGGTTGGTCGTTTGTGAAGCCCATACGACGGTGTTACCAATCGGTCTGGTTGTATAGATTGAATATACGGCCTGTAGTAGGTATCGGATGGGAGAGGGGATGTTAGAATTATGTATTGCTTCTGTGAGTGATAATTATGTGAATGGAAAAATGATAAGTTGACGTACAAATATTTGTTCATGCGTTTGTTTTGCTTATGTATGTCATGTATATTATATTTGTTATGGCAGTGTGTCGCTGGTGTATAGACATTATGTTCTTTCCAGTGTGTTGTGTTTTGTGTGATGTTTCTCCCCTATCACACACATACACATCCGGGAACTTGTTGGAAGTCTGAGGACCAACATTAGTAGGACTTGCCTTCATATTCTGTTTGTATTATTAAAGTGAATAAAACTAGTCTATCTATTGCAATATGTTAATCTAGTATTCCAATGTTGTATTCAGGGCTTTGTGATTAGTTTCACTCTCAGGGCTTATTTGTTTGTATTAGACACTACTTATGAAAATATATTTGTTGTTCTTGATCGTATACAGTAATTCAGATTGAGTCTATCACAATGTATAGTATTCTCTGGCGTCCTTATTGTTTCCCACAGTTTGTAAATTCTCCTTGCCGTATACTTTCACCGAAGATGATGGAACAAGCATTATAAAATTGCCTTAGCATATTTTACCAAGAGTTTCCTCCTGACGAGAGAGGATAGGTTTGGCTTAGCCTTCCAACATGATATTTTGAGCTTGCTTGTTATAGGTAAGTTTGTAAATAACAAGTAAAACAAGACAGTAGTGCACTGAACTATATATTGCACAATTGATTTAAATATGAGTGAACACATCTTTGAGATTTGAGCATGTAAAGCTAACCTTCCGTATTATGTCGGTGTTATTTCCTATTAAGAAAGTGTATCTGGTTTAGAAAGGTCCGTCTTAACACATAAAATAATAGTCCAATAATATCAATAATACAACCAGGGCTGGTCAGCTTTAGTATATTATAACTATTCAGGATTGTGTACATGTTTGATTATAAAACACTGCATATCAATATCAAAACCAGAGCTCATAGATTTCATCAAAGCTGTTGATCCTGGGCAAGGCAGTAGTGCAAGCAACTGACCTAGCTCGCTGGGTCACGTTTGCTCACTCATAAATACCGGCATCATAACATGGAAGGCATGCCTACAGTATATGTTATAATAATGGTGTTCGCTAGAACAGACAAATATTTGAACACATAAATGACGACAGTCCTCAATAGAGGTTTTACTGGTACACTGCGACCATCCTCAATAGAGCCAGAGCATAAAATACCCTTAGAAAACACCCCAGTAGCACTCAAATCAAAGTAATTTGGAATTATGTGAGATAAATATTACATGTTAGATTCAGTAATTATTATAGAAATCATTATTACAACTCATATAATTATAAGGTGATTTACTTGCAGTGGTTTATGTATTTACGCAATGGACTGTTCAATTTAAAGGTCAAATCATTGTAACTTCCTCCTTCTAGTTTTTACCATGTCAGATTCTTTCCCACGCACTTTTGAGCTCACCTTGCACTTTAGATCCTCACCAGACACTGTACATGTGATCGGAAGGAGTGATGGAATATTCCATCAGCTCGGTAGGAGGTGTGTAGTGAGAGGTATGCAAAAGGGTTTGACTAGACTTAGACAGGAGCAATGGGGACGATCACAACCCGCGAAATTTCCTCTCAACATAGGGAAATTCTCTTTGTAATATTTTAATCATCATTTGTTAATTCAATAAAAACGTGGCTGGATACCTTATATTTCCTTTACCTAAATTAGAGAGGAAAGGATGGTGGCGGCTTATCTATCACATCTATTTCATATCTACCAATCTACGAGAGCAGAGCAGAGTTTCTACTCAGTACTTCAATCAACCTAACAAACTACAAACAACCAAATGTATTATCCCATAAGGAAACCTCTCAAACGGTTTACCTTTACTTTACCAAATTAAAGGAGACTCACAAACGTCTTCCTACCATTCATCCTAACAATGTGTCAACGACTTCCTTATCTGGTGTAAACATAATTACATAACATTTCCCTCCAGTATTTTCTATCACTCCTACATATGTGTCCCAACACCCCCTCGTTTTCCCCCTCCTCAATTATCGGCAATTTTTCCTCTTATTCCCCACTTTATGGGGAAACTTTTGTCGCGAATTTCCCTCACGCGGTCTCTTTAACATGGGCGAGGCAGCTAGAGATCCTTGCAACAGAGAGACTTCTAGTACAAGGCCTCAGTGTCGCTTTACAGCTCAGAGATGGAACATTATATGCCGCTTCAGCTCTCGCCTTATGATACAGTCTTGCTGTAATAATACGTCTTTTTCACCCCCCAAATGCTATTCCCACTCCTTTTATTGCTCTTAAATGTTCATATGTTCATAATAAAAGCAAAATATGCACATATGAAGAAGTAATAATTATATATATGATACTATAACGATTTTCATCTGAATAGAAACAAATACCTTCGCTTGGCGGGAGGGTTTGAACTACCATAGCTTCACAGTTTACGATTTAATATATATAGGGTGCCTTTTTGTCTGAAATGTTTATATACAGTATATATATATATATATATATATATATATATACTGTCCACAACAAGGAGGAAGCATTCAAACGGTACCGACGCCTTAAAACTCAAGAATCTCATTCTTCCTATGTTTCTGCCCGGAATCAAGCCAAATCTGTTCTTCGACTTGCCAAGCACTCTTTCATCAATAATAAATGCACTGAACTATCCAACTCTAGCTCTTCCCAAGCTTTCTAGCATCTAGCCAAAAACCTCTCCAACAACTTTTCTTCCTCGTCTTTCCCTCCCCTTTTCCACTCTGATGGCACAACCATCACTTCTTCCTCTGACAAAGCTGAACTCTGTGCTCAAACTGTTGCCAGAAAATCTACCTTGGATGATTCCGGTGCTATTCCTCCCTCTCCACCTATGCCTACTTATGCCTAATTTCCTAATCTCTTCTAAAGATTTACTTTCTACCCTCTCTGGGCTTAATACTAAGAAGGCGTACGGTTCGGACGGTGTTCCTCCTGTTGTACTTAAAAACTGTGCTTCCGTGCTGGCCCCCTGCCTAGGTCAACTCTTTCGTCTCTGTCTCTCCTCTAACATCTTTCCTTCTTGCTGGAAGTTTTCTCTCATTCAACCTGTCCCAAAGAAGGGTGACCACTCTCAGCCCTCCAACTATTGTCCAATTGCTCTCATCTCTTGTATCTCTAAAGTTTTTGAAACTATTCTTGCTTCCAAATTTCTTAGGCATTTCTCTTCTCATTATCTGCTCTCAGATCGCCAGTATGGCTTCCTTAAGGGTCGCTCTACTGGTGATCTTCTTTCATATCTTACTAACTCTTGGTCATCCAACTTTCGGGACTTCGGTGAGACTTTTTCTGTTGCACTAGACATATCGAAGGCCTTCGATAGAGTCTGGCACAAATCTTTAATTTCAAAACTGCCCTCCTTCGGTTTCTGTCCCTCCATCTGTGCCTTTGTCTCTAATTTCCTTTCCGACCGTTCCATAGCTGCGGTTGTGGACGGCTATCGCTCAATTCCTCATCCTATCAACTCCGTCATTCCTCAGGGTTCTGTCCTATCTCCTATTCTCTTTCTAATTTTCATAAATGATCTTCTCAACTGTACATCTAGTCCCATCCATTCATATGCAGATGACTCTACTTTACACCACTCAATTAGTTTTCCAGAACGCCCCAGCCAGCAGTCCCTCAAAAGTAAACGTAATGAAGCCATAAAATGCTTATCTTCTGATCTAGCTTCTATTTCCAATTGGGGTAGAGTAAACCTTGTTACATTTAATGCTTCCAAAACTCAATTTATCTATCTTACTACCCGTCAGGAACCTCCTGAGGACTATCCCTTATTCTTCAACAATACAACCCTCATCTTCCCTCAATGTTCTCGGTGTCTCTTTTTCTTCTGCTCTCACTTGGGAAGACCATATTACCAGTCTTGCTAAGGCAGCCTCCCAGAAGCTGGGTGTGCTCAACCGCCTCTAGGGGTTCTTTACCCCTGCGCAGCTACTTGCTCTGTACAGGGGCACAGTGCGTCCTTGTATGGAGTATTGTTCTCATGTGTGGGGAGGATCCTCTCACACCGAACTCCTAGATAAAGTAGAATGGAAAGCTTTTCGTATCATTAACTCCCGTCCACTCACCAATTCTCTGCAGTCTCTCTCTCTTCGCCGCAATGTTGCATCTCTCTCACTATTCTATCGCTACTACAATAATCAGTGTTCCTCGGAGCTTTCCCAGTGTATACCACCTCCTCTACGTAGGGTACGTAGCACCCGCCTTGCAACACAATCCCACCCCTACTCTGTGCAACTCTCCAACTCAAGAGTGAAACGCTATTCTCAGACTTTCTTCTATTCAACTGCTGAGCTCTGGAACTCTCTCCCAGAATCAGTCTTTCCCTCTTCCTATGACTTAAATTGCTTCAAACTCCGTGTGTCCAGGCATTTTAGCTCGAACGTCCCTTGATTTCGGCCCTGTCACTCTTTGAAATCTGGGAGAGGCACTCGTTGCAGGCAGTTATGCCTTTTGTGTCCCTCATTCACATAGAAGAAAAAAAAAAAAAATATATATATATATACAGTATATATATATATATATATATATATATATAAATACAGTATACTGTATACTGTATATATATTTCTCTCTCCCTCTCTCCCCATACTATATATTTGTTAATATGATTAAAAGAGACTTCAAATTATATAGACTTACATACATTTACGAATGAATGAAAAATATACAAACAAAATTTGGGGTCTGCTCTGCATGTCGTGTTCATCTGCTCTAACCACTTTGTCCTCTGTATACCTTAGAAGACACATTCTTGATATATAACGTCTATATTCTCAACTGCTGTACCACTATATGTGGTGTAGAACTGGCATTATCTTCCTCCACACACTTACATACATGAATAACTAACAACTATGCCGGAAACTTGCACAACTACTGTATGTTCACGCCGCTTAACTCTTAATCTGTCGGCTGATACTGTTACATTGTACACAAAAACACACACACATTTCTATCACAATATCATGGCATAATTATTTTACTATATTTAAAGCTTATAACTATATAATATTTGCCAACTCCTTCTCAGGGGTTCTATCAGTACTGTATTTATTCGAAGGAAAACTCTTCTTTTCAAGAATGATAGTGCAGATAATATGAGAAGCACATACAGTATGTGGAACACTAATAAGTACAGATAATTGAATCATGTATTTATAAGTCAATCAGAGCTTTACCAAAGTATGGGTTGAACATATTGTTGCAACAAAACAATACAGAAAGCTTAGTTTGAATAAAGCCGGAGAATATATCAGTTGCAAAGCTATCACAGCAGATTGATTTACATATACGTAAATAAGTAAATAAGCAAGAATGTTACAATTAGTTAGAATGAAAAGTTGGTATCTCAAAGACCTACTCAAATTGCAGAATATGGAGAATGTTTCCTACTCTCTTCTCGAACTCCTCTACTATAGAACTATATAATTTCTGAGGGAAGTTTGTCACTATGTTGAACAGTTATGTATGTGTTAACACTATTATTAAAGATGAGAAAATCCCCGAGGATTGGCAAAAAAGTGTAATAGTAAATATATATAGAGGAAAAGGGGATGCGCTAGATAGAGGTAATTATAGGGGCCTGAAAATGCTTGACCAAATCATGAAGGTCTGTGAGAGAGTCTTTGAGGGTTTGATCAGGCAAAGCATCTCCATTGATGATATGCAGTTTGGTCTTATGCCAGGACGTGGTACAACCGATGCTATCTTCATAGTCAGGCAGATACAGGAAAGATACTTACTAAAACGCAGGGATCTTTACTTTATGTTTCTAGACCTGGAGAAGGCCTTCTACAGGGTGCCTAGAGATGTTGTGCAGTGGGCTATGAGGAAACTTGGTGTGGAAGAGTGGCTGTTGCATGTGATAATAAAGATGTATGAGGATTAGCAAACTGCGGTGAGGGTGAGAGGGGTACTGAGTGATGAGTTCACAGTCCGGGTTGGAGTTCATCAGAGTTCAGTGTTAAGCCCCTTCCTCTTTATTATGGTCCTGGAGGCACTGTCTAGAGCTCTTACAGGCGGACTCCCGTGGGAACTGTTTTATGCAGACTATTTAGTCTTAATAGCTGACAATATGGAAGATGCTGAGGCCAAATTCAGAAGATGGAGAGAGGGCATAACGAATAAGGGTTTAGGAGTCAATATTAACAAAACCAAGGTTATGCATTGTAGATTGAGACGAGGCAATGTGGAAAAGAGCGGTGAATACCCATGTGCAGTATGTGGAAAGGGTGTGGGCGCTAACTCGATTCGATGTAGCATCTGTCAATGTTTGGTACACCATGGGAGTAAGCGCTGTAGTAGAATAAAAGGACCCCTGCCGAAGGATAAGTCAGAAATAGAGAAATTTGAGTGCGTAGTGTGCAAGGCGAGCTTGTGGTAAGTGATGATCCTGTGGCTGTGAACTTTGGAAATGAGTCATTGGAGCTGATGGACAAGTTTTGTTACCTAGGAGTTGCCATCTTTGCCGGTGGTGGGGCCGAGGCTGCCACTGTCGCTAGAATTACATGTGGCTGGGGGAAGTTCAGAGAACTGCTGCCAATTCTGACCATGAAAAGAATGACTCTCCCCCTGAAGGGAATGGTGTATGCCTCATGTGTTAGAAGTGCAATGACGTATGCCTCAGAAACATGGGCCGTTAAAGTAGAGGATGTCAACAGAGTGGAACGTAATGAGATGAGAATGGTGTGATGGATGTGGGGCCAGGCTGCAGGATAGAATAACAAATGATAAGTTGAGAAGTTTAGGTATAAAGAGTATTAGCGAGGTGATGCGTATAAGTAGACTGGGATGGTATGGACATGTGGAGAGAATGGATGAACAAAATTGGGTGAAAAAATGCAGGTCTGTGATTGTGGAGGGAGCTGCACCAAGGGGTGTACCGAGGAAGACCTGGGATCGGACTATACTGTATGTGACGATCTCAATTCCAAAAACTTGACAAGTGAAGCAGCCCTTAACATCTGGGCTGTGCAGCCCTTGTAGTATACACCATACCCCTGTGTGTAGGTATTTGTATTCATTCCTCACTAAAATCGTTAATTTACCATAAATAAAATTATTACTTATCCATATGCGCCTATTTTACGTTTAATATGAAGATAGTAACATGTGACAACAATAAAACAAGTGGGAATAGTGCTTGGGGGGGTGACACACGCGAAATATGCCGAGCGGTTCATTCATGAAGTTGACAGAGAGAGAGACCACACCTTACCTTTACAAGCTCTGGAGAGAAACTGGAGCTAGTGCTAGCTTCTCCCTCTCTCTCTCCTCCCTCCACCTCCCTCCCTTTCGACTTTGAAACCCGGTACTAAGTGTTGGCGCTGTGACGTTAACCACTCCGTTAGAACCGCATGGCTTGTCCTACAGTGACTCGCTAGGATCGCCAGGGCAGTGGATGGGGCTACAGTTTGTGTATTAGAGTGTGCTTTATTTCATATGAAAGCTTGTGACTGAATCTGAATAGATCAAATATAATTTAATATAGATTGGGATAAATCAACCAAATAATTAAGTAACTAATGAAAGCGTGTGATAAAATGGCTTAACAAATAGCGGTCTAGAATGGGCGTACACGACTAAATTGCACTTATGAAATACCAAATATGGCATGAAAGGAGTTCTGAATAAATTAACAAATTCCTAAGAGAACGCAGAACTACTGTAGCTTTGTATTATAACTTAAATACAATTATTAATCAATGGATTACTAGATAAAGTAATAAATAGAATCAATATATCCGTATTTTAAATCTAAATATAAAAGTAGAAAATTAGTTGCAAATAAAAGTAATAGGTTGAGGGTATATTATACAAATTGTAGGAGTTTATGTAACAAAATGAACGAACTTAGAGCACTCGTTAGCACAGAAAATATAGACATAATAGCGCTAACTGAAACTTGGATTAATACAGAATCTAGGCATTTTTTAGCAGAATTTGATATTCCAGGATATAGTTTGTTTAAATATGACCGAACAAGTAGGATGGGCGGAGGTATAGCAGTGTTTGTCAGGAGTACATTAAAAAGCTGTATTAAATCAGGTATTAGACTAAATAATGACAATGAAAGTGTTTGGGTAGAGGTTAACGAAGGTAGTGAGACCATAGTTATTGGAGTTATATATAGACCGCCTAATATGAGTAGAAATGGCGGAACATCTTTATGGGAGGAAATTAAAATAGCATCAAGGTTTAGCAATGTGTGCATTATGGGGGATTTTAATTTTCCGAACATTGATTGGCAGCACCAAATAGGCGACTCAGATTCAGTAGAGTTTATTGAGGTAGTACAAGATAGTTTTTTATTTCAATTCATAGACACGCCGACTAGAGGTATTAATATTCTTGATTTAGTGTTCAGTAACAATGAACATATGATAAATAATGTAGAGATTGGTGACCACCTAGGAAATAGCGATCATAAATCTATTTATTTTAATATACAATGGACAGGGAATGCTAAAGAGAATACGACACTTATCCCAGATTTCAGAAAAGCCGATTATGGTGGGCTAAGAAGAGACTTAAGGGTGGACCATATTGTTAAGCAATTAAGTCAGGATATGCCAGAGTTAAACTTGCCACCTACATATAACCAGTTTATTGATTCACTCCACAATGCTCAAAATAAATATATCCCTAAAAGAAGATTTAGATCGACGCAGAACCAACCAAAATGGATGACTAATAAGCTAATAGATCTTATAGGAAAAAAGAAAGGAATATATCGAAAAATAAAGAAAGGTGAAAATCATTTACATATATACTATCAGACTCTATCAAGACAGGTCAAAAAGGAAATTAGGAAAGCAAAAAGAAATTATGAAGTAAGGATAGCCAGTGACTCAAAAAATAACCCTAAAGCTTTTTACCAACTATATAAATCTAAAGTTAGAGATGTAATAGGCCCCCCTACAAACTTCAATAGGAGAAATAACAGAAAATTATTTAGAAATGTGCAGTACATTAAATAGTCAGTTTCTTTCCGTTTTCACTAATGAAAATTTGGCACAGATTCCAGAAGTCAATATGGTATATAGTGATGGTATAGAAAATATGTTAAGTACAGTTAGTATAAGTAGAAATGATGTTCTTAAGGAAATTGACAGACTGAAACCTCAAAAATCGCCTGGTCCTGACGAGGTATATGCTAGAGTATTAAAAGAATGCAGAGACGAGTTAAGTAGCCCATTAGCATTTTTATTTAACAAGTCATTAGAAACAGGTTTAGTTCCAGAAGCTTGGAAGCTTGCAAATGTAGTTCCGATCTTCAAAAAAGGTGATAAATCGATAGCATCCAATTACCGTCCCATTAGTCTCACATCAATCATAGGAAAGTTGCTAGAGTCCATTATTGCTAGGAAAATTAGAAGCCACTTAGTAAAATTTAACTTAATAAATTCTTCTCAGCATGGATTCACTCAGGGACGTTCTTGCCTTACTAATTTGCTTAGCTTTTTCTCAGAGGTATATGAAGCAGTAGATAGTGACAAGTCATATGATATTATATATTTAGATTTCAGTAAAGCTTTCGACAGAGTCCCTCATGAGAGATTGATGAGAAAGGTTGAGGCACATGGAATAGGAGGGTCGTTGTTGGGATGGATTAGGTCATGGCTAATTGGTAGGAAACAGAGTCAGCATAAATGGTACCAAGTCAGAGTGGGGAGCAGTCAAAAGTGGTGTCCCCCAGGGATCGGTATTAGTTCCCCTTTTGTTTCTTATATACATAAATGACCTAGATTTAGGTATAACTAGTAGGATAAGTAAATTCGCAGACGATACTAAAATGGAGAGATCAATTGATTCAGATAGCGATATAGAGTGCCTCCAAAGGGATCTAGATACCTTATATGAATGGTCAGTAAATTGGCAGATGAAGTTTAACATTGACAAATGCAAGGTATTAAAGATAGGGAAGATGCAAACAAATGTTAAATATAAATTAGCTAATTTAGAATTAGAAAATTCAGACTGCGAGAAAGATCTACTGTAGGTGTGTTTGTTAGCAATGATTTGAAGCCTAGAAAACAGTGTATAAGCGTTCGTAATAAGGCAAACAGGATTCTCGGGTTCATCTCTAGGAGTGTGAGTAACAGAACTGCTGATGTTATCTTAAAACTTTACTTGTCATTAGTGAGACCCCATATGGATTATGCTGTCCAATTTTGGTGTCCTTATTACAGAATGGACATAGATTCATTGGAGAGAGTTCAGCGTAGAATGACAAAAATTATCCATAATATTAGAAATTTTCCATATGAAGAAAGGTTGAAGAAATTAGGTTTACATTCGTTAGAGAGACGCAGAGTTAGAGGGGATATGATAGAGGTGTTCAAGTGGGTTAGTGGGATTAACAAAGGGGACATGACAAATGTGCTAAAGCTCAGTGATAGCGAAAGAACTCGTACCAATGGTTTCAAATTAGATAAATTTTGTTTCAGAAAAGATATAGGCAATTATTGGTTTGGTAACAGAGTTGTAGATGGGTGGAATAGGCTACCAAGTGATATAGTGGGATCAAGAACGATAGGGAGCTTTAAGATAAAATTGGATAAGCATATGGACGAGAAGGGTTGGGTGTGAAGGGGGATCAGCCGGGTTGGGCCAATCGGCGCTCTGCAGACCCCCGTAATCCTGTGTTAATCTCTAACCGTTTTGGTAAGATGATCCTCAGGGTATTAGAGTATTGAGCCTATAATTGGGCTTTGTAATTGGGGTTGTGTGGGACAGGGATCTGCCTTGCTTGGGCCAATCGGCTTTCTGCAGACTCCCATTTTCTTATGTTCTTATGGGCAGTCCAGAAAGGCTCTTTGTTTTCGCCCATGTCAAGGCTTTATATATTTAATTGTAAAGTATATGTTTTATCATTAACTAGTAATGATGGGATCTGGGAGAGAGAGAGGGAGTAGAACAGAGTGAGAGGGGGCGCGCAGTGTTTTTTGTCCCGCTCGATGACGTCACGGCTGGCTGCCTCGCGGGGGTTGGTGGAGAGAGGCCCTTACCATGCTGTAAGCTTTGCTAGTGGTTAGATGACTTGTAACCGCTGTTTTCCCACGCGGCTCGAGCTAGTGCGAGTATATATACAGTTCCTCGCCACTCTCTCCCTCAGATCTGGTTTCTAGAATGCACCCATCTTTTTCCCTTGCTACCTGTACCCCGCTCGCACCTGAGAATCTTTTCCTCTGCCTATTTTCTCTCTCATTTTCTATATCTTTCACCACCTTTTATTAATATTATACCCCCTCTGGTTAACTCTGCAAAATCAGCTTCATGCTGGCCAGTTGTATTGTGTGTTAAGGTCTGATATAGCCTATGTATGTTAGTTGTTAAGATAAGTGGATCACGAAGCATTGGTTGGCATTTATATTGTTTAGTACTGCTTCCTTTAGTTATTAGTGTTCTGCTGGATTAGATAATGCTAGACTAGGAGTCTGATATTATAGGTATTGTTTCCTATGAGTGCTGGCTTCAGTTAAAAGCGGCACAACATACCTGAGAACTGGAGTTGATTGAGTAAATTCTAGTCTGTGTGCCATTGAGAGTAGAGCATGCACGAATGAGGGTTTTTTGCCTATACCATTCTGCACTGTTCTAGTCTCGATTGTTTGTCTTTGAGGTACGCCAGGAGAACGCTTAATACTTCGGTATTAAGGTTTCTCAAGAGAGCTACCCTTCATTATAACGTAATATTTGACGCACAGACTTGAGATTTGCACTAGGCTATGCAGCATGCCATGCGCACCAGTATCTCGTATCATTGACTCTAGCTAGACTTTATCAGTCACAGTAGACATTAAGTATATTAACCTAATTACTCTTTTTATGCATACCCATTTATGATTACACAAGCATTTCGCAGCCTAGTTTGATGTATTGAGACACAAACGATTTAGGCTCTTTTTGTTGATAGGAATACTGCATTGTCGTGGCGATTATTATTATTGTTGTAGTGTTTAGGATATTCTTGGCTCCGACGGCATTATATATTCTGCCTTTTTGTGTGCATATCCTGCACGAGCATTGTTCCGCTGCCTGCCTTTTTGGGTTCCATTTCCGATACGAGCATCTTTATAGCATCTAACATTTAAAGAAGATTC
The DNA here is from genome assembly GCA_032716605.1 of Paralithodes platypus. Classification (NCBI taxonomy): domain Eukaryota; kingdom Metazoa; phylum Arthropoda; class Malacostraca; order Decapoda; family Lithodidae; genus Paralithodes; species Paralithodes platypus. The sequence continues at coordinate 21,179,286 of CM064515.1, read as the reverse complement.
CTTGTTAGTGTTGAAGGACTTTAGTGCACTTTCTTTCATGCAGGAGTGCCTGACATTTATTGATTAAAGTAACGTAAGCTGTAACTTCTCTTACCACCTTACTTTGCATACCATAACCAAGCACCTTCGGTTATAGGTAGTAATAGGCTGTTTTCACATAACATTAAGCCTAGAGTAGACGCACATTTATTGAGAGTTTGATAGCCTATTATTGCATATAGAACTCCGTAGAGTATTTGTGTTCTTTGTTCACTGGGAATATACTTCAGAGGTTGGAGCTAGCGCTTTCCGTTGTAACATTTATGCCATTACTAGTCCAATGAATAAGAGCCCTGATATATTTGAACCCCAGTCGTAACAAATGGCGACCTTACCTAGGATTTGGTGAACCTACATTTATTAGCAGGGAACATTTGTTGTTTTGGAGAATATTTTGCGGGGATCAGCAAGTATAATTTTTTTTTGCAACATAGTATAGCCCTTGAGTATTTCCGAGAATTTTTGTGTGTATATTGAGGTATAAGAGTTTGGGGTACTTCTTTTCTGAATATTGTGGTGAGAAATTGTTGTGAGCATCATGTCTTATACCGGGTCAGAGGAGAATGGAGACACAGTACGTAATGTCGAAACTGAGGAACAGCAGCATGATGAAAGGGTTAATCGGGTGAACTGTGAGGAGGATGCTAGGATATTTTTGCAATGGCCTGTTACTGCCGAGCGGTTGGAGGGTATGGATCGGTACGGTCTTCAATGCCTGGCCACAGCTATCGGTCATGCGGTTACTAGCAGCATGACCAAGGATAACTTGATAACGTGTGTACTGGGCAGGGTGACTGGTGAGCGAGATGGGTTGAGTGCTCAGAGCCCTTCGGCCATGCTTCCCCTACACTCGACTCCCAGTCATCCCAGTAGTTTGCCGACCCCGGGTACGCTTCCGCAGTTGGGTGGTTACTGGCAGGGTGGGTTGCCCCTGGGGGGACCACCGGTGATTTCAAACATTGTAGCACCTTCACCTCCTCAAGGGTTAACTCCAGAATTATTGCTTCAGCTCGAATTAGCTAAGCTTCAGCAGCAAATAGAATTAGCCAAGATAGAAGAGAGAAAAAGTCACCAGCACATAGAGCTAGCAAAAATCCAAGCTGATTTGGAGTCAACTAGGTACTGTGCCGACATGGATGTAGAGAAGTCGCGAGTAGAGGCAACGGGACAGCGACTTGGGGCTGGTAACCGTGTTCATGAGCAGTCTCTCTCGCACTTATTGAAACTGGTTCCGGTGTTTGATGAGAGTGGTGTAACAGAATTGTTCACACGCTTTGAGAAGAAGTGCCAGGAACACCAGTGGCCAGAGAATAAGTGGGCAGCACTTGTATCCTCTAGATTAATAGGCAAGGGTCTTAAAGCCTACGATGCGTTACCTTTGGAGTTATGTATTGTGTACGAGGATCTCAAGGAGGCTGTCCTGAGGGCTTACGAACTGCAACCAGAAACATACCGTTTGAAGTTCCGGGTGTAACGAAGGGAAGAGATAGCACCTTTTTGGAACACGCCCGGGACTTGTCCGATGCTATGGGGAACTGGCTCCGATCTGAGAAGGTAACAACGTTTGATGGAGTTAAGCAGTTGATGATGTTGGAGCAGTTCTTTAAGAGCACGGGCGGTGATCTAACTTTGAACTTAAAGGAGAAAAACCCAAGAACTCTAGTCGAAGCAGCAGAAATGGCTGATCGACGGCTGTCGTCGATTCGGGGTTGCGGGTCCTCACAGAAGTACGATGTAAGTGCTAAGGACCGTTATCCTCCCCCTCCCCGGAACAATGACACATTTAAACAGAAGAGCCATGAAACTAAAACTGAATCCAAACCTTACACCACACCGTATGTGAAAAGTCAGGGGCCTTTTACATCACAGTATAAGCCGAAACCAAAATTTATGTGTTTTAGTTGCCACCAGGAGGGTCATAAGGCAAATGAGTGCCCTAGTCGACCTCCTCCGGCAGCCGTGTCTTTTGCTCACGGCATTGGAGTGTTCAAGAGGACATCGGAGTTTGTTAGAGGCATTTCTTCCGAGGTAAATACACTGCCAGTGCAGAAGGATCCGGAAGGCTTATTCCCTGTCCGTGATGCCTTTAGTGACCACAGGGGACTCGGTTGTGTGGAGTGGGGGGGTAGAAGACATGAGGTGAGAATTTTGCGTGACACTGGGGCATCGCAAACACTGTTGAGAAATTTCACTGGTAAACCTGTCAATACGGCGCGGGTGGTTGTGGTTCAGGGAGTTAATGCGACAAGGTCATACCCGCTTGTGAGAATGAAGGTGGAAGTTGATGGTGTGACTCGGGACCTGGATGTAGGAATTGTGGAGAAGTTACCTGTTGGGGGCGTCGACCTCCTTCTCGGCAACGACTTTGCGGGACCTACTTCTGAGGCTCCACCCTTGGTCGTTGTCGAGAAGCCGGCCGACGTGAGTAGGGAGGAGCAGGAGTGGGTTGAGAAGTGTCCGGTGCAGCCTATGGCGTGTGTTGTCACCGGAGATTCTGCATCCAGGGAGTCACATTCTGGTCAACAATCTTTAGATCAGCGGAGGAAGGGTACCGAGAAGGGGTTGGAAGTTGATGCGGTTGAGAGTTTAGTATCAACGGACCTTCTCGGGGACTCGGTATTACGACCACATTTCGAGTCTGGAGAAGACCCAGTAACTGTTCCTGGAGGGGCAGAGGATGGGCTTAAAAAGACGAAAGAGTTGAAGGAGACAGTGATGCACAGTCGGGAGATGTAGCAACAAGGTACCCTGACGCGTACCCTATGAGAAATGGGTTGGCGAAAACGGTGGTCCGAAGCTTGCAAGTGTATTTTTCCCGGTATGGTTGCCCGCAGGGGATTTAGGCAGTCCGGGGACCCAACTTCACTTCTAGCCTCTTTGTACAAGCAATGCCGCAGCATCGGATTGTTGGGGTTGTGTCATCTGCATATCATCCGGAGAGCCAGGGTGTGTTAGAGCGATGGCACTCAGCCTTGAAATCTGTGCTTCGTTGTTGTTGCTTTGAGAGTGGGAGGGATTGGGATCTTGGCCTGCCATGTGTTTTGTTTGCTGTGTGGGAGGTACCTGGGGAGAGTTTGGGATTCAGCCCTAATGAGCTCGTCTTTGGACACCGTGTCAGAGGGCCTCTCCATATGGTTGAAGAAGTATGGGAGGGCGCAGAAAAACCTTGTTCTATGCTCAAGTGTGTCCTCAACAGTCGAGAACGGATGTTGCGCAGTCTGGAGTTGGCTGGCCGTAATTTGACTAGCTCTCAGGCCCTCAGGAAGGACAGGTACGACCTCAAGGTTGAACTCAGGGAGTTTCACGTGGGTCAGGAGGTGTTGATTCTACTGCTCCATGTAGGTCACCCCTTATCCGCGAAGTACGCTGGTCCTTATAGGGTGGTGGAGGAGCTCTCGGACCTGGTTTACTTGGTAGCCACTCCAGACAGACGGAAGCGCAATCAGTTATGTCATGATAATCCCGTGAAGGAGTATGGGAGGCACCCCCCTGAGCCTCTCACTGTGCCTGTGATGACGTTTAGCAGTCAAGGTGGAGAAGGAGAACGGGACAGTCAAGCTCAGGTGGAGGATAACTGGAAGGATAAGAAGTTCAAATGGGCGCCTGAGTGTGAGAAGGTGTTTAGAGAAGTAAAACACCTGTTGTGCACTCACCCGATCCTCAGGGCCCCTGACTTTAGCCTACCTTTCCAACTAGCAACGGAGGCTAGTGGTGTGGGGGCTGGTACCGTCCTTGTGGAAAAGGACGATGAAGGGCTGGAGCATCCTGTTAGTTTCTGCTCGGAGAAGTACAATTCGGCCCAGGGGAGCTGCTCTGTTGTCGAGGAGGAGCTGCTGGCGGTTGTGCTTGTGCTGGGGCATTTCGAGGTCTATGTTCCAGCCTATGGTCCGGTCGTTGTAGTTTACCCAGATCATCACCCTCTCAAGTTCTTGGACCAGTTTCACAATCGGAATATGAGGCTGACCAGGTGGTCACTAAGGTTATTGGTATATAACCTGGACATACGCCATATTGCCGGTTGTGACAACGTGGTTGCAGATGGTCGTTCAAGGGTATATGATCCTGGGTAGATTGACACACGGGTAGCCTCCTGCTTTAGTTTGAATAGTATTTTGCGCTTGGTGCTTGTTGGCTCGCGGTTGTAGCCCAGCGTATTGGGTCGTAAAGCAGGAGTTGAGCGTTTGGTATAGAAGAAAAAACTAGGCTTGTCCCTATAGTGCAGCCGAAATAAACAAATTATAAACATAAAAATCAAATAAAAACTCTTTCTTTGATAGTTGAATATTTTTAGTATGTTATAGCAGTAATTCTGAGTTGCACTCCTCTCAGAATGCTGGGCTAGAGAAGCTCGCTCTTGAGGAGCATAACTACATATAATTTAACCTATGGTGTTGGGGAGGGTTATAATTTTGAAAAATGTTTTGTTGAAGAACTGTGCCAGATATTTTACTGCCGCTGGGTGATGGGAAGTGGAGATATAGCATGGGTTCTAACCATCAGATTTTTGTGAGCCTTGGGGCCTCTGGGAAAAATCTTGGGGGGGGGTGACGTTAACCACTCCGTTAGAACCGCATGGCTTGTCCTACAGTGACTCGCTAGGATCGCCAGGGCAGTGGATGGGGCTACAGTTTGTGTATTAGAGTGTGCTTTATTTCATATGAAAGCTTGTGTCATGGGCAGTCCAGAAAGGCTCTTTGTTTTCGCCCATGTCAAGGCTTTATATATTTAATTGTAAAGTATATGTTTTATCATTAACTAGTAATGATGGGATCTGGGAGAGAGAGAGGGAGTAGAACAGAGTGAGAGGGGGCGCGCAGTGTTTTTTGTCCCGCTCGATGACGTCACGGCTGGCTGCCTCGCGGGGGTTGGTGGAGAGAGGCCCTTACCATGCTGTAAGCTTTGCTAGTGGTTAGATGACTTGTAACCGCTGTTTTCCCACGCGGCTCGAGCTAGTGCGAGTATATATACAGTTCCTCGCCACTCTCTCCCTCAGATCTGGTTTCTAGAATGCACCCATCTTTTTCCCTTGCTACCTGTACCCCGCTCGCACCTGAGAATCTTTTCCTCTGCCTATCTCTCTCATTTTCCATATCTTTCACCACCTTTTATTAATATTATACCCCCTCTGGTTAACTCTGCAAAATCAGCTTCATGCTGGCCAGTTGTATTGTGTGTTAAGGTCTGATATAGCCTATGTATGTTAGTTGTTAAGATAAGTGGATCACGAAGCATTGGTTGGCATTTATATTGTTTAGTACTGCTTCCTTTAGTTATTAGTGTTCTGCTGGATTAGATAATGCTAGACTAGGAGTCTGATATTATAGGTATTGTTTCCTATGAGTGCTGGCTTCAGTTAAAAGCGGCACGACATACCTGAGAACTGGAGTTGATTGAGTAAATTCTAGTCTGTGTGCCATTGAGAGTAGAGCATGCACGAATGAGGGTTTTTTGCCTATACCATTCTGCACTGTTCTAGTCTCGATTGTTTGTCTTTGAGGTACGCCAGGAGAACGCTTAATACTTCGGTATTAAGGTTTCTCAAGAGACCTACCCTTCATTATAACGTAATATTTGACGCACAGACTTGAGATTTGCACTAGGCTATGCAGCATGCCATGCGCACCAGTATCTCGTATCATTGACTCTAGCTAGACTTTATCAGTCACAGTAGACATTAAGTATATTAACCTAATTACTCTTTTTATGCATACCCATTTATGATTACACAAGCATTTCGCAGCCTAGTTTGATGTATTGAGACACAAACGATTTAGGCTCTTTTTGTTGATAGGAATACTGCATTGTCGTGGCGATTATTATTATTGTTGTAGTGTTTAGGATATTCTTGGCTCCGACGGCATTATATATTCTGCCTTTTTGTGTGCATAGCCTGCACGAGCATTGTTCCGCTGCCTGCCTTTTTGGGTTCCATTTCCGATACGAGCATCTTTATAGCATCTAACATTTAAAGAAGATTCCTTGTTAGTGTTGAAGGACTTTAGTGCACTTTCTTTCATGCAGGAGTGCCTGACATTTATTGATTAAAGTAACGTAAGCTGTAACTTCTCTTACCACCTTACTTTGCATACCATAACCAAGCACCTTCGGTTATAGGTAGTAATAGGCTGTTTTCACATAACATTAAGCCTAGAGTAGACGCACATTTATTGAGAGTTTGATAGCCTATTATTGCATATAGAACTCTGTAGAGTATTTGTGTTCTTTGTTCACTGGGAATATACTTCAGAGGTTGGAGCTAGCGCTTTTTGGTTGTAACATTTATGCCATTACTAGTCCAATGAATAAGAGCCCTGATATATTTGAACCCCAGTCGTAACAGCGCCATAAATAAACCAATAATCACAGGAATAATAGAAAAATAGGTGATAATTGAAGGGGGATGGGAGGGGGGGGGGAGAAAGGGGGAAGGAGGGGACTTTGACATATGTGAAGGAGTGATTGGGGGTATGGAGGGGAACTATCTCACTTAACCCTTAAATGGCGGCGCGCAACATAAGTCGAGTATAATAAATCTGGACTATGTGGCGGCGCGCGACATAGGTCGAGTTGGTATTTCCCGCCGTAATTTAAGTGGAAAGCAAAATCTAGCGGTCAGGCAGTGCACTAGTAAGTCCCACCCACACATCCCCACCGCGTGAGCTTGGCTCAGTACCGCTCTAGCCGCCACAATGGAGAGACAAGATTTGCCCGTGTTCGATTCGGTGCCCGGCCCCAGTACGTCGCGCCAGCCAAGGCGTAGGGCCCCGCTCTCAGCCGAGGAGTTAGTTCTGCTGATGAACTCTTCAGCGGTATCTAGAATATCGTTGAATGAAAGCATGGAAGGGCTTGGTGACAGTGGGGGAAGTGAGGAGGAAGAAGAACTGGAAGATAACCCTGTCATCGGTTTTCACAGACGCCATAACTTGCAGGGCGAAGATGGTGAAGATAGTGACGAGGAGCTTGGTGACACACTGGTGTTGGTGTTGGTAAGTACAATGTACATTTATATTATTTGAGAGATTGATAGAGATTATATATATTATATATATCGGTGTACAGTAGAATACATTCCTTACGCATGTGACTGAAATTGCTCGCAAGTTTGATTGCAAGCGATTGAAGATTGTGGTGTTGGTCTTCATATATTACGTTTCCATTCATTATTTATAGGCGTAGGCTATATAATACATATATATCGGTGTACAGTAGAATACATTCCTTACGCATGTGACTGAAATTGCTTGCAAGTTTGATTGCAAGCGATTGAAGATTGTGGTGTTGGTCTTCATATATTACGTTTCCATTCATTATTTATAGGCGTAGGCTATATAATACATATATATATCGGTGTACAGTAGAATACATTCCTTACGCATGTGACTGAAATTGCTTGCAAGTTTGATTGCAAGCGATTGAAGATTGTGGTGTTGGTCTTCATATATTACGTTTCCATTCATTATTTCCTTACGCATGTGACTGAAATTGCTTGAAAGTTTTATTGCAAGCGATTGAAGATTGTGGTGTTGGTCTTCATATATTACGTTTCCATTCATTATCTTATTATCTTATAGGCGTAGGCTATATAATACATATATATCGGTGTACAGTAGAATACATTCCTTACGCATGTGACTGAAATTGCTTGCAAGTTTGATTGCAAGCGATTGAAGATTGTGGTGTTGGTCTTCATATATTACGTTTCCATTCATTTGATAGGCGTATATCACGGTGTAGGGTTGATTTCATAGTATGAAATCAACCCTACACCGTGATACATACGCCTATCAAATGATGGTATTGATATTATTATTTAGTGTTTGCGAGTTTTCAATCATTTGATAGGCGTATATCACGGTGTAGGATTGATTTCATAGTATGAAATCAACCCTACACCGTGATATAGACGCCTATCAAATGATGGTATTGATATTATTATTTCGTGTTTGCGAGTTTTCAATAATTTGATAGGCGTATATCACGGTGTAGGATTGATTTCATAGTATGAAATCAACCCTACACCGTGATATAGACGCCTATCAAATGATGATATCAATATACGGTATATATATATATATATATATTTATATATATATATATAGCCTATATATATATATATATATATATAAATATATACGTATATTGTTCTATATATGATATTTTGGAGAAATTTACTTTCTCTCTCACTTTCTCTCTCTCTCTCTCTTTCTCTTTCCTTCTTCCTATCGTGTTTGTGTGACTTACTGATTACTGTAGGCCACTCCTCAAACAACCAACCCTCACAGCCACCCGGGCAGTACCACCAAGTAGGATTTTCTTTCTCTACCTTCATGTATTCATGTATTTATTCATTTCTTCGCGTGCCTCCATGTTGCTTGCAATCATTTGATAGGCGTATATCACGGTGTAGGGTTGATTTCATAGTATGAAATCAACCCTACACCGTGATATATACGCCTATAAAAAATGATGATATCAATATACGGTATATATATATATATATATATTTATATATATATATATATATATATACATATATATATATATATATATATACGTATATTTATTGTTCTATATATGATATTTTGGAGAAATTGACTTTCTCTCTCTCTCTCTCTCGCTCTCTCTCTCTCTTTCTCTCTCTCTTTCCTTCTTCCCATCTGTTTGTGTGACTCACTGTTTATCAGGTCAATCCCCAGAATACCCTTGACAATTAGCCCCGGGCACTACCATCTTGTAGTATATTCTTTCTCTACCTTCATGTATTTATTCATTTCTTCGCGTGACTCCATGTTGCTTGCAATCATTTGATAGGCGTATATCACGGTGTAAGGTTGATTTCATAGTATGAAATCAACCCTACACCGTGATATAGACGCCTATCAAATGATGATATTGATATTATTATTTAGTGTTTGCGAGTTTTCATTCATTTGATAGGCGTATATCACGGTGTAGGGTTGATTTCATAGTATGAAATCAACCCTACACCGTGATATATACGCCTATCAAATGATGGTATTGATATTATTATTTCGTGTTTGCGAGTTTTCATTCATTTGATAGGCGTATATCACGGTGTAGGGTTGATTTCATAGTATGAAATCAACCCTACACCGTGATATATACGCCTATCAAATGATGGTATTGATATTATTATTTCGTGTTTGCGAGTTTTCATTCATTTGATAGGCGTATATCACGGTGTAGGGTTGATTTCATAGTATGAAATCAACCCTACACCGTGATATACGCCTATCAAATGATGGTATTGATATTATTATTTCGTGTTTGCGAGTTTTCATTCATTTGATAGGCGTATATCACGGTGTAGGGTTGATTTCATAGTATGAAATCAACCCTACACCGTGATATATACGCCTATCAAATGATGGTATTGATATTATTATTTCGTGTTTGCGAGTTTTCATTCATTTGATAGGCGTATATCACGGTGTAGGGTTGATTTCATAGTATGAAATCAACCCTACACCGTGATATACGCCTATCAAATGATTGCAAACTCGCAAACACGAAGGTGTAGGGTTGATTTCATACTATGAAATCAACCCTACACCGTGATATATACGCCTATAAAAAATGATGATATCAATATACGGTATATATATATATATATATATATATATATATATATATATACGTATATTTATTGTTCTATATATGATATTTTGGAGAAATTTACTTTCTCTCTCTCTCTCTCTCTCTTTCTCTCTTTCTCTTTCCTTCTTCCTATCTTGTTTGTGTGACTTACTGATTACTGTAGGCCACTCCTCAAACAACCAACCCTCACAGCCACCCGGGCAGTACCACCAAGTAGGATTTTCTTTCTCTACCTTCATGTATTCATGTATTTATTCATTTCTTCGCGTGACTCCATGTTGCTTGCAATCATTTGATAGGCGTATATCACGGTGTAGGGTTGATTTCATAGTATGAAATCAACCCTGCACCGTGATATATACGCCTATAAAAAATGATGATATCAATATACGGTATATATATATATATATATATATATATATATATATATATATACGTATATTTATTGTTCTATATATGATATTTTGGAGAAATTTACTTTCTCTCTCTCTCTCTCTCTCTCTCTTTCCTTCTTCCCATCTGTTTGTGTGACTCACTGTTTATCAGGTCAATCCCCAGAATACCCTTGACAATTAGTCCCGGGCACTACCATCTTGTAGTATATTCTTTCTCTACCTTCATGTATTTATTCATTTCTTCGCGTGACTCCATGTTGCTTGCAATCATTTGATAGGCGTATATCACGGTGTAGGGTTGATTTCATAGTATGAAATCAACCCTACACCGTGATATAGACGCCTATCAAATGATGATATTGATATTATTATTTAGTGTTTGCGAGTTTTCATTAATTTGATAGGCGTATATCACGGTGTAGGGTTGATTTCATAGTATGAAATCAACCCTACACCGTGATATATACGCCTATAAAAAATGATGATATCAATATACGGTATATATATATATATATACTGTATATTGGTGTATATTGCTTGCAATCATTTGATAGGCGTATATATCACGGTATACAGTACATTTGTTTCTTTACGAAGGTGACCTTGAAATTGCTAGGACTTTTCTCTCTTTTCGTAAGGAAAGAAATGTACTGTACACGTTATATATACGCCTATCAAATGATTGCAAGCAATATACAGTATATATATATATATATACTGTATATTGGTGTATATTGCTTGCAATCATTTGATAGGCGTATATATCACGGTATACGGTACATTTGTTTCCTTACGCAGGTGACCTTGAAATTGCTAGGACTCTCTCTCTCTCTCTCTCTCTCTCTCTCTCTCAAATCAATCATGTCTTAGTTGTCAAGTTTGAGTCTGCACATCCCTCATACGAAATACCATTCCCACAATTTTCATAGGCAACACAAGACAGGCTAAACGACGAAGATCGTCATCCCCACAGCCACGCCCATCCACATCCAGGCAGCGAGCTTCGTCAGAGCCTCCAGTGATGCCCGGTGAGCTAGGGAACATCTCGGGGGTAGTGCAGCTACCACCACTAACCCCCGCCCATGGACAACCAGGACCAGCGACGTCAACACCAGCTGTTGTTGCTCCTCCCAGGTTGTCAACGCCACCCGGGCTGCAGCGGATGAGGAGGATCAGGAGGACCAGGCGTCGGCTGACGATGTCTGAGAGGGATGCCGGCACCGGCTCAAGCTCTCCCGATTCGCCTGAAGCCAGGGTATCCCCCACGCCAGCAAGCGACTCTAATGGCGGGCAGGCACAGCCACAGCCACAGCAGGGACCGCCACAACAGGGACAGCCACAGCAAGGTGCCCGGGGAAGGGCCCGAGGAAGGGCCCGAGGAAGGGCCGGAAGAGGTGATCGGGTACATGCTCGGGGAGGTGCCCCAGGAGGTGCCCCAGGAGGTGCCCCGGGAGGTGCCCCAGGAGGTGCCAGAGGAGGTGCCCCGGGAGGTGCCCCAGGAGGTGCCAGAGGAGGTGCCCCGGGAGGTGCCCCGGGAGGTGCCCCAGGAGGTGCCCCGGGAGGTGCCCCAGGAGGTGCCCCAGGAGGTGCCCCACGAGTGGTCGGGAGGGGCAGGAGGCCGGACGAGCCACCTATCTTTGAGTGGGAGCACTGCGAGCCTCGGGATATGCCTGGGGTTCCACCCAATTTTGATAAGGGGACAAATGGCGTCCAGCCTGCCTTTCCCTGTTCCGAAGATGACACCCCTTATGACTACTTCCGAGCATTCTTTGACGATGACTTGCTCGGGGACATGGTAAGGGAGACAAACCTCTACGCAACCCAGCACTCCGAAGAGATGGCCTCGCCCCACATGAGGAGATGGACGCCCATCGATATCCCTGAGCTCCTCGTGTTTTTGGCCCTCACCATGCTAATGCCCCACATGAGAAAGCACAACATGCTGGATTATTGGCTGATGCATGACATTAGATCAACGCCAGTCTTCAACATGTACATGCCCAGGGACCAATACCGGCAAATTCTCAAGTGCTTGCACTTTGTCGACAACACTGCCGCACACGGAGCTGACAAGCTTGAGAAAATCCGGCCATTCCTGAACTCCCTCCTGACCAGGTATCGCCGGTTTTTCAAACCTTTTCAGAATGTTGTGATTGATGAGTCCTTGATCTTCTTCCGTGGACGTCTCTCTTTCAGGCAGTACATTCCGTCGAAGCGTCACCGCTTCGGGATCAAGTTCTTTGTACTGTGTGACTGCGAGACAGGATACGTGCTGGACCTCATCATCTACACCGCTACTGATGTGGACATTCCAAACGACCTACTGGGTCTTTCAGGGGCGGTTGTGAAGACACTGATGGAGCCGTATCTGGATGCCAACCGTATCTTGTAGAGCGACAATTTCTACACCTCTCCTCTCCTTGCCAGGTATCTCCTTGCAAGGAGCACGGGAAGCTGTGGAACTGTCAGGGCAAACAGGAAACACTGGCCCAAGTTTCATGCTACACAGAAGGAGACATCTTCCGGAAGAAGAGCAGCAGTGACAGTATACTGGCTATTTGTTGGCATGACACAAAGCCAGTCAATGTCCTCTCCACCTTCCACAAGTCCACAATGCGAGATAGCGGGAAGAAGAGATACCACATGGACCCTGTCACCCGCGAGAAGCATCTAGTCCCTATCTCCAAACCTGACCTTGTTATGGACTACAACATAAACATGCGGTTGGTGGATAAGAGTGACATGCAAATCACTGCTGTTGACTGCCTCAGGAAGACGTGTAAGTGGTATAAGAAGGTGGTACTCCATCTTCTTGATGTCACTATCCTGAACGCGTACAACCTGTGGATGACGCGGATAGGAAGGAAGAGCTCGGTAAGGCTGTTCGCGAAGGACATCATCGACTCCATCTTCAGGAAGCACGGAACCACACGTATGCTACCACCTCCGAGGCCGATCGTGAATATGCCTGCCCGGCTTGAGAGCCGGGACTACTTCTTGACCCACATGCTTGTGTTTTGCCCCCGCTCAGCATCACAGATCGCAGCCAACCGGAAGCACGGACTGAAGCAGTGCCACGTCTGCAGACATACAACAAGGAGGAACCAAATAAGGAAGGAAACTACATTCATGTGTAGTTATTGTAATGTGGGACTATGCGCTTCTCCATGTTACACAGAGTACCACACACTGGAACACTTCTAGACCTCTTCCAAGACCTCCTCCTCCTCTAGACCTCTTGCCAATCATTCATAAGTTCATGCAATCATTCATTCATCTATTTCAAACTACCTCATGAATTCATGTCATTCAATCATTCATATGGTGGAATAGCACACTACCCAAACACAAGTGCATTCATCATCATCAGCAACATCACCCATTACATCCATAAGTTTCTAATCTCATCCATCCATCTGCTTCTTGGTCTACCTCATACATCCATGTCATTTGTCTACCTCAATCATATAACTGCCTTTTATCTACCTCAATCCTATAACTGCCTTTTCTACCTCAATGAAATGTGGATTACACCTCCTGGGAACACCACAAAAAAAAAAAAAGTCATCAACACTACCCCATAGGGTGATTTGGAAATGTGTTGAAATAATATTATTTATAAAACAAAACAAAAATTCCTGCAAAGCAAGCGAAACAGAGAGAGAGTGAAAATGCACGCCTATATATATATATATATATATATATATATATATATATATATATATATATATATACGCCTATCAAATGATTTCAATCAATATACGGTATATATATATATATATATACCTGTATATATATATATATATACCGTATATTGGTATCAATCATTTGATTGGCATACATATCACCATGTACGTACCGGTACATTGTAGGGACAGAAATGTACCGTATACCGTGATATATACGCCTATATAATGATTGAAATCAATATAGACCAATATACAGTATATATATATATTGATATCAATCATTTGATAGGCGTATATATCACGGTATACAGTACATTTTTCTCCTTACGAAAGGAGAGAGAAGAGTCATAGCAATTTCAAGGTCACATGTACGGTACATAGTAGGGACAGAAATGTACCGTATACCGTGATATATACGCCTATCAAATGATTGAAATCAATATAGACCAATATACAGTATATATATATTGATATCAATCATTTGATAGGCGTATATATCACGGTATACGGTACATTTTTCTCCTTACGAAAGGAGAGAGAAGAGTCATAGCAATTTCAAGGTCACATGTACGGTACATAGTAGGGACAGAAATGTACCGTATACCGAGATATATACGCCTATCAAATGATTGAAATCAATATAGACCAATATACAGTATATATATATTGATATCAATCATTTGATAGGCGTATATATCACGGTATACGGTACATTTCTCTCCTTACGAAAGGAGAGAGAAGAGTCATAGCAATTTCAAGGTCACATGTACGGTACATAGTAGGGACAGAAATGTACCGTATACCGTGATATATACGCCTATCAAATGATTGAAATCAATATAGACCAATATACAGTATATATATATTGATATCAATCATTTGATAGGCGTATATATCACGGTATACGGTACATTTCTCTCCTTACGAAAGGAGAGAGAAGAGTCATAGCAATTTCAAGGTCACATGTACGGTACAGAGTAGGGACAGAAATGTACCGTATACCGTGATATATACGCCTATCAAATGATTGAAATCAATATAGACCAATATACAGTATATATATATGTATATATCATTGATACGCGTATATGTCACGGTATACGGTACATTTCTCTCCTTACGAAAGGAGAGAGAAGAGTCATAACAATTTCAAGGTCACCATCGTAAGGAAAAAAATATACCGTACATGGTGATATATATACGCCTATCAAATGATTGATATCAATATTCACCAATATACAGTATATATATATATATATATATATATATATATATACCGTATATTGATATCAATCATTTGATAGGCATACATATCATCATGTTCAAGGTACATTCGTAAGGACAGAAATCTACCGTATACCGTGATATATACGCCTATCAAAGGGTTTAAATCAATATACACCAATATACATTATATACCGTATATTGATATCAATCATTTGATAGGCATACATATCACCATGTACGGTACATTTCTCTCCTTACGAAAGGAGAGAGAAGAGTCATAACAATTTCAAGGTCACCTTCGTAAGGAAACAAATATACCGTACATGGTGATATCTAT
This sequence comes from Paralithodes platypus, assembly GCA_032716605.1. NCBI lineage: Eukaryota > Metazoa > Arthropoda > Malacostraca > Decapoda > Lithodidae > Paralithodes > Paralithodes platypus. The sequence continues at coordinate 21,163,981 of CM064515.1, read as the reverse complement.
TAGCCTATCAAATGGTTGATAACAATATTCACCGATATACAGTATATATATATATATATATATATATATATCATTTTATATATATATCACCATGTACGGTATATTGGTTCCCTTACGAAGGTGACCTTGAAATTGCTATGACTCTTCTCTCCTTTCGTAAGGAAAATATACCGTATACCGTGATATACACCGATATACAGTATTATATATATATTTTATTAGTGATAAATGAAAGAGAATACAGAAACTGAACTGAAAATAGAGTGAAAAAGATATAATAATACAGAAATATTACAAGCAAATAAAGAAAGAGGGATTAGAGAAAAGAATAATGAGAATTACATATACGAAAGGGAGAAATATAGAGAAGAGAGACAGGGAGGAAGGGAGACAACGCGTACGAAGGAGAAGGGAGGAGAGAGAGAGAAAGAAAGCGAGCTAGCCAGAGAGAGAGAGAGAGTCAGACAGACAGACGAGAGGAGTGAGAGAGAGAGAAAGAGCGAGAATACAGAGAATACAGAAATAAGGAGAAACAAGATAAAATAAGAGGGCTTACCGAAGGAATAATAGACGCCCGTGATGGCCGAAGTCAGGACAAAGCGAACGCATCCGAACGCGCCTGGGAAATACACCAAAAAGTAGCCTCCCTTCCTCACCTCCTCCCACCCTCCACACTCGCTCAATTCATTCAGAATAGACTTCTATGGGGAGACGAAGAGTTGTTCGTTCCAAAAATCATCGTTTCGTTCCGATTGGAGCCATAGTTACGGCGCTAGGGCGAGTGAAAGTGAGCGAATATTTCGGGATTGTGCCCGCTGGGCGGCTCGGTGTAAAATACCGCCTAGCCCGCCAGCCAATAAGGTGTTAAACACCATTTTTTTGTTTTAAGTGCCACTGGGGTGTTTTATTTTTTATTTTTTTAGGCCTAGGATCTTAAGAGTCTCCCCGCAGTCGCCCAGTAAAACCTCTTAAAAGTCTCCCCACCGCTGCCGGGTTAACAGGGTTGCCTGGAACGCCGCCATTACGACAAGAAACTGAAACTGCACGTGTGCTTGGAACACTCAACCCTTAATGCTGGGGTCACACATTCACGTATATGCTCCCGTATGCTCCCGTACGAAGGTTTATTGGTAGTTGGCAACCGAATACGTAAAACGTAAAAGCTTAGTACAAAAACGTAAATTAAATTGTGTCTAGTCTTGGGGGTTGGTACGCATGGCGGGAGTAGCCACGCTGGTCGGGGAGGTGGTTGGTGCGGCCAAGGCCGCCCGGTATGTTTTGGATTTCAAATCAGATACGGGGCTCGCGCTCACGTATGTCAAAAGTCGGGAAATCTTACGTCTGACCGGGCGAGCTGCTATGTCTGACGGGAGCAGCCCTGTCAGACGTAGCTGCTCGCCCGGTCAGACGTAAGCTGCTCCCGTCAATCGTAAAATATTCCCGTCAAACGGGAAAGTTTACATTAGTCCGGGTGCATCTGGCAGCCCCGGCGCACTGCGGTTGGCGGGAAAATGCGGCAACGTTGTACGGGGGGGGGAGGGGGGGGGGGGGGGTATATAAGTACCAGCGGGGGACACTCCAGTCACACCTCTCTGGAGCAGCAACCAACGTATATATACGTCCTCGCCGAAAATAAATCGTAGCAGCAAAACGACTGCACCTATGGCTTTCATATTTTTACCACATATTTTTACCTTTTAGGCTACCCACCACAAAAATCCCAAATCTCTCCTCCCACCCCCTCGCTGACTGTCGGTCCCATCAGAAGGAAAAAAAAGGAAAATCTGTGGCGGCGAAACGACTGCACCAATCGGTTCCATATTTGTGTGACAAGTCCCTTACCCTTCTGCCTTCCCCCCACCACACTCCCAACCGCCTCCCACCACCCACTTCTAACGTATCCGTACGAAGAAAAGGAAAAAAAGGAAAATCCGTGGTGGCGAAACTACCTCACCAATCCTTCATATGTGTAACACAAGTCAATTACCCTTCTACCTTCCCCCCACCAACCCCAAAACCACTCTCCCACCACCCTCCCACCCCTACATTCCGATACCATAATAGTCTCTGTAGTCTATAGTGTCTTTTCAGCTACTTTCGGGACCATCGGGGACCTGATTTCTGGCGAGGGGAGTGTTTTTTTTACCATTATCCTTCCTTTCTCTCCCAACTTGATAGATTTAGCGAAAAAAAACAAAAAAACTCTGGCACTGGCAGAAGCACACCGTCAAAATTGGCTGGCACTCAGCGGGTTAAAGGTTACAAGAATGAATGGTCTCTCCTCTTGCTCCTTTCCTTCTTCTCTTGTTCCTCTTGATAGATGAAGTTTGCTATTGCAAGTAGTTCCAAGATTTCGATGTAGGAAAGGATCCATTGCATTAGCCGCATGTTATGCCTGTTCTCCGGTTTTATTAGGGAGTTCACAAAATTTAACTCCTCCAGGATGAATTCCGCGATGTTGTTCATGGTGCCGATGAAGGACTGGGAATGGGAATGGTGTAGCCATTCCTGCCCTTTTGTAGTTCCCAGATTCCAACCCAGACCTACGTGGTTGACAAAGACCGTCTTTGTCTGTGTTTGGACAGACGGGGTGTGCCTACGCTTGTCCAGAAACGGTCCACGTAAGTCCTAAGCACTCCCAAGACGTACGGCCTCAGCTACGCAGGTCTTCTGAGGGCGTGGCCTGTGTTCCCGCAAATCGGGCAGCCCAGGCGGACTAACGGGGACATGCTTACGCAAGTCGCAAGCACGTACGTAGTTCCATACGACTACATTACGTCTGACGTAAAACTGGCCCCGTCACGGTACGTCTGTCGGGAAGTGCAATAGTCGTGCTCTATACGGGTGTACACGGCCGGACTACGCCCGTCGGAACACAAAATTGGCGATTACGCCTGACGGGAGCTGTCGGGAGCGATATACGGGAATGTGTGACCCCAGCATAAAATGTTATGTATGTACGAGTTACCATACATACTAATGCTGAACATCTTCACCTTAATTATCACGCAATGGTTGTGTGCTAGAGCTATAATCTACATTTTGAATTCCATTAACCCGGGAACTGCGGGGAGACTCTTAAGAGTTCCCCCGGCGGACTGCGGGGAGACTCTTAAGAGTGAGTAAAAAAAAAAATCAACTTTTGACATCAATTTTTTTTTTTTTTTTTTTGCCCCTGGGCCATGCAAAATCTCAGTCCTCTACCTCCCCTCCTTCCCAACTTTCCTCCTCTCCTTCAGTTATCACCTATTTTCCCTGTTATTCCCTTATTCTGAGGTATATTTTCGTGCTAACATTAGAAATCCGGTTGGAGGGTGTGGTCATCACTGATACCAAGCGAATGCAAGAGAGAGAGAGAGAGTATGATCGACTGTGTCTCAGTGGCCTTGGGGGAAATTGGCGGGAAAGCAGCTTGCCTCACCCATACATTATACAACTCGCGGGCTATATCTCTGATTTTGACCATCCAAACGGTGTTCTTACTTGGTTTATTGTTGTTTCAGGTTAATAACTTTATAATCAACCCATAATAGGCGCATATGGATAAGTATTAATGCTATTAATGGTACAATGAATATTTTAGTGACGGAAACACCTCAAATACGTCAGCACAGGGTGACGTTTCCAATTACCCCCATGCGCACTAGTTAGGTTAAGTACCGGTATATTAAAGACCTTATTGAGTTGACCTCGTATTTAGAATATTTCCAACTAAAATCAACCAAAATGTTTCAACCGGTCCTCCTAGTTTAGCCTTCAATTCGATGAAATAAGCGTTGCGGTTTTAGCTTGGACTCAATCTAGTCAATCTATATTTGTTCTGAGTACTGGAAATCAGAACTGAATAGCATATTGGAGAAGCCGTTTATAACACTGCACAGTGTGAGGTCTGTAGTCATTGCAAATCGGACTACTCAAATAATCTTGTAAAAGTCAGTCACTTCCAGATATATCCCAATTAGTGAGTAATTTTGTTTTGGATTTGCTTGGCTGATATGCAATATCTTAAAATGTTCAAAGTATAGCTGCAGCTGCCATGTCTCAGACCAGTCACCCATCTTGTTAGGATCCATGTTGAGTCGCTTAACCCCTTCAGGAGGATTGTTCAAATTCGTTTCATGTTTAATGTCATCATTAATTATATATATAACACGCAACGGACCAATAATATTGTTATTGACAAATATGATAACCAGCAGTGCTGCAGTGGACCACGGACAGATTTCTGTGAAACTCTAGAAGTGACAAGAGTTCACTCCAAAGAAACACTATTCCCTCCAACTCGCTAGTGTCTATCTGTTAGCTAATTTGCTATCTAATATTTTGTTGGAAGAAAGTTAGAAAAAAACAGAGTTAACTGTAACGAGTGTCTCCCCCAAAGCCAAAAGAGTGACAAATTTAAGGAATGTTAAAATACCTGGAAACACAAAGTTTAAAGCGGTGTATGTCAGAGGATGAAAGAAGATTGATTAAGGGAGTGAGTTACAGAGCTTACCTTTTGAGTGGAAGAAATTTGTTAATTTGTGGGTTAAAAATTGGACAGAATAAAGGTGAGATTGTGTTGAAAGGCAGGTGCCGCTCGCTCACTGTAAGGGAGGGAGTATGCACTGAGAGAGTTTTGAAGAACACTGATTGTTGTAATAACGATAGAAGAGTGAGAGAGATGCAACCCGCTTAAACAAATGTAAAACAAACTGTCCCCAAAATCTACGAGTTATTGCCTTCTTAATCTGAATGCAATAATTATCGGGAAGCAATAATGATTAATTATTATTTTCTCTAATCTCTCTCACTCCTCCCGTCTGTCTGTCTCTCTCTCTCTCTCTCTCTCTCTCTCTCTCTCTCTCTCTCTCTCTCTCTCTCTGGCTTGCTCGCTTTCCCTCTCTCGCGCGCTCTGTCTCTTTCTCTCTTCCTCATCCTTATATGTAATTATCATTATTATTTTCTCAACTAATCCTCTATTTCATTTATTTGCTTGTAATATTTCTGTATTATTATATCTTTTTCACTCTTTCTTCAGTTCAGTTTCCTGTATTCTCTC